>CM017565.1:6047884-6647884 GCA_007844125.1 Sinonovacula constricta
CACTAGTTAAAATGTTAATAGCATATGTAAATGTTTTGCAAACAAATATATGTAATTGCCACAGAATCGTGCTGTCAATACTATATCATATATCAATAAACACTGCATGAAAAGGTTTAATTCTAATTATTTATATACCTTAAAGAAATTAATCTCTAAACCCTTTCTGGCAGGCCTTAAGCTAGAACCTACTGACCATTGATAAGGTAAAGTTCAATAAAAAAAGCATTAACATCTAGTTCAATGTGGTTGATTGGTTCTTGTTTGTTTTTGAGGTCACATGTATATCAGACCATTGAACATCAATAGAAGGTGTGTATCTAATATTGTCCATGTTTACCTGTTATAGATCTCCACAAGGTACAGGGGTCTGTGTTCACCAACAACCAATATTTGCTTTACCACTATCTCATGGTTAACTGACACTACTAAAGAAGGAAGGACTGTTTTGTGTATTTAAATAAAACATAATACTTAAAAGAATAACTGTGAACTAAATTAACAGATGTATAAGAAAGACAAATGACTGCTTATGTTTCGAATATTGGAAGAGCATCAAAGATAGTATCAAGTGTATAGAACAGTTTTCTGAAAATGCTTCTGATAAACATCAATGGCATCAAATCACTGTATACAAAAGTTAAATAAATTAGTTTCCATTTGTTAAATGTTTTTTTAAAATGCTGACAATTTCTATCAAATTTAGTAAAAAGAAATCTTGCAGAAACTTGTTGGTTTTTTTCTTATTTTTAAGGGTTAATTGTTCTTTGTATTTTTAAGATGCCCCATACATATAATTATTACAGTCATAGAACAAACTTAATGATAAACATTATTCAAAGAATATAAAAGTGTACCTTAAATATGTACAATTAAATTAAACATTGACATTTAATTAATGATGAGAAGTCTAAGGCTATTTTCAATAACTCCTTTAATCCTTAAAAATGACAAAGTTAATAAATTTCTTGACTACTGAATGTTCACCTTTATAATGAATAACATAATATTGTACAGTTGACAAGGGCTCCAATTTAGATTTACTGACAGCATGCTGCACGTATAATTAATTCTGTGTAACAGACTCATGTTTAGTACTTACAACCAATTTATAATTAATGAGAGGAGGACAGTAAATTATCACTCAGTTGAGATCAATGATTATCTAGTAGGATCACTACACAGCCAATACAGCTCTTGTATTGTACTCATCAATAGTTTATACTGATACCATAAATAAATATCACCTATGAAAATTTACCCAGTCTACTGGAACTATTATTGTTTTTAAAACATAACCATGTAAAAATGTTCTTAACACATGTACAAGTTTTTAATTAAATTGTCTTTTTTTATTTTCATAAAAAATATTTGCAAAATTTATAACCTGACCATCTAAATAAAAAATAAATAAAGTAATAAATCTACTTTTACAGCATGCAATTAAGTATTGCTTATATTTATGTAGAAAGACAAAAAGGAAACATATCAGAAAAGACTTATTAAAGATATTTACCACAAACATGTATTATTACAACATTTAAACCCTGTGTTAAGACAATCAGAACAACTAGTCCTGGTGCAAAAACCAAGGCAAGAAAAGACCTGCCAGCAATAGCTCTGTCAAGGCCATATTCCACACAGCAGCAAACTCTGTAAATTGTCAAATATATGGAGGTATAGTTAATGAACCCCCGATTACAAGAATCATACATAATTTGTACCAAACTTAAATGAATTGGTCTTTCTGATAACTATGTTGTCTGCCCTTAAGTACTCTCCAAATGCGCATGCGCACTCGTACTGATTTAACGTCCAAAGCATAAGCAGAAATTTTATCAGTGTGTATTACACAAACATCATGTGTTAGAAAGTTTATAAAAGAAAGAAACCAAACTCAAATCGAAATTGCCAAAGTATTGCTGCAGATGTGAAGGTATTTATTGTGGGAGGGTGGTCAACAGAACAGTTTCATTGCATCCATTTCCTCAAAACAATCTGCTCAATGCGTCGAGTTCATGTTGGAGAGGATGTAGTTATATTTATATTCTTTTCATTAACAACTGGAAACATTTTACTATTTTCAGACCAATCTTATCTTTTCCCTTTTCACACTTTGCTCTCGCCCTGATTAACCATGTTTCACCCAGAAGTAAATCGCACTTCCCCCTTGCTCAATAACATGTTGCCTTCGGATAGAAGATTAGGAGTTACACTTCACCCTTAAATTTTAAATGTATCAAAAGTAAAAAAATTGGTACTTGTTAATTTATAACTAATTATTTTTACGCATTCTCATTGTATTTATTTATTGGGTTTATCGTCCCACCAGCAGTATTTCAGTTATCTAGAGACGGTGTCCACTTGAAGCAGATATAGTGCTGCCTTCACTGTGTATAGCATGCCGTGAACACCTGGCATGATACCACACCCAGTCACATTATCCTGACCCCGGGTCAACCAGTCGTGGAACTACCCTCATATTTGCTTGAACGTTAGCAAGGGAGCTATGCCACTACCATTTTTAAAGACTTTGGTATGTCGCGGCCCGGGATCGAATCCGGGACCTCCCGTACCTGGAGCCGAGGCTTCATTGTATTTATGTTTTGTTTGTCTTCATTCACTGGAAATTATATTATGAGCTTTGTTGGTCATTCTTAGCAAAATCTACTTTTTCTTATTTTAAACTTGTAGTAACCAGGGAAAAAATGTTAACCTGAATTAAAATACTGTATTGTTTCACATTTATACTAAATAACTAAAATGTGCATGATTTTTCTTTTATTATTTATAAAAAAGTCAAGTATTAAAGTGTACGTTAAGTAAATTAATTTTATATTTTAATGAAGCTTTGCTGTTACAAGGTTGTTACTGTTACTATATATTGGCATTTGTTGACCATAATTTAATAAGGTTTTTACACTCATGACAATTTGAGGTATGTAGTTATTTCATAATTGCACAACAATGCAACAAAAGTGTGATTTTTCATTGATGTTTGCCTCCCTTAATTATTGTGATAGCATATGCACTATACTTGATAGTCATTCTTGATAGTCATTCCTGTATATTGATCATTTATAAGTTTGTTAACTATGTTATTTAACTGAATATCTACTACATTTGAATATTAAATGTGTTATTCATTTAAAACTATGTAAGTGTCCAATTCTTTGTTGTTTACACATGCTTTAACCTTTTCAGCCATCTTTTTTTAATTAGTAAGAGGGTAAGCAGCAAGTAGCCTCCCTTTGAAATCAATGGAAGTAACTAAGTTATCAGACAGGCCAATTCTGGCGTCTTGAAACTCAATGGTGAATGTTTCTGAGGCATTTATTGATATCCCTAATATTTGCTCTTGTAAATAATAGTGTATACCTGACAACCAGCCAACCAACACATGATGAATCAGATAAGAAAATCTACAAAATTCCATGAATTTTAGAGTCATGGCCATACATTGGATTTGTTGTATGTGTGGAATAAGGGCATTAGGTGCATGATCTGCTACGGTCTGTTGACAGGCAATAACTGATATTATGATAACTGTATCCAACTTGAAGGCATAAATGGCCATCATACCTGCCAGATCCACAAGATTCATCACACTACTCTTCTTCGTCTCACCGTCAGAGGTCTTGATGATCTGGTCGAAGATAATGGTGACAACAGTGTGCGCCCGACTGCTGGTGGCGTTCATCTGAGTGGATGCCACTGTTCTAGACTGGGTCCCTAGGGGTAGAAAGATACAATTAAACAATAAATATCGATACACAGTCAACCTGCAATGATTTAATCGTCCTCATATATTGTCATGTTACCAGAGTTTGACGTTCACCTATATTCAGTGGTGATGTGTTTTGTTAAACTCTAAGACAATATATTACTAGTTTTAAGATGTTTTCTGTTTCTTTGTTTAAAGGGAATGGTTGTAACTAAAATAGTTTATGATTAAAATTAAGCTTTATTAATAAATCGCAGAAAGCGGATGGTCTTAAAACATCAAATTGACGTAACACTTGGATACTTATTCGGTCACATCAAACCAATAATAGCATGGGTTCAAAATAATGACTACCAATGTTATGCTGTCACATGTGAAAACAACACAACATTTTTCTTTTTCAATATATTAGTACAATATCTCCATACCTTGATCCATTCGTTTCTCAATCTCAGCATAACTTCCTACAGGCACTTTCTTTAATCCCTCCACAAAGAAGAAGCCCAATTTAGGGTTTTGTCTGACATTCAAGCCCCCTTTAGGGTTGTCCTTTGACAGAAGGTCTCTCACTTGTTCGTTGTATATCTCCAACATAGAGAACAACACTTCATAACGCTTGTTGGGGTCATTGTTGGAGCTCATTGTCTTAAATAGTTCATCACATGTTATAGGAACAATTCCCCTGCAAGAAAAAAACAACATTCTAAGGCAACTTATAAAAACCCCAACTCACATACAACTAAAATTTCATTTGTATTTAATGTTTTATTCATTTTTTAAAAGAAGGTAATGATGAAAAATAACAAGTTGAATTACTACAACAATTATAATTCAATTACATATGACATACTAGTCCAATGGCAGTTAAATCAAAACACTTGTAGTATTTTCTTCCCTTTTTCTTTAAATAATTTAAAGGACTGAATGATGTTTATTAAACAATCATTGAACTCGAGCATTTATTGTGAATTATTTAAGCAATCAATCTTGTAAGACTCAAACAGGCATGACTGATAATTGTTTCAGTCTACAAATCATATCTACCTCCATAATTTTATAAATGAATGCTCTGGTGACAGTTTTCAGACAACCTTTAGCACAAACCTGTTTAGACCATAACCGACCATGGAATAGGACTTTCCAGACCCAGTCTGTCCATACGCAAACAGGGAGCAGTTGTAACCTGGAATTAGTCACAGGGTGTTGTTAGATACAGCATCATGAACAAAGAACAGACATGGTCATACATTCCTACCAAAACAACATAAAAAAAACACAAACAGAAGCTAAACAAAGACAAGAAAAAATCTTTCATTTATACATGTCTAACAGTGATGCAAGAGAAGAAACCACTGTATGTTATAGATTTTACTTGAATGTTCAGTTTATGGCAACAAAGAGCCTTGATTAAGCCATGACTAAGAGAAGAGAGTGTCACTTGAAGGTTCACTCAACAATCCACCCTAAAATGTGCTATGCTGTTCCAGGATTTAAACAAGATCAAAATATCTAGATCTTCATAGAAGAGGTCATGTCATAGTAGACCTGGCAAAACTTTATTGTTATCATTTAGACTGTTTTTTTAAGTCAATCATCATGACAGACTGCGGGGCATTTATCACTTGTTTATACTGTACATATTATTTATAAATAGTATTGTTTGTTAATTGCTTTACTTCCTACCCAGACACTTACTGTTAGTTATCTCATTTTGGTGGATATTTTTAGTTACAATTTTTTTATGAAAAAGCCTCTGCAAATATGATGTTGGAGCACACTGTAAACTGGTTTTTGAGCCTTTTGCTGTTTTAAGCCAGTTACTGCCTTATACTTTATTAGAATGAAATTAGAAAAGTTTTAAACCAGTTTTATCAACTTCATTTTTAACCTTTAGCAAGCTTCATTAGTTTATAATTAATATAAACTAACAAAGTGCATGATGCAAATGTAAAGGTAAGATATAGCTAGAGACTCTAGAGCAAAAAGTGTTAGCTGGCTGATCTGGATCAACATGATTGGCCTAATCCTGATTTGTTCTTGGCAGGTTATAGTTAAATACTAAGCATTGTTTTCACCAGCTGCTTATCAGTTATAAATGGAGAGGAAACACTTGAAAATCCATACCATCTAAACATGAATGGCAGTGACTTTTATCAACAAAGCAGCCATTGATTCTAGAGTGGATCAATACATAAGATGAAATAAATGAAGCTGCCACTTTCTGATTAACCCTTGTCATGCTGCATTTAATAACTGATTATAAAAGTTTAGTGATCTGGTTTTATTCAGATACATAAGTTGTACTGATATAGACTAACAGGAAAACAGTGTGCATCCTAATCATATATCTCCAGGTAGACAATATATGGGTCTAAACTACTTGCTTTAGCCTGCTCAATGAATCTAAGCAGACTATGATCTAATATGACAACAGTCACTTTGTGAAAGTTTAAAGACATGATGGTTAATTAATTGATCAATAAAGTGTAATATGACAGTATTGTCTTTATTTACTGTTGATGTTTTTAGACACCTTCTATGACCTAAAAAGTTTTATGCCAATTAAAAATACTGATACATTTGTTATAATTATCCTATGGTTAAAATAACAGTGAAGGCTTGGTCATAATTTCCAAAATCAATATGAAAGATAAAATTAATCTTCTTACAGGTATATGTTAAGTTAATGCATTTACTTGGTAAGAAAAATCCTCTACAAATATATCAATTTGTCATAATTGACACAGGACTGTTCATCTTTTATCATTAGATAGTTTAAATTGCATTCAGTGCAATAATCTCCTGTTTGGGAATGGTCAGATCAGAACTTATTTTTATATTATATAATAAATATGATTTGAATCACAGCTCATACACTGACATGAAGAATAGAGAACAGCCAGTTGTCAGGCAAACTATACTAGTGGTAGCATTTGCTAGCTTGTCAGCTATTCAGTTTAATTGCTTATTTTAATTTAATATCAAATAAAAGTATTAGAATTCTCAGGGGTCAATTAAGTCAAATTTCAAAACTAATTAATAAAGTGTTACATTTTGTCATAATCATAACCACAGGTTAATCCATAACTTAGCTGAGACTGAGCATGGAAAGTAATGTAGAGTAGGTCTGAAACAGGCAGATCACACTATGTGGAGTCTAAACAGAATCTACATTATTTGTCATTTATAACAACACCAAAAAATTAGAATGGGTTCAAAATAAAATTATATACATCTCCCTAGGTCTTGTCCAGAGTAGACTTTTATGTACATGTACCCCTTCTCAACAGCAGGGCGGCTGCAGTCTTTGTCAACATATTGATTCATAACTCCGTACTTCCACTTCGATCTTTGATATGACTACAAGCCTGATCTATATAAACTGTATTGAACCCCCACCTCTCCTGGCATGATATTCTGGGACACAAGAATGGTTACACCATCAGGTCATAGCAGGTATCTTTCAAAAACAAGTCTCAATACTGCCATTATCATGACATATTTGCAGTTACACCTAGAACAATCATTATGCCATTGCAATCATTGCAATTAATTTGATGAGCAATCATGTTTAACACTTACCCTGCTGAGGAAAAACTTATCAGGCTAAGGTTAATAGTGTAGCTCCAGATCAGCCACCACTTACTGGGTGCTTTCTGATCAGGATCTGCACCATTTGCAGCTTAGTTTCTATGAAAATGTCTTGCTACCTACGAATGCAAATGTTAGTAAATAAGAATTTAGTCTTCCAGGATGATTTAGGTTTAATGAATTTATTGGTGTTTGATGTTGGGCCAGGTGCTTTACAGGTGCTGAGTGGTACAGGAGTGGGGGAATGGGTCTGATCAATACTGGCTTCAAGCCTTGCCAGTCTGTCATGTCACCAAGGACACTGGTGAATGGAGCAGTCTCCAGTTGTGGCAACTAAACAATGTCCCGTCACTTGGTCAATAACCCAAGACAACATGTCAAACATTCTGCCATGCTATTTAAATAGGGCTATAAGTGGTGTAATAAGAACCCATGAGTGCAGGTGGGTGAGGGGTTTTATTTCAGAATTCTACCAACAATCTTTCAGTTATAAAATTGCTACTGCACTATGATAGCATGCTGTGCACCACTGAAATAAAAATATGCCCAGTCAAATTATCCTCGCAGCAGGTCATCTAGTCCTGGAATTGCCATAATAAGAACGAAAGCAAGTATCAAGTTGAAGACTTTGGTATGTCTCCCAGCTTGGGCTTCATTTAAGCTACCTACCTTATTTGGGACTAATATCAAACACTGAGTTGGCAAGAGGGAGAGTAACATTTATTGTCAAAATGGAACAATAACAGCAACTATTAGGGACATGTTTGCAAACAACTACATTTAACTAATAAATTTGAATAAATGGAGATAAAACCTGTCAGGAGACAATAAACTTATATCTTCAGTGTCACCAATAACTACCATCCTTTGTGAAAAAAACCCTGTTCAATTTGCTTAATTGAAGCAACATTAAATGCTTTGGAGTTCCTGTCCCTTTTTATAATAATCAACTTTGACATTTTCATTTAATTGGACATAAATGTTGACATGACTTTACCTGTTTGTTTAAGTTATGGAACAAAGGGGTAAATATAGGTTGACAGCAGCTGTTGTATGATTGTATGAACATCAGCTGAATATATGAGAGTATGAATGGAATGTACAATAAATCTTAAACAGTAAAATAGAAAGACCCACGCTGAAAGACATGAGCAAAATTTAAATGAAGTTCTATAAAAGAGTAATGTTAAGTGTGAATTCAAATTTGCATACATCATTTATCATTTTATAAATTCTTATCAAATTATATGTTAACAGAAGGTTTACAATTACTTATTTATAACCATTTATAACCATAAACCATTTTATAAATGGTTTGTATAACATGTCAATATAAAGTACTATTTTGGCTAAAGTAAAAACCTGAGTCAATGTTTTTTAACAACTTGGTGTGAAGAGTACTAACCCTTGTATGTGTTGTTGAGTGTTGTTGAGCAAGCCCTGTCAAACATATATATATAAATGCATATGTCAACTTCTAGTAGACTTAATGAAGTATAACCACAACTAGCGAAGCCAAGTACTAACCCTCGAAAGCATTGTTGAGCACACCCTGACCGAGATCATTGAACACCATTCGCTGACTCGTGTACTTGGACCCCGGCTTCGCCTCCGTAACACCATTGGCATGCATGTCAAACCCATCATGGGACCTGACATAAAACAGATGAAATACACAAAAATCAAATATGGCTCTTTTTGAGATTTATTATTATCAAGTTAGGTGTTATGCTTATATGTTTGTCTATGAAAATAATTTCAATCAAAGTAAAACGTCATTTCACAACAATGATGCCATTCAAATACTTGTTTTTACTACTGTATAAAGCAAATATTGCAGAAAGTATCACTGTTAAAAATAAACTACAATGTACATGTGCTTGTACAATGGCAACTACATACTCAAATTGACGAAAGAAAATGAATCTATTCTAGCCCTTAAACACAAGATTAGTTCAGCCAGTACAATTTGTCTTGAACATACTCTTACAGAGTTAAACTATCTCTTTTCACTTCCTTTGATTATTTAGGTCTAAAATAGTGTATTGTGATATTTAAAACTTCAGTAAATTAAGCATGTAAAGTAACCTTTCTTCCAAAATATTCTTGTGGATTCTGGATTAATGTTAAGAAAAGAGTCCACATGTATACTATGGCAATAATCCTGACACCCTTGATATATATATAAAGTGTGGAGTAGGAAAACACGACTGTGCTATAAACATAATTCAACTTTCACATTTAAGAACCTTGTTCACTACAGTTTACAGGTAATGTGCAAATGTTTGATGCCATAAACTATGCTTTATCTTAAAGGACTATTACTAAAGTTTATAAGGTTTGAACTTCTGACAAATTTGATTAAATCTGGCCTATCATGAGATACAGGTATTAATATGTCCACCACACTTGACCTGTCAGACATACACTTACAGAGCCCAGAACAAGCACTTTGGTGTCTCTATTATGCTAATACAATGGAGGGCACAAGTCACCACTAGCTGAGGTGTACAAAACTTTTGCAGACACCCAGAAGTATGGTTGACACATACAAGGAATAATGCACCCTGATTTTGGCGTCCTATTTCGATCCATATTAAGATTGATTTAATTATTATTTTTCAAGATGCTCAATGATATTGATTCAGTGATATCAGGTGAAAGATTAACAAATTAAAAAAGAAAGTTAATAAAAACACACTAGATCATACATTCCATCGCAAGGCTTGAAACAACTGCTATAAGCAATCCTAGTACTGCTTGAAGAAATTAGTGTAGGTGTATAATAGTAAATAGTACTTACCAATAAGAATAGTCAAAAGAGAATTTCTTTGGTTCCTCACCTAGAAAAAACAATTATTAAAATAAACATGTTTGTTTGTGGCCCTTTGTTTGTCATTTATAATTAATTTTTGTAGAGTACTTTTGTGTTTCTAATGAAATATCATCTAAAATAATAATAAAAAGGACTATTATTAAAATAACACCATATCTATACATGACCAAATCATCCCAGAGCCAATAACAGAACTGTGACAGGGACAGTCTAGGCCATGTACTACTGTCTCAATGATATTTTCATTGTTTTAAGGATTGGTAAGCCTAAATGTCTACCGGATGTAAAAAGCCTGACATGATCCAGCAAGAATTATTTTTCATGGTTAACCTTATGATGAAAGTTTGACACAAAATCAAGTTAAAATCTGGATTAAATGGCATAACAGTATTTTCCATTTTTGTATAATCTGTTTTGAAAAGGTTTACATCATATTCTATACAAGACAGGGACCCCAACCTATTACTTGTGTGCTCTTTATTGTCCTGCATTGATCAGGGATATCTTTAAATCCCTTAAAACCTTACAGCTATTCCTTTCTGACATGTAACTGATTCAATCACTCTCTTGCCAATATTTTTTGTGACTTAGCAGAATTATTTATCTCAGGAAAGAGTTTTCTTCATTTTAGAAATTTATGTTCAAATAATATCCACACTTAAATCCATAGATATGATAAAAATCATAAAAATCATTTTACATGTTAATTTAGTTATGCAGTCTTATTGTTCATGCATAAAATATTCACATGCATGTTAACAGGGTCCTTGTAATGCCAATTGTTCCATAGTTTTTAATTAAGCTGAATCTGCACTGTGGGCAAAATATACAGAAATGAAAATGTCTCCCATTTCACTAATTCTAATCATTAAGACATAAAATTAGATTTTTGTGTTGGAAATATAATATCCTTTAAGGAAATAAAAGTTTTAAAAGTGTTTTAAATCAATCAGTTGTTCTTCTAAAGGAATATCTGTTATACTTCCTCACCATGATGTGATTTGCTTTAGGAGAACATATATAAATCTGTTTGAAGTGTTTGTTAAACAATCACTAAAAGTAGATGCAACATATTACATCACCCTTATATATCAGTTCTTGTAAATTATCTCTTAGCCTGCTGTTCCTGTATTTATAAGGCTTAAACGAATAGTGTAGATCCCGATCAGCCAGCTCCATGCTGGGACTGTCAGTTATTTGCTGTTCAGTCTCTGATTATAAGTATATCATGATGTGTAACATATATAATATTAAACCTAAAAACCCTGAGAATTTAAACAAATGGGTTTTAAACAAAATGTAGCCAGCTAAGGGTTATACTGATGTGACAATGCTATGAAACTATGAAGTGAAGCACCCACATACTGAGTTGTCTATAAACACCTGCTCGTAACTTCCTTATTAAGTCAGGGTCCGAAGGTAATAAAACTTTGAGGAAGAATTTGAATGCACTTTGTTCAGAATCTTCTTGACCTAAGGTAACCCTATCCAGCTGGGACACAATCAGTTTTACTGCCATGGCACTTTTCTCAAACATCTGATTGGTTAGATTCAAAACTTTTGCATAATTCTGACCAATCAAAGACTTTAGTTAGTGCAGTTACCTTTGGGCACTGGATGTTAATATTTTCTTCAATACACAATTCTTCTTTAAAAGTGGTATCTAGCAGTCTGCCTATATCAAAGTCATGTAACAATGCCTTACCACTGATTTAGGGAATGAGGGCATCATTTCTGCATAAGCTCATACTGTAGTAAAAGTAAAAACGAACAAGGCCTACATTGACAGACCGTACAAATGGCAATAAAAACATCCTAAAAGTTCAATCATTCCAAATCTATAAATATGCACAATAGGGATCTTTGCTAAAAATAGATATCGACGTCAGAGCGGATAACACAGATGACCATATAAAATAGTGATGGCTCAGATAGGAAATACCTGTTTGCAATGAAGAATGGGGATTTATATTTCATTGTTCATGGGCATCAATAAGCAGCATTTTGCAAGATCTTTTCAGGTAACAAAGACTTATTTGGTTATTTGAGGAAAAATATTTTGATCGAAACTGTCGGTTACCATCTTTAATACTGCAGACAATATTACTGCTAGTTTAAAATGGAGTAAATATCATTTTATTGTAAAATCTATTTAGGACAAAGACTTACGGTACATTTGTAATAAGAACAGAAACTGATAACTTTAAATTAGTTGATCTTTTTGGCAGTCATAAAGTAGATCTATTGGAAAAAATTCTATCAAGTTAAAATGAACTTAACTAAAATGTTGTTATAGTTGGTTCTATAATACCTATTTATGGTGACATCCATGACAAGATTTAGGTTATAAATTGTTCCTAACCAGATCCTACCCATGTTTCTGTATTTACACTGTCCTTACTTATCCTCAGTTTTATGGTCCTAATAAAACAGGCTTTACATAATAAGTCAGAGCTGTTAGCAGTATTCTACAGATTAGGCTTCCCTCCATTAATCTGCCCGATCTATCACCCACACCAAGGGAAAGCTGATCTATCACCCACACCAAGGGAAAGCCACAACCAGATTGTCCTGCTGTAATAAAATCCAAAACAAACTGCCATAAAGTGGGGGAGTGAAAAGGCTTTCCCACATAGCAACTATAGCTTATAATCCCAGGACCACAACAATCCTGGACAGATGTATGTTGATGGAAAATATTAACCTTTGTTATTCAACATTTTTTAATAATTCTTAATTAAGACCTTTTCTAAGTTATTTGCTCAGATCATTATGGCAATTGAATTTTAATGCATACATGATAGCAAATAAAGTAGATCCTGACAGCTCACAGCAGGATCTGACTGATCTCGATATAGACTGTTTGCCTTAATAGCTAGATAAAAATTATGTATGGCAGGTAAAGTAATCATTTGTGTCATTTAAAATATTAGAAAAGAACTTTTGAAATATATTATAATATTGCATGGATATTTGACTTCCATATAAAATGTAATAAAAAAATCTATCAACAAAATGCAAAGCAGCTTTAAAAAGAAACTTGTTGAATAGATGAACACAAATTGCAAAATCCTTATTTATAAAACATATACATAAGGATCTTAAGAAAATAAAACCATTTAAAAATTATATCAATAAAAGAGATTGCAATGTCATTTCATAAAAGGAATACACATTGTTTTCTTCATAGTTGTTATAGGCTGCAGTACAATAACAACATCAATAATGTTTGCTGATGATTTGCTGAACAGATCCTTTAACAATAATATTATCCCAATGTCTTTACTGCTATATTAGCCAACCTATTGTGTTGTAGACAGTGTTCTATCGTGTGTCTGTCACAAAGACAGTATTTACCCTGGCAGGTTAAACATCTCCCAGTCATTGAGAGACCACTGTCATGTTACTAAATTACAAGGCAATTCAAAATCTTTGCAATCTGCTAATAAATAACATTCATAGGTTACAGGCAAAGGCTTGGGCAAATAGCATAGATCCATGTCATCTTTCACCTGAAGCTATCTGATCAGGATCTAAACTATTTGTCTCTACAAAAAGAAAATGTCTTGTTGTCATTGCATGATAAATATTAAACATTAAGTATGGCTTCTTCACAAATGCAGCAGAGAAGGAAATGAAACATTTATCATTACATTGATACCTGCTGGTTGGTTTTGATCATTGTCAGTATCACAGGGACACAAAGCACACACAAACCTGTATATAATCATCTCACAGTGTACTGTATGCACACAATATAACAACTAACAGTGCTTTAAATCTCTATTGTCATGAGGTATTCTAAAACTGCATATATGGCAGATCAACTGTCTACCCACTTCAAGAAGAGCTGTGTTTGCTGTATTAAATCAAAAGGAGCCCACACAATAGAACCACTATTGAAACATCAATAGAAACTACAAGTCAGTCAATGCCAATGATTTCAAACCAACATATAGGATTTATCTGGTACAATGGTGCATTCAGTAAATGAATAGATAACAATAGTTAGACAGGAAATTACAAGTTTCTTTATTTCCATTAACACGTTCAGGACTGCTTGGACTTCCTTTTTTAATGCTGTAAAAACTGATTAGAGAAACTTTTTAGTTAGGGGTGGGGTTGGAGTTGCTATCTCATATTTGCTTCTTAGTATTTTGCAATACATTTTGTAACCTTGCAATATAGAATTAATCATTTAACTTTATACTGCTTACAATTAATTATAATGGAAAAGGACTACATTTAAAGAAGAGAAGAATTTTTCCAGTATCATTGTTGATCCATTGTTGTTAATTCTTTAAGTAGTGTTGACTTGTAGCCTGCTAAAACGAAAATGATCAGAACTACACAAATAGTGTAGATTTAGATCAGCCAACTCCTTGCCTTCACCATTGGTGACAAAAATTTTAGAAATATTTCTTGTTACCTTTGCATGTTGTAAGCATGCAATGAAGTTTGTGAATGGTTTATAAATAAATGTATCAAGCTAATGGTTGTTGATAAAGGGACTGAATTACGCCAATACACACCACATCATACATCATAATAAACTAGTTTAAAAAAATTCAGAAATATTATAAACACCTTTAGCAACAATTATTGTTATTCTGGAATTATATGTCTACTTTGAAAAACTGAAATTCGGTTCTGAAAGAATTTTGTAATTAGGACATTTCATGAACTATATTTATTTTTATATGTTTGTGTAATTTTTCTACTTTAATGAAATTTGAAAAATGCATCTGATCTGCTCCAGATCGTTAATTAGCTAATTAGTAAGCAATCCTTTAAATGTCAAGTTTCAGTAGCTTTGGAGAACGGTTGACTGATTGCTTTCATTCAGCCAGAAATGTACAATATCAATTAGTGACTAATTATGTCCACCTTTTACATGTCATAGAAATATCAGGCCAACATCTCTACCTTGTTACATTTAAGCCAAAGTTTGCTTGATCTATCTGTATGCTCACTGGAATCATATACTCATGAACCATAAGCTAATGGCTCCTTGGTCTATCTGTATGCTCACTGACATCATATACTCATGAACCATAAGGCAAAGGTTGCCTGATCTATCTGTATGCTGACTGGAATCATATACTCATGAACCATAAGCTAATAGCTCCTTGATCCACCTGTATGCTCACTGGCATCATATACTCATGAAGCCTAAGGCAAAGGTTGCTTGATCTATCTGTCTGCTTACTGGCATCATATACACATGAATCATAAACCAAAGGCTGCCTGATCTATATGTTTTCTCACTGGTGTCAAATACTCATGAACCATAAGGCAAAGGCTGCCTGATCTATCTGTATGCTCACTGGCATCTTATACTCATGAACCATGAGGCAAAGGCTGCCTAATCTATCTGTATGCTCACTGGTGTCAAATACTAATAAACCATGAGCCAAAGGCTGCCTGATCTATCTGTATACTCACTGGCATCTTATACTCATGGACCATAAGGCAAAGGCTGCCTGATCTATCTGTATGCTCACTGGTGTCAAATACCTATGAATCCTAAACCAAAGGCTGTCTTATCTATCTGTATGCTCACTGACATCATATACTCATAAACCATAAGGCAAAGGCTGCCTGATCTATCTGTATGCTCACTGGCATCTTATAATTATGAACCATAAGGCAAAGGCTGCCTGATCTATCTGTATGCTCACAGGTGTTAAATACTCATGAACCATAAGCCAAAGGCTGCCTGATATATCTGTATGCTCACTGACATCATATACTCATAAACCCTAAGGCAAAGGCTGCGTGATATATCTGTATGCTCACTGGTGTCAAATATTCATGAATCATAAGCAAACGGCTGCTTAATCTATTTGATGCTCACTGGCATCATATACTCATGAACCCTAAGCTAATGGCTCCTTGATCTATCTGTATGTTCACTGGTGCCAAATACTCATGAATCATAAGCCAACGGCTACTTAATCTATTTGATGCTCACTGGCATTATATACTCATGAACCCTAAGCTAATGGCTCCTTGATCTATCTGTACGCTCACTGGCATCATATACTCATGAATCATAAACCAAAGGCTGCCTGGTCTTTATGTATGCTCACTGGTGTCAAATATTCATGAACCAAATGACAAAGGCAGCCGGAACTATCTATATACTCAATAGTGTCAATAATTCCAAGTTGCAGTAGTATTCATCAAATCATTTGATGACTATATCAAGGATACTTTCTTTTATACTGTCATAGGATCAAATTATGAAACAAAAATTAGTTATCATAAAATAATACAAAATCAGTAAGTCATGTCAGTAAGATTGTTGAAGGTATGATACTCACTGGGTGCCTCTGGGTTGGAGATCATGGTCATCTGGCCATCCATCTTGATGATACACTTGGCCTGCCTGTCCATCTCCCTAAAAACACACACAAATAGTCAATCTGGGCAGAACATAGGGGACAGTTTGAGGTTAACATAATGGCAGTCTTGGAAGATCACTGAGGGCATTTATGGGAGGACACAGGTGGTCAGTCATAGGAGAAAATAGGGGGCAACAGTGAGAGAACACTGGGATAGATCATAGGAAAACAGAGGGACCAGTATTCAGAGCACACAGTCAGTAGTGGGAGGACACAGGTGGTCAGTCATGGGAGAAAATAGGGGGCAACAGTGAGAGAACACTGGGGTAGGTCATAGGAAAACAGAGGGACCAGTATTCAGAGCACACAGTCAGTAGTGGGAGGACACAGGTGGTCAGTCATGGGAGAAAATAGGGGGCAACAGTGAGAGAACACTGGGATAGATCATAGGAAAACAGAGGGACCAGTATTCAGAGCACACAGTCAGTAGTGGGAGGACACAGGTGGTCAGTCATGGGAGAAAATAGGGGGGCAACAGTGAGAGAACACTGGGGTAGGTCATAGGAAAACAGAGGGACCAGTATTCAGAGCACACAGTCAGTAGTGGGAGGACACAGGTGGTCAGTCACAGGAGAACCAGTTGTCAGTAGTGGGTGGACACAGGTGGTCAGTCACGGGAGAACCAGTTGTCAGTAGTAGGAGGACAAAGGTGGTCAGTCACGGGAGAACCAGTTGTCAGTAGTGGGAGGACATAGGTGGTCAATCACGGGAGAACCAGTGGTCACTAGTGGGTCAGTAGTAGGAGGACAAAGGTGGTCAGTCATGGGAGAACCAGTGGTCAGTAGTGGGTCAGTAGTGGGAGAATACAGGTGATCAGTCACAGGAGAACCAGTGGTCAGTAGAGTGTCAGTAGTAAGAGGACACAGGTGGTCAGTCTTGGGAGAACCAGTGCACAGTAGTGGGAGAACACAGGTGTTCAGTCATGGAAGAACCAGTGGTCAGTATTGGGTCAGTAGTGGGAGGATACAGGTGGTCAGTCACGGGAGAACAAGTGGTCAGTAGTGGGTCAGTAGAGGGAGGACACAGTTGGTCAGTCACGGGAGAACCAGTGGTCAGTAGTGAGAGGACACAGGTGGTCAGTCCTGGGAGAACCAGTAGTCAGTAGTGGGTCAGTAGTGGGAGGACACAGTTGGTCAGTCACGGGAGAACCAGTGGTCAGTAGTGGGAGGATACAGGTGTTCAGTCATGGGAGAACTAGTGGTCAGTAGTGGGTCAGTAGAGGGAGGACACAGTTGGTCAGTCACGGGAGAACCAGTGGTCAGTAGTGAGAGGACACAGGTGGTCAGTCACGGGAGAACCAGTGGTCAGCAGTGGGAGGACACAGGTGGTCAGTCACGGGAGAACCAATGGTCTATATTGGGAGGACACAGGTGGTCAGTCACGGGAGAACCAGTGGTCAGTAGTGGGTCAGTAGTGGGAGGACACAGGTGGTCAGTCCTGGGATAACCAGTGGTCAGTAGAGGGTCAGTAGGGGGTCAGTAGTGGGAGGACACAGGTGGTCAGTCACGGGAGAACCAGTGGTCAGTAGTGGGTCAGTAGGGGGTCAGTAGTGGGAGGACACAGGTGGTCAGTCACGGGAGAACCAGTGGTCAGAAGTGGGTCAGTAGGGGGTCAGTAGTGGGAGGACACAGGTGGTCAGTCACGGAAGAACCAGTGGTCAGTAGTGGGTCAGTAGTGGGAGGACACAGGTGGTCAGTCACGGGAGAACCAGTAGTCACTAGTGTGAGGATACAGGTGGTCAGTCACGGGAGAACCAGTGGTCAGTAGTGGGAGGACACAGGTGGTCAGTCACGGGAGAACCAGTAGTCACTAGTGTGAGGATACAGGTGGTCAGTCACGGGAGAACCAGTGGTCAGTAGTGGGAGGACACAGGTGGTCAGTCACGGGAGAACCAGTAGTCACTAGTGTGAGGATACAGGTGGTCAGTCACGGGAGAACCAGTGGTCAGTAGTGGGAGGACACAGGTGGTCAATCATGGGAGAACCAGTGGTCAGTAGTGGGAGGACACAGGTGGTCAGTCACGGGAGAACCAGTGGTCAGTAGTGGGAGGACACAGGTGGTCAATCACGGGACAACCAGTGGTCATTAGTGGGAGGACACAGGTGGTTAATCACGGGAGAACCAGTGGTCAGTAGTGGGAGGACATAGGGGGTCAGTCACGGGAGAACCAATGGTCTATATTGAGAGGACACAGGTGGTCAGTCACGGGAGAACCAGTGGTCATTAGTGGGAGGACACAGGTGGTTAATCACGGGAGAACCAGTGGTCAGTAGTGGGAGGATACAGGTGGTTAATCACGGGAGAACCAGTGGTCAGTAGTGGGAGGACACAGGTGGTTAATCACGGGAGAACCAGTGGTCAGTAGTGGGAGGACACAGGTGGTTAATCACGGGAGAACCAGTGGTCAGTAGTGGGAGAACATAGGTGGTCAGTCACAGGAGAACCAGTGGTCAGTAGTGGGTCAGTAGTGGGAGGACACAGGTGGTCAGTCACGGGAGAACCAGTGGTCAGTAGTGGGAGGACACAGGTGGTCAGTCACGGGAGAACCAGTGGTCAGTAGTGGGAGGACACAGGTGGTTAATCACGGGAGAACCAGTGGTCAGTAGTGGGAGGATACAGGTGGTCAGTCACGGGAGAACCAGTGGTCAGTAGTGGGAGGACACAGGTGGTTAATCACGGGAGAACCAGTGGTCAGTAGTGGGAGGACACAGGTGGTTAATCACGGGAGAACCAGTGGTCAGTAGTGGGTCAGTAGTGGGAGGACACAGGTGGTCAGTCACGGGAGAACCAGTGGTCAGTAGTGGGAGGACACAGGTGGTCAGTCACGGGAGAACCAGTGGTCAGTAGTGGGAGGACACAGGTGGTCAGTCACGGGAGAACCAGTGGTCAGTAGTGGGAGGACACAGGTGGTCAGTCACGGGAGAACCAGTGGTCAGTTGTGGGAGGATACAGGTGGTCAATCACAGGAGAACCAGTGGTCAGTAGTGGGAGGATGCAGGTGGTCAATCACGGGAGAACCAGTGGTCAGTAGTGGGAGGACACAGGTGGTCAGTCACGGGAGAACCAGTGGTCAGTAGTGGGAGGATACAGGTGGTCAATCACAGGAGAACCAGTGGTCAGTAGTGGGAGGACACAGGTGGTCAATCACAGGAGAACCAGTGGTCAGTAGTGGGAGAATACAGGTGGTCAATCACGGGAGAACCAGTGGTCAGTAGTGGGAGGACACAGGTGGTCAATCACAGGAGAACCAGCGGTCAGTAATGGGAGGATGCAGGTGGTCAGTCACGGGAAAACCAGTGGTCAGTTGTGGGAGGATACAGGTGGTCAATCACAGGAGAACCAGTGGTCATTAGTGGGAGGATACAGGTGGTCAATCACAGGAGAACCAGTGGTCAGTAGTGGGAGGATGCAGGTGGTCAGTCATGGGAAAACCAGTGGTCAGTTGTGGGAGGACACAGGTGGTAAATCATGTGAGAACCGTTGTGAAATATAAGGGCCTTGAACCTTTCAGGTTCCAATAATTTTAGTTTCATTGGATAAGGAATAATTCTCGGCTAACCATTTTAGGAAAAAATCCATCATTGTAGACACTTTTTATTGTACGGTATCCTTAAAGCTGCAGGTATTATTTAAGCACAATATCTCTTATAATTAGGACTGTCTTAACATAATCATAATAAGGTGAACAAACTTCAATTCACACAACTTCCTAACACTTATTATTGCTATGGTATCTGAATTTCTTTTTTTAAATAAAATCTCAAGGACTCATTAAACTGATAAGTTCTTTAGGACTTCTGTGGGAATATTTGGGGAAAAAACTATGATGAGATTAGTTATTTGATAACAATGCTAAATATGGCTACAATTATGTAAAATTTAATTGTGTAGGTACACAGAATGTGCAATAGTGGCTCTTTGTAAAAAGTTTCCATAATCTACCTATCTGAGAAATAAGGAAGAATAATTATGTTAAAAGTCTACAGGTTCATTGTCAGACTATTCTACAACCATTTTCAAAGGTAATAATAGAATACTATACTATTGCACTCCACATAATACTCTGTATAGAGGGTTTGGAGTATATGGCAGATACAGATACTATTATCAAATGTTCTTGGCCTGACAATGCTTCAAGGCTGAACACTTTTTGGTGTGTGCAGACCAACTTATTTCTAGCTTACTACAGGTGTATAAACAGCTACAACAGGTGTTCTTACATTGCTTCACTGTTGGAAATAAGTCCAAGACAGAATGCAACAAAAGCTTTAACTCTTAGTGGCAGCCCTGCTAAGCAAAGGTTAATCAGGCTTAGTCAAACAGTGTAAATCCTTATTTGAATCTATCAGTATTTTTTGTTACAAATGCATGTTGATGATAGCAGGTTACAAAGAATTCCGTACCGGTATACGGGTATAACGTAGTATAATAAGGGTTATGTAAACATACCTCTGGTTAAAGGGACGGACCCTCACGGCCACCTTCACCCTGAAACAAGGTCATCAGTCATTTGTGATAACATATATCATAGATGAATACAGTGAACATTAAAAAAGAAATAATGTGTAAACTACATGTACATGTATATTCAAATTTTATAAAGATTACTTCACATTTAACACTATGCACAAAATTTAAAGCGGGGGTCCAGGGGTCTGAGTTCTAGAGTACATCTGGACCATATAAGTTCCAGAGTACATCTAGCCCAGGTAAGTTCCAGAGTACATCTGGTCCATGTAAGTTCAAGAGTACATGTGGCCCATGTAAGTTCCAGAGAACATCTGGCCCATGTAAGTTCCAGAGAACATCTGGCCCATGTAAGTTCCAGAGAACATCTGGCCCATATAAGTTCCAGAGAACATCTGGCCCATGTAAGTTCCAGAGTACATCTGGCCCATTTAAGTTCCAGAGAACATCTGGCCCATATAAGTTCCAGAGAACATCTGGCCCATATAAGTTCCAGAGAACATCTGGCCCATGTAAGTTCCAGAGAACATCTGGCCCATGTAAGTTCCAGAGTACATCTGGCCCATTTAAGTTCCAGAGAACATCTGGCCCATATAAGTTCCAGAGAACATCTGGCCCATTTAAGTTCCAGAGAACATCTGGCCCATGTAAGTTCCAGAGTACATCTGGCCCATTTAAGTTCCAGAGAACATCTGGCCCATATAAGTTCCAGAGAACATCTGGCCCATATAAGTTCCAGAGAACATCTGGCCCATGTAAGTTCCAGAGTACATCTGGCCCATTTAAGTTCCAGAGAACATCTGGCCCATATAAGTTCCAGAGAACATCTGGCCCATATAAGTTCCAGAGAACATCTGGCCCATGTAAGCTCCAGAGTACATCTGGCCCATATAAGTTCAGGAGTACATGTGGCCCATATAAGTTCCACAGTACATCTAGCCCAGGTAAGTTCCAGAGTATATCTGGCCCATGTAAGTTCCAGAGAACATCTGGCCCATGTAAGTTCCAGAGTACATCTGGCCCAAGTAAGTTCCAGAGTACATCTGGCCCATGTAAGTTCAAGAGTACATCTGGCCCATGTAAGTTCAAGAGTACATCTGGCCCAAGTAAGTTCCAGAGTACATCTGGCCCATATAAGTTCCAGAGAACATCTGGCCCATGTAAGTTCAAGAGTACATGTGGCCCATGTAAGCTCCAGAGTACATCTGGCCCAAGTAAGTTCCAGAGTACATCTGGCCCATGTAAGTTCCAGAGTACATCTGGTCCATATAAGTTCCAGAGTAAATGTGGCCCATGTAAGTTCAAGAGTACATGTGGCCCATGTAAGCTCCAGAGTACATCTGGCCTATGTAAGTTCAAGAGTACATGTGGCCCATGTAAGATCCAGAGTACATCTGGCCCAAGTAAGTTTAGGAGTACATCTGGCCCAGGTAAGCTCCAGAGTACATCTGGCCAGTGTAGGCTCCTAATGTTTTAGCAAATTATAAGGCCCCCAAAAACTGATATCCTGGAATACTTACAATTTCTCAAAGAGTGCATAGAGCTTTGTTTAAATCCTTAAACAAAATACATAAGTCTTTAAGAACTTATTTCTAGTAGTGTGGTTGATAAGACACGTTTAGTTGTAATAAAATTTAATTTCCTATAAGAATCATACGATAAATATAGCTTCATAAGGTACAAATTCCAATACAGAGTTACTTCAGGTTGCGCTTTAAATACTAGTGCAAGTTGTTGTGGCTTTAGTGCAAACTTGCTCACAAAAATATTTTCCACATTTTTTGTACATCATGAAAATTCTTGCAAGGGCAAGTCCTAAAAGCCTTTCTTTCCATTCAAATCATCTATAGCAATACATAAAGGGATGTACAATCTAAAATTGAGTCTTCAGATAGGGAAGTAATAACAAAAAAAAAAGGAAATGAATTTACAAATAAACAGTGAGATCTCTGGTTCATTTGAGGAGAGATTATCATATGGACATGGTAATAATGTTATGTTAATCTTTATATATACAAATTTAGTAAGGTATAATTTAATCAACAAAAGGTTATTATCATGGTTAGAAGGAAGCATTTGTTAATTTGGGTATATCATCTAGCTATCGGTAAACATTATTTTTAATTCATAGGTTACATAGTGGCACTAAAGGCAAACATGGCATTTAATAAGACTGACCTGGCATGTCTGATTGATATTCAACTAGGATGCTACACAATTTTAAAGCAAGTTTTGTACCATGGCAATATGCTGGGCACCAGTAACATGCAAAAATAATAATGTAAACCACTGTTGCATACACAAAACACTTTACTTTGGGTAGCAAAGATTCCATAAACAGACACAGTTTTGAGATACATATAGAGAAATTCTTTTCAGCTAGACACTGGAAAAGTACTTAAACTTCATGACTTATTTTGAAGGCAGGTGTTGTCTACTCAACCCCCACGACATTATACTACAACCAATTAATCTTGGTAGTGTATCCACAATTACTGGTAGTGCATTATTCTTTTTTCTGATCAAAGCCGATTAACTTAACTTTTCCTGTCCAGGTATTAACATTACAGATAGGACAACTTTGTGGATACTGTGATATTGAACTGAAAATAAGTACTTTAAACCTTCTCTTGCTGGAAATACCATTCACTCCATTAACAATAAACATACCCAACTCTACTGGTGTTTCCAGCAGGTAGAGAGTTAATATAAAACATAACCCCACTCTTATGGTGTTTCCAGTAAGTAGAGGGTTAATATAAAACATACCCCCACTCTTATGGTGTTTCCAGTAGGTAGAGGGTTAATATAAAACATACCCCACTCTTATGGTGTTTCCAGTAAGTAAAGGTGTTAATATAAAACATACCCCACTCTACTGGTGTTTCCAGTAAGTAAAGGGTTAATATAAAACATACCCCCACCCTAATGGTGTTTCCATCAAGTAGAGGGTTAATATAAAACATACCCCCACCCTAATGGTGTTTCCATCAAGTAGAGGGTTAATATAAAACATACCCCCACCCTAATGGTGTTTCCATCAAGTAGAGGGTTAATATAAAACATAACCCCACTCTACTGGTGCTTCCAGCAAGTAGAGGGTTAATATAAAACATAACCCCACTCTACTGGTGCTTCCAGCAAGTAAAGGTTAATATAAAGCATAACCCCACTCTACTGGTGCTTCCAGCAAGTAGAGGGTTAATATAAAACATAACCCCACTCTACTGGTGCTTCCAGCAAGTAGAGGGTTAATATAAAACATAACCCCACTCTACTGGTGCTTCCAGCAAGTAGAGGGTTAATATAAAACATAACCCCACTCTACTGGTGTTTTCAGCAAGTAGAGGGTTAACATAAAACATACCCCCACCCTAATGGTGTTTCCGGCAAGTAAAGGGTTAACATAAAACATACCCCACCCTAATGGTGTTTCTAGCAAGTAAAGGGTTAACATAAAACATACCCCACCCTAATGGTGTTTCCGGCAAGTAGAGGGTTAACATAAAACATACCCCCACCCTAATGGTGTTTCCGGCAAGTAAAGGGTTAACATAAAACATACTTCACCCTAATGGTGTTTCCAGCAAGTAAAGGGTTAACATAAAACATATCCCACCCTAACTCTGTTTCCAGCAAGTAAAAGATTAACATAAAACATACCCCACCTTTATGGTATTGTCAGCAATAAAGGGTAAAACACAAAAATAGTTTACATAAATGCTACCCTTTGTTCCGTCCTTGTATCAAAATAAAATATTCTTACTGTCATCTTTGCTGAAATTTCCACAATTTGACAATATGATAAAATCTAAAGAGGGCACTTCAGAAACTAATTTACATTGTGTATAGTTATAAATTATTGATAGTGTTAATGTGCTAGTTGTATATGACTGATATCGATCTTATACCAGTATTGCACAAACTATCTAGTAATATCAGATCATTTGGGACACCTGTATTAGTGGTAGAGTTGCTGATTTGTAACTCCTCAGACTACTAGGCCTCTCACCGACTGGATTCGAGTCCCGTTCGGGGCAAAGGACTAAATGTGGGAAGGACTTCGATCTGACCTGCAGTGTGCAAGTGGTTCTACCCAGACATATGTCTGGGATCTTCCTCCACCAAAACAGCTGGTTGTCCCTATAATGATCATAATTGGATGCTGTGATGTATCTCAAAAACGAAACCAAAGATAATTTATAAATGCATATGTTTTTGACTTTTCTCTGAAGGAATTGTGTATCACTGTACCATCTTTTTAACATATATACCCTTTAATGTGCAACATTTTGATCTAAATTATAATGCAACAATACCTGCATTGTGGTTTATTAATCAGTATAGTTTTCTATGGTAACTATGCGTGTTAGTGTTGTTTTAAGTACTTAAGAAAATGGGTAATATTTAAATGTTGCCATAAGTTACTTATTGGGACAAGAATTAGTGGATAATCGTGCAACTAATGGAATGTGCGTTCGTTGTTATTTAACATGCATCACATGCATGTAACTTGGATAAAACGTCTTCCAGTACTGTACATATCCCTCTGTGGCATCTTCGTACAAGGTGTATTATGTGTTGTGCGGCGTGTATGTGCAGGATAAAAACGATAAAAACAATCAAAGCAAACCCAGGTGATTAAGAACAAATGTATTGATATTTATATGGCCAGGTAAGATTTTTCAGACCTTACCTGGGTTACCTTATAAATGACATACTACAGTGCTATATTGTTTTCCAATCCTGCAAGGCTGTGTAATGTATTATATGCCTATATCAAGTATCTATACACCTTACGGACTACAATGCATGCAAATACTACATTACTTACGATTCCCCCGACATTATTTCCAATACACAATTAATTTCCAATTAACGACACATCATTTAAGTAACTCTATATCCAAATGCGGCACGTGATATAGTGACTGCATCAGCCAGCGTCCTTTGCGACTGTGAACCGCCCAATGGCCACGCTTCAATGGTTTCACGTGTGCACTAACCTATAGTCAGCTTTGGAAACACTGGGCGCTCAAGGTTCCACTGGAAAGTGAATGTACGCGGTAAAGGTTGAATGCTCACCACGCACTATTCGCTTGTCCGCAGTGGTCGACCAGTGGCGTTTTCCATGTTGAAATCAGTGAGCAAAATGACCACATAATGTAAGGGTCACAAGGGGGTAACTATGGTGTTTTGAAGAACTCATCCTGTCTAAAAACTATAGGACAAATATAGTCCAAAAGTACAAATCCAGTTAAAATATCTCGATCTCAGTACTATTTGTGTCGGCTGCTTGTGCCGTAAAATGACAATCTTGCTTGATATCTTGTCTGACATTTTCTTTAAATAACTATATGTGAATTCCCCGACCTTAAGACATTATTATCTTTTGAACGACGGCATATTTTTATTTAAGTGATAAGGTCCTCTTAAAACACTTCCAGATCTATTTCGACTGTTTATTTAAATAAAACATAGATGTTCTTGGTATAATTTTAGGGGTTTTATTTGTTTAAAGGCTATTGCTATTTAAAATGAACATTCAAAAAAAGGTTTTCGCTTCATGTTTAAAAAATAGCCTAACAATAATGTGAAACATCTTTTATTGGATTGTTTTACGATTTTGAGACCTAGCAGTTTTGTGATAACTTAGATATCGCAAGATATAAATGCCTCACATTAATTATTTTCTAAAGTTTTTAGTATACATGGAAGTTCTGGCTATATCTCGACATAATCTTATGTGCAAAAAAAGAACGCCGAGAATCATTTACATGCTCCTACATCAGCTATGTTTCGTTATGCCACAGATACCATTGCCTTGAAAAAAGAGATTGCAAAAGACATATATTTATTCTACGACTAAGTAATTCAAATGATCTATTTAATATAGTTCACTAGAGTTTAATTTATGCTTCTCTTAACGGTAATTATTGTGTCTCGTAAAAACAATTTAGTATCTATTTGCGGACATGCAATTTATGCACAAAACCAAGCTTTTCACATTTTTTTCCCAGTTATATCCTAAACGAACACTACCTAATGATCTAGTAATTTGTTGTTTTAAAGGTGGTATCCGATAGTTTGAGCCATTTTACTCTTAAATGCAACAAACTTTATAACTGTTATCAGAAAACATTCCGCGATTTGCTGTTTATTTGGCGCCCCTATGTTACAAAATGTATTTCCCGTCTGAGCAATGCTGCTCAGTAAGCTATTATTAAAAAAAGAAGACCATGTGCTTATTTGTAAATTTAGAAAAACTGGTATTTAAAACTACATATTTCACGATTTGTACTGTCTAACATTTTAGGTTACGTTAAAACAGCTTTAACTAAAATAGAAGTTTACACCGGTGAGGTATTATGCACAAATTCCTTGAACAGGGGAAACTATTTTGTTATATGTTTTTGATAAAGACAAGCAGTGAGCATGCCACCTTTAATGTGAATGTAAATTATCTAACATTCCCAATATATATATATATATATATATATATATATATATATATATATATATATATATATATATATATATATATATATATATATATATATATATGACCTATGTTGAGTCACATTCAACGATTATAAGTGTGATGTCACGGTGACGCATACTAAAGCTGTTCAAGGCCCAACCATGGTATATTCGCCAACACCCCACGGGTGCCCAAAAATATTTCATAAGTAATCAGTGGTTTTTAAATACTAATTACTATTCGTGTGTTGGATTTGGTATTAAAATTATCGCGATTATTAGAATTTTACTTACTCATTGGATTCGTGAAGAATTTTTTGGACTTTAACCAATTAAGTGGACTAATATAAGAACTTGGATCTTTCTTTTGTGGCACCATTGGTTGTAACAATGTTGTTAATATACTAGTATCATGATTTTGAGTGATTTTAAACCACAATGGAAAACCCCGCGTACACCTTATCCGTGTTATTTGACAATTAGAATAGACTATAGTTGTGTCATTGGTCACCAGTGTAAACAAAAACAAAGCATGTGTAGCAACGGTTAATAATATAATTGCCAGAGAGATTAACATAAGGAGGAATCTAGTCGGGTTTAAAACTGCGTTCTCTTGACGCTGTGTATTGATTTACCGATTTAAATATAATAGTGTGGAAATGATGAAAGCATATAACGGAACACCGCACATAATGGAAATGGGCGGGTAAAGCCAGACTGGTTTGTCGATGTACAGAAATATCACCAATATGTCACTTTCTTAAAAAAAAGTTATAAGATAATGGGTTTGGTAAAATATTATCTGTCAGCTAAAGAAAAAGGCAAGTGGCAAGGTATATTTTATTTTTCATTTATAGCCTACAGTGATCTTCAAATAATTGTGTCTTTTACAATTAGGAATGTTCACAAATTTTACAAATAGCATTGTTTGGCAAAATTTCAAACATACCATAAAGTGTAGTGCGGTATTTTTAAGTTTACCAAACTAAACGATTACACAACGCACTCGCTGTGGCAGATAACTGCATTGCATGTTCTTTAGCAGGACTCATACAATCAAATCAGAACTAAGATAAACCATTCCTACATCATTACCTTACTAAGGTTTTGTAGAAATATCAATTATATCAGGAATACAGCATTAAATATGAGTATGTTGATTGGGTGTCCTAAACTTTTCAGCATACTGTAGTGCACTTTGTTTAATGATGAACTATCTAGATTATTTGACACCATAAATATGCATACTTCTTGATTTTTATATATGCTTATAATAATGATAAAATGTCTTCGCTTATAAATAAATACAGCAGTTTAAGCCATGTTATTAGTTATCTGATGAACTGTACATGTCAGTCAGTCGCACTACTCGCAGTGTCGCACACATACTGCCTAGCATGACCATACAAAGGTAGATAAATATGTAAACGTAAGGTTAGTTTATATTGGGATCACATTTCAGTTAAACCATCTTCGGTGTCTACTTTGTATAATCTCCAACCTAATAGCTGGAACCAAGGCTAGAGGCACATTATCTCCCGGGGCCGCAATTTCCATCTCATTTTAAAAGCTTTAATTTAATTAAATAATTAATCCTATCAGGTATTAACTAATCACAGCGTGTATGTATCGTGAAGACGCTTAACAGGCGTGATAACAATATATTGATCACTGGACTACGAATCAACACGATTATAATATGCATGTATTTTCCTTTCTTTGTATCAATTTCTATTTAACATCAACGGAGTTCTAGTATTAAACCAAACATATTGTAAGTTAAAATGCATTTTTTACTATTTAAATTATTGTTTTTGTTGTTGTTTTTATGTAAAGATTCGCAACGCAATATTCATTGAATTTCATTTTACGTTCTAAATTTGTGTGCATGTTAAGCTCCTGATACTATTTCTAAATTCGCTCTGCAATGCCAACAGAAGTGATCAGGAAAATACCAACACCTGTATAATTATTCACATGGTACATACTTCCTCAGCTACATCTTAAAACATACTTAAATGCTTTTTTCCACATACATTGCTTATTTGAGTCTAACTTGGGAATATAGCGATTATATACATTATAATATCATCTTATAAAATGGAATCGGGAGTTGCTGTCGATTATTGTAACTATGACAACGGATAATTTTAGAAAGTACACAACTTACGATTCTAGCGACATAGTGTATCTCGTGGCCTGTCCTGAGCGTGCGATAGAGTCTGCAGGGAGATAGAGTAGAAAGGAAGGTATGGGACTTCGGCTGGTCTTGGCATCCACCTGGAGGTTAACATATACAAGTCAGATAATTTGATGACAGATCTGAAACAAAGCGGTCCCTTGTGGAAACTTTCTCGCACATCTTCGACATCACATAACATGACACGACATGACTGCACTAGCCAGAACACATCGTTATACATTGGCAACATATACCTACAACTTTACATTTTTAATCTATGGATACTACTTTCCCCTAATATACATTATTTCTATCATTACGTTTGTAATACAAGTGCCGTTTAATCAAATTCACCAGAAGCGATCTTGAGTAAACAAATAAATAAAGGTATTAGGATCAAATGATGCATATCAGCAAGAACAGATAAAGCAGAGCACATTTCTGCTCGCATGGTCTTGTTAAATTAGGATGTTAAAAGTGAACGTCGGATTCAACGTAACATAGTTTTTAAACCTATCTGTGGTTGACACGACCCACCCCCACCCGATATATAGGTAACAAAATAGTGTGCTAAACGCATAATATCACCTTACCTGCCTATTAACAAGTTAATATTCCCATGTAGATGAGCCACTTGGTTTCTTCATTAATAAAACTAAACGAAATCATTTCCATTATTATGTCGACAAATATCCCAGCTGTTAACTGATCATTGAGGAAATTGTGCACTATATATTGTCGTAATGACAAGAGTGATTTCATTTCTCTTTTGTGTGGGAGTTTTTCTCTGGGTCAGGTAGCCTCGGTCTTGGGTTACATGCATAACATTAAACAGACATTCCTAAAGCAAAGGTTCATAGATATGTATTGGTGTCATTGTGTTTGAAATGGCATTTAGATTTGAGTAAAACGTAAAATACAACTACAAAATAATAGATGGCAGTAGTGTTTAATCAGAAGTTGTATCATGTTAAATGGAACGGAAAGTCTTATATTTATTCAGCTATTTCATATATGGCTATATACTAATTTTGCAATTTGATTAGCTATACATATAGCCCTGATTAAATCAGTCGGCCATATAAGCCTTCATGAAATGGTCTGTGGCATAAATGTGTAACTATTTTCTAAAAAACAATAAAACCTGAAGACACTCGACGTTAAACATACAAGATACAGAATTTTATCTTTAATCGGAGCATATATAAACATTAAGACATAAGATATGTGAAGAGCTGAAAAAGATGCGATTTCACGTTGTTACATTCCTCTATAATGCTAACCGGGTAGTACTTCACGTTGGTTAATTCCCTTTATAATGCTAACCGTCAATTTTTATTGTTAGTCGCCACATTTTATTCCTCAAAGAGTTTTTTTTTTGATAATGTACGATATTTTAAGTTTAACCTAATCCTGATGGTGCATTTGATAGCCCTTTAAAAGATCGCTTAGGTTTTTGGAAAATTACAAGGAGGAAATTTAAAATTGCTACCAAATGGCGGACTTTTATATAAATTGGAGGAAACCTCAATTACTAACAGTTCAATGAGACAGAATATTCATCAAAATTATTATAATTACGATGGATAAAAAACTTACCTGATGTTTTATCCACCAATTGAACTATTTTGCACGTCACGACGTTTCATTGTGTAGCATTTACCTGAGTAATGTTTTAACATTCTGCCCTGATTTATTCAGTCGGCCATATAAGCTTGTAATAACACCATAAACTAAACAAACATACTACCCAGCCTTGCTTCACTTGGCGCCATTTATACGTGACTATTGGAACGTGTGTATTCAGCGGGATATGCATACAAATATTGTCTTTCAAATTTTTACATTTCTTAATAATGAAACCGTTACATTCCTCTATAATGCTAACCGGGTATACATATAATAAAGTATAACATTTCACGTTGTTACATTCCTCTATAATGCTAACCGGGTAAATAATAAAGTTTAACATTTCACGTTGTTACATTCCTCTATAATGCTAACCGGGTATACATATAATAAAGTATATCATTTCACGTTGTTACATTCCTCTATAATGCTAACCGGGTATATAATAAAGTATATCATTTCACGTTTTTACAATCCTCTATAATGCTAACCAGGTATATAATAAAGTATAACATTTCACGTTGTTACATTCCTCTGTAATGCTAACCGGGTATATAATAAAGTATAACATTTCACGTTATTACATTCCTCTGTAATGCTAACCGGGTATATAATAAAGTATATCATTTCACGTTTTTACAATCCTCTATAATGCTAACCAGGTATATAATAAAGTATAACATTTCACGTTATTACATTCCTCTGTAATGCTAACCGGGTATATAATAAAGTATAACATTTCACGTTATTACATTCCTCTGTAATGCTAACCGGGTATATAATAAAGTATAACATTTCACGTTATTACATTCCTCTATAATGCTAACCGGGTATATAATAAAGTATAACATTTCACGTTATTACATTCCTCTATCATGCTAACCGGATATGTAATAAGAACGACCAATGTACCACAAGTTCAATTAAATCAAAATGTAGATATATACCACCATATATGTGCAAAGGTTTCAATTGACCAAATTCGACTCATTATCAATGATGAATATTTTGGTAAAAAAGAAGCATAAATTATTATTATAAATGGTTAATAACTGTCGGCGCGGCCCATTTCCCAGTGGACTCTGGTAATGATGATCGTCACCATCCTCATAAATAACCATTCACTGGTTCGCTAGCTAACCGGGACCACTGAACACATTAACAATGTTTTGATAGAATTATTAGTGATGACCAGTCCTATTTACATTTCAACCTAATTGTTAAAATGTTGATGAAAAATCTGAAAGCCTGTGGAATCTAGGCCTACTGCATAGTTTCCTGTGAGGCAGTGACACAACACTGGCAACACTAATATTACGTGCAGTAGCAGCAACAACAATAACAAGAACAAGAACAGCTTCTTAAAGGATTTAATGAGAACCTTTATCTAGTGCAGCAACCGGTACACACTTGCACGTGATTTATGCGGTTAACTAATTAGAATCCATGGCAAACCCTCGGAGACAATCGGAACACCTCGGATAATTCACGAATCATCTCTCAGATGTATGTAGGTAGTCGGATCACCTCGCCCATTTCCCTTAATGGGACTAAGATGGTAGCTCGGATTATGTCCAGCTCCCTACAGTACGATGCCTGTAAAACTTCAATTTGTGGCGGCATCAAATTTAAATCATCCTATTTTAATTTACCCATCGCAGAAGACACGCAGCTGTCAAAGGGTAGCATTGTTTATGTTTTGTGCGAACTACATTTGGCATATTCTTCTTCAGACTTTCGGCGAACAAAACGATCTTGATTTCAGTAAGTATCATTTCACCAGATACATCCGAGGGATGAGTGTCCCGAGGAAGGAATTACCCGAGGAGTTCCGATTGCCCTCTGAGAATATACCGAAAATGCCAAACATAAGCTTCCAAAGTAGGGGTATAAGTCTGGTTAAGATAAGATGATAATGAACAAAGTCAAATATAAGAACATGAGCGATGCACATATTGACATGCTTTAATGGGGTCTTCATATATCCTGTTGATAAGGCATGTGTGTTATTGGGATGTAATTACACAACACAGAATAAGGCAAAAGCTGGTTGATTCCACTTTCTTGACCTTGAATGACATATTTTTAAAAATAACTTTTACCTTAATACATCTGATTATGACCAATGAATTACCTCGATGAACTGCAGATAAAACTTGCACATACATATCCTGGTCATTACTGATTTGTCCATGTTGCATTTCCCTGCACTATACAGTCAGTTGCCTGCTATGTAACTTAATCAAGGTTCTATTCTGATTTTAATCAAAACATTGATGCAAATTATGCATTACCACAAAACAGATTTCAGTGTTTTATGACTAGCTGAATTATCGGGGTGGCAGAATCCCAAGCTTCATTAATGGGGCAATAAAGATGTACATGTATTGCTAATAAATGATAATAAATGATAATAAATGTACAGATCTTATATATATGGTAACCGTTCCTGTTTAGACAAATGTTTATCATGAACATATTTCTACCACAATTGCATATTAAATCCTCCAACCCCAAAAATACCATAAATATGGTAAATGGGAAAGCTAGCGGATAAAAAGACTCCTTCTTGGCAAAAATATAAAATGAAAGGCATATTTGTGATGGAGAATAGTTTTTATTTAATTTAAAATCAACAATTTGGATTCAATATACAAAGAGATAACAAAACAACATAGAATATCTGAGGAATAACAACAAAATGACAGTCTGTGACATACTGTACTATATCAGTCAAACAGTACAACAAGTAGACAAAGTGAACTTGTAGATCCCAAGGAAGGAAGGAAGGAGTTTCCCATGCTTGAGAAATATGTAGATCATAAGGAAGGAAGGAGTTTCCCACGCTTGAAAAATATGTAGATCCCAAGGAAGGAAGGAGTTTCCCATGCTTGAGAAATATGTAGATCATAAGGAAGGAAGGAGTTTCCCCGATTGAGAAATCTGTAGATCCCAAGGAAGGAAGGAGTTTCCCATGCTTGAGAAATATGTAGATCATAAGGAAGGAAGGAGTTTCCCACGCTTGAGAAATATGTAGATCCCAAGGAAGGAAGGAGTTTCCCATGCTTGAGAAATATGTAGATCATAAGGAAGGAAGGAGTTTCCCACGCTTGAGAAATATGTAGATCCCAAGGAGGAAAGGGAATTCCCATGCTTGTTAAACATGTAGATCCAAAGGAGGAAAGGGAATTCCACCTTGAGAAACATGTAAAACCAAAGCAGGAAAGGGAATTCCCATGCTTGATAAACATGTAGATCCCAAGGAGGGAAAGGGATTTCCACCTTGAGAAACATGTAAAACCAAAGCAGGGAAGGGGATTCCCATGCTTGAGAAATATGTAGATCCCAAGGAGGGAAGGAGTTTTCCATGCTTGAGAAACATGTAAAACCCAAGGAGGAAAGGGAATTCCCGTGCTTGAAAAACATGTAGATCCCAAGTAGGGAAGAGGATTCCCATACACATAAGATTCCCTCACCTAGCTCTGTCTCTTTGCTTACAACTGCCATATTTCCTGATTCTACACAATAATTGGTCTCTTGTTAAAGTAAGAGGAGTCAAAGCGGATCTAATTATCAGATAATGTCAAAATAGATCCTCTTTTTGGCCTAGCTTAGATCTTATACTAGCATTTAAAATGCATGGATAAACATTGATTTATGGATGGTTGAAATTATGATTCATGCATAAATAAAATCAATGAATTATTAAAAAATATTTGTGTAACCTTTTCTTTTTTGACACATATATTATACCTTTAAAGGGTATAAAGGAGGCTGATCATTTATTTATTAACCTGTGCTAAAATGTCCAATGTGTTTCAAAAAGGCATACAATATACACATGGTATGTAAAAATTATGTCTTAATGCACAAAGTACATTTGTGCCATTTCATAATTGCATAATTGTACCAAACAGTTGTATAACCACACTGGTAGATAACATTAATTAGTATTACTACAATAGTAGCAGTAACCCCTGACCTGCCACAGAACAATGCACTCAAGTGTTCATGTGCAAGGTAGTATGATGTAAGCTTTATAGTGCTTGCACTCTAAACATTTACCTGCATGTATACACATGTCTATCAATATTTTCTTCTTTTATAACAAAATGCAAGCTGGACTTATCAGACCTGATTACATCTGTATGGATAATGTCTACAACAAATTCAGTTCAAGCTTTGCGCTGATCATTGAAATATAAACTTGATAGTGTTTACCTATAAAACTTTAACCTGAGCATTATAGAGATGCTGACATGATGCCTGGGTGAGCCAAATAGCCTCACTTATTACGGTAATAGAATAGAAAAGTCAAACAGTTATGATCTGGGCATGAAAGAAGAGAATGTACTAGTCTGTGGTAGTATAACATGATGGCAGAGAGCTGAAGGTAAAATATCCCCCAACAGTGATGATGATCTCTGGAGAGACAGAACCAAAGTGGCAACCAGCAGTCTGTGGTCACTTGTTACAACAATTACAACCAGCAGTCTGTGGTCACTTGTTACAACAATTACAACCAGCAGTCCGTGGTCACTTGTTACAACAATTTCAACCAGCAGTCTGTGGTCACTTGTTACAACAATTACAACCAGCAGTCTGTGGTCACTTGTTACAACAATTTCAACCAGCAGTCTGTGGTCTCTTGTTACAACAATTACAACCATCAGTCTGTGGTCACTTGTTACAACAATTTCAACCAGCAGTCTGTGGTCACTTGTTACAACAATTACAACCAGCAGTCTGTGATCACTTGTTACAACAATTACAACCAGCAGTCTGTGGTCACTTGTTACAACAATTACAACCAGCAGTCTGTGGTCACTTGTTACAGCAATTACAACCAGCCGTCTGTGGTCACTTGTTGCAACAATTACAACCAGCAGTCTGTGGTCACTTGTTACAATTACAACCAGCAGTCTGTGGTCACTTGTTACAACAATTACAACCAGCAGTCTGTGGTCACTTGTTACAGCAATTACAACCAGCAGTCTGTGGTCACTTGTTACAACAATTACAACCAGCAGTCTGTGGTCACTTGTTACAACAATTACAACCAGCAGTCTGTGGTCACTTGTTACAACAATTACAACCAGCAGTCTGTGGTCACTTGTTACAACAATTACAACCAGCAGTCTGTGGTCACTTGTTACAGCAATTACAACCAGCAGTCTGTGGTCACTTGTTGCAACAATTACAGCCAGCAGTCTGTGGTCACTTGTTACAATTACACCAGCAGTCTGTGGTCACTTGTTACAATTACAACCAGCAGTCTGTGGTCACTTGTTACAACAATTACAACCATCAGTCTGTGGTCACTTGTTACAGCAATTACAACCAGCAGTCTGTGGTCACTTGTTACAACAATTACAACCAGCCGTCTGTGGTCACTTGTTACAACAATTACAACCAGCAGTCTGTGGTCACTTGTTACAACAATTACAACCAGCCGTCTGTGGTCACTTGTTACAACAATTACAACCAGCCGTCTGTGGTCACTTGTTACAACAATTACAATCAGCAGTCTGTGGTCACTTGTTTACAACAATTACAACCAGCAGTCTGTGGTCACTTGTTACAAACAATTACAACCAGCAGTCTGTGGTCACTTGTTACAACAATTACAACCAGCAGTCTGTGGTCACTTGTTACAACAATTACAACCAGCAGTCTGTGGTCACTTGTTACAACAATTACAACCAGCAGTCTGTGGTCACTTGTTACAACAATTACAACCAGCAGTCTGTGGTCACATGTTACAACAATTACAACCAGCAGTCTGTGGTCACTTGTTACAACAATTACAACCAGCAGTCTGTGGTCACTTGTTACAACAATTACAACCAGCATTTATACTCATACAGCTCATATTTAAGACTAAGAAAAGACAAATTTGAACACTGACTATATTGTAAGACAGTACATATTGCCAATACAAAATCACTCTTAATGTTTGAGTCTACCTAAATCTATAAATACAATGACCTCTGCTAAAAATAGATAATGATGTCAGCGTGGACTACCAGGATGACAATATAATGCAATCTCAAAAGAAAGTTGCCACATGGTTTTCTTAGTTTAAAAATTGCTATCTCAGCAGCATGGCTCAGATAGGAAATACCTGTTTTCAACAATTCACACAGATCTAAGGCATCAATGAAAAGCATTTTTCAGGACTTTTTCATGTAACAATGACTTATGTGGTTAGTTGAGAATAAAATATTTGGTCCAAACTGTCGGATGAACCTTACCATACTTCATTGGTAATGACATATATATTTATATAGGTTTTGTTTTTGAGATATATCACAGTGACCAATTATGATCATTATAGCTACATCCAGCAGTTTTGGTTGTGGAAGACCCCAGACAAATATCTGGTAGAACCACTGGGGCACTGCAGGTCAGCTGGATGACCTTTCCACGTTAAGTCCTTCATTCTAAATGGGAGTCTAAATTCGAACTCATGTGGTGGGAGGCTAAGCAATCAGAGGAGTGACAAAATGGTACCCCCTATATTTCTTTATAAGTTTTCAGGTTTGGCTTACAGCTACGTGTACATGCAAACAGCAAATCACATTGCTGCACACTGTGGTAGCTGGCTGATCTGGACCTACACTATTGGCAGAAGTCAGAGTGAATCAAGCATAAAAAGGTTTAGTGTAATAACTAGTAAGCAAACATAGCAGTATTCTTAATCATCTTATTGGTACTGAAAGGATAGTTACCTGCAGAGCAATGGGTAAGAAAACAAACTTGGTTTTCACAATGTAGCAGAATATTTAGTTGAAGACAATTTGAACAGAGCTAATTTAGTTTGAGAAAATGTAAACAGTGCTTGTACCAACCTGTCTAAACAGTGCTTGTACCAACCTGTCTCAGTACTGAGTATGTCACATTTTCCCTAATGCATAGTTTTTCAAAGCCATAGGACTTAAAAGTTTTGTTTAGCAAGCCCCAATTGCATTTTTTTATGGTTACTAAGATCTTTCTTCCATAAAACTCTTTAAAACATAAAAAGATTTAGACATAAAAAAATATTGTGTTGACTTTAATTGTAAACAACAATATTTGAGTTTTTTTAAAACTATTAATGCAGGGTTATTAATTAATATGGACAGTGCATAGAGCTAGGGAATATAATATATATTGTGAATATATTTTAATATTTTTGTGTGCATCTATTGGCAATATAAACATTATATTTGTATTTTAGGTTACTATTTAGTAATTAATCAATTTTCTGATATAATTAAATAAATAAACACTTTCAGAAATCGTTGATATTACCATGAACTATGAAAGTAATCATTTACTTTAAGCAGCTCTTGCAGAGATGCATGGCTCTCTATGTCTAGTTGTATATGGTATAAAAGTCTTCCCTTTGCATTTTGAATTTGTCTGAATCTCCTAAAACACCATTATAATAAAAAAGCTTGGTTTCAAATATGTATATAATGGCATACACAAAATAGCTCGATTATGATTATGTTATGTTTGGTTTTAAAAATGGACTCCAAGGATTAAAGTTAATACTTTTTTCTAAATTGAAAATTGTGTGTTTGTGATGTGTATGTGCTATATGTATACTAGTAATGTGTGTACTGACTTTAAAATGTGTGAGTGTTTGGGGACTTTTACTAGTATCCTAACATGCAGTGGAATGACTTCAAGGTATGCACTGCATTTATAGCTGCTAAAATTGGATGAAGAACGGAAGTCACTGTATCAAACTCTATAATTTAATAAAGCTCAAAAGTTGTTGATTTCCCCATGGCAGAAACACCCTCACAGAAAACAAATACAGAAGATGCTCACCAAGACCAGTTCCCTTAAAAGCTGTTTATAAAGCAATCAACTCATGACAAGGAAGTCGCATAAAAAAGATGAGATGAGGAAATACAACAACTATAACAGACTCTCATTAAAAGTAACAAATATATGGGAAATCCTGCCCTTTTGTTTCACCTGTGAATATTATCATCGATATATTTGCTTTGTTTGACTTGATAAATATTGATATATTGGTTGGATTATCATTCATAGAAATATGGAATTTCCATTAAACATGGTAATCAAAAGAATAACTTTAAATTCTTCTCTATTCAACATATTTACATATTAGATTGCTATTTGTAAAGTATGTAGAGAAATACTTTTGGCATGCTGTGTTACATCATGGAGATACATGTAGTCAGCTTTTTACTTGAATTGATGTTATTCCATTTCATTCCATCGTAAAATATTCTAACAATTCACTGACATTTACCAATTTTAAGATGCATGACCATACACAAAAACAAATGCATTTATGAAGTATCTAAATTAGAAGTTTTAGGGTAGTTGTTGTTTCCAAATCCCCAAGAAAGCATATGAATGAAAGATCTGAAGGAATATCAAAGAAAAGTCGAAAGAAAATATTTATTCCCAATGCTCTTTCCTACATATTTCATACAGTTTCCATACTGCCACAAACATTCAAGTTATCTCCTTTAGGTCACAAATTTAGTCAGCAGATTGCAAATGGCATGATGAGTTTAATATCCATGTAATAATGTATGAAAATCTTGTTTACTGTGTTGTTCAAAAAGCAGTGGCTTCTTATAGCATTTTAAATTAAACATTTTATTTTTATCAAAACCTTCAAGATCAAAATAAACAAATGTGGTAATCAGTTCTAGTTTAAGTTAAAGTAGCAAAGGTACAAAGTGAAGTATGGTGCGTGTCAATGGATAACTGACACAGAGAATAACAGCACAATACACATCCAGGTAATAACATCTTATGACAAAATTAAAAGGTTTAAGTCTTAAAAGACATGAACATTGCACCACACGTAGTATCAACTTAAGCATTTTTATATATTATACTACGGCATAATAACAAACAAATAAAAAAATCACTTATAATTTTATCTGTTTAATTTCATGCTGCAATTAAAGACAGGATTATGGTCTAACAACCTTACAACTTAAATACATTAAACACTGTTGATTCATCCAAGTTGTATTATTGTATGTTTAAAAATAAAATAAAAAACAACAACAACCTTCCATACAAATGCATTTGCAAATATTGCACAATAAGAAGGCTTTCTATTGCCTATTAAATAATACATTTGCCGCAACTTCCCATTCAACTCATCATTTATACAAGACTGCTAATCTATATCTGATAACTAATTACAACAATTGGAACACTAAAGAGAACAGCTGGCTGTTACGTCCACCAACCCCACTCCCATGTAGAAGATTTGTAGTAGGCTATAAGGGCTGCACTTAACACAGCCGTGAGTGTCCAGAAAGTCACTTTAAAGTACATGTTGCCAGATCCATCTGGGAGAATGTAGGAGGACCAGGGCCTTCGTTGAAGGTTCTTCTTGGGACTAATCCTTCGGTTCTGTATCCGAGCTTTGGCCAGTCTGAAAACAAATAAAAGATGAAACAAACAAATGATATCTATCTGCAATGATTTTAAAATAAGACCAGACAAGTTATAACCTTATTTATCTACCTTTATATTCAATTACTTCATCAGAATTAAATGTGCTTTTATTATTCTGGTTTTATTTGAAAACAATTACAGGATAACATATGTAATACAGTCAAACCTAAATTAAAAGACCACCCACAAGACAGGACCTCAATGGACTCCTAAGACAGGTGGTCTCTTAATGCAACTTGATAATTTCTTTGTGGGAACCATGACTAAAATCAGCAAAATTGTGTTTGTAAAATGATTACAATTAACATTTATTATCATGATGCAAGTATGATGATGATGATACTGATGGCAGTGGTGGTGGTGATGACGATGATACAAGAAACTCACTTAAACTTAAATTTTCATGATGGAAAACCATCAATAATTTATGTTAAAAAAATAATTTGCATTCACCGTTATTGGTTTATTAATGAAGAAAGATGATATAATTACAAAATTAAACAAAACATAAAGGGAACCATTAATTTCTAGTGAAACAAACAAATATTTAGTTATGGTAAACACAATCAGTTACTTAATCATCATTCCAAGCCTGGCCATTCATGGTTGATACTTATTTTAAAAATAGTTTTCGCTAACACTCCTACAAAACAGCAATGTTACCTTATTTAGACAATGTGAGACTCAGTAAATTGTAACAGTTAAGTCAAATCTCACTTCAGGTTGGTGAGTCTGTGATCCATTCAACAGACTGTATAAGAAACCTTGGTGCTACCTTTACAACAAGCATGGACATGGAGCAACACGTAAATCTGGTGTGCAGGTTGTCATACTACCAACTCCATAACATTGGCCGTACACGGCCGTTTCTGACAATGCAAGCCAATAAATCATCATCAACGCACTAGTAACTTCGCGTCTCGACTACTACAATTCTCTGTTGTATGGTGTTTCAAGCAACGTACTGAACAAATTGCAACGTGTACAAAATTCGGCAGCACGCATTGTCTCCAGAAAATCTCGGTACGACAGTATTATTCCAAAACTTAAAGAATTCCACTGGCTCCCTATTAGATGCAGGATTGAACATAAGCTACTGACAATGACATATAAAGCATTGAATAGGTTGTCACCTTCCTACATTGCAGAAATGCTGGAGGTCTATTAACCGCGCAAAGCTCTTCAATCAGAAAATAAGCAATTGCTAGCAATCCCTAGATCCAGGACAAAACTGTATGGTGATAGATCCTTGTCATGTGCAGCCCCTAGGTCATGGAACGCCCTGCCCACTAGTATACGCGAAGCCTCTACATTATCCAGTTTTAAGGGGCTCCTAAAAACACATCTGTTCATTCAGTACTTCTGTGACCAGTGTAGGTTCTTAAGCCCAGCCAAAACTACCATAAAATGTAGTTAATTATTTTTTGTAAGTCTTATCGTGGTTTTGGATGTTTTGTGGTTGATATGACGCATGTGTGTGTATTTCTGAACTGTCTTATGCTTTAATGTTTTTACTATGATTTGCCCATACTTCTTATGTTCACCCTCGTGTTTTAATGTATTCTTACCATTTTACTTCATTGATTTTATAAGCATTTGTGATCATTTGTTTCACTCGACTGAATGTTTTTTATTTAAAGCACTTTTGAGCAAATTGATATTTGAAAAGAAAACTATATAAATCTGATAAATAAATAATAATAATAACATACCATTTGCAAACAGTGATTTCACTTTTGTTGATGAATAAAATGCATTTGTGTTTATTTCAATGTCAATTACACAACACAAATAAAGGCATGATTCTATCTTGCAATGGATGTCCGGTACACTGTTTTGGAATTCATTAACAATTTAACCATAATCTTTATTTTTTTAATGATGTTGTAGTTTATGCATTATGTGGTTGAAGGTATTTCATCATACCTTCCTAACCTTGAGTAAGAGTTGATTTCAGTGAGTTGAAAACTGAACAAAAGCAAATCTGTTTGATAAAAATGTGTGAAGGAAAAAAAGTGACAATTTGTCCAAGTCTGTCAATTATGTCGATTACGCAGTTGTATCGGATTGGAGATGACATTTAAGTGGTCATCTATTGGGGTCCAGTTAAGGCATATCTGACATATTTATATGTGATTGTTGGTTGCATATAACAGGTTGTAATTTACATATTAATAATTTTCTCAGGCGGCTTTCAAGTGGAAGTATACAGCCTAGGTTTAGCGCCAGTTTAGGACAGTAACATGGTCAAGTTTGATTGTATATTTATGAAATAAGATAAAATTTATTTTTAACTGATGTTGAGCATAATCATAAATGAGTATCTTTTTTGTCAACCATCAACACAAACTATCTAAATAAACCATAACATCTCCTAACCATCTAATAGGTTAACATCTCCTAACCACCTAATAAGTTACTATCTTCTTACCATTTAAAAAGTTTACATCTCCTAACAATCTAATAAGTTAACGTCTCCTAACCACCTAATAAGTTAACATCTCCTAACCATCTAATAGGTTAACATCTCCTAACCATCTAATAGGTTAACGTCTCCTAACCACCTAATAAGTTAATATCTATTTCAATACTAATAGACTGCAGAACCAGCCTGATAGCTTATAGTGTATTTAAGTTAATTAGAGTAGCTAGTTTTTCTTTAGTGAGAATTGTGATTAATTTTAATGTTTAATTGAACTTAAATACACAAAAAACTCTGCCAAGTGTTGATGTATAATGTAAGGACGTACTCCTGTGCTCGTTTAAAGTTTAGGATAGCCTCATGTGCAAGATCATCAGGAGAGAACTGTAGATACAGCTGTCCAGCCTCAATGATGAGTCGTTCATATGGCAGGTCATCAGGGATCTTGGACAGGAGACTGTGAACCATACACATGTCACATTCACTGGACAGGATCTCCTCCTTCCGGTATAACACAATCTGTAACACATCATCCCCATCATCATCATTAACAATGTTATCATCATCAGTATCATCAACACCATCCTTGATTACATAACCATTATAAGAATTGATGTCACCTTTTTCATCACCATCATTGTCCATTATCATTAGTAATGATATTGTCAATGAGGGGACATACCTCTAACTGAAAATTGCTTTCTGGTATTTCCCATGTTGAAGGTGTAAGATACATAATAGTCTCTGAACTTATAAATAGTGGTTCAATTTTATCTACTAAGATGTTTCTTATTGTAAAATGCACTCACATTAATATCTTAATCAACATATTTTTTATGCTATCTACCAATTAAAAAGTACAAAACATTGGTGTATTAAAAATGATTTTATATCACTATTCATATGTTTATGTTTATTGGATTTATTTCCCCACCAACAGTTTTTCAGTTATCTGGAGATGGTGTTTACTTGAAGCATATAAAGTGTTGCCTTCACTGTGTACAGCATGCCGTGAACACCTGGACATGGTACCACACGTATGACACCCAATCACCTTATATTGACATCGGGTCAACCTGTTGTGGAACTACCCTTATATTTGCTTAAGCATTAGCAAGGGCACTATACCACTACCATTTTTAATGACTTTGGTATGTTATGGCCTGGGATTGAACCCGGGGCATCCCATAGCGACATTCTACCAATTACGCTACCAGGTCCAGTGTTCACTATTCATAATAGTGTTATGAACAATGTACACCTACTATAGGTGGTATATCGCATATTTCTAAGGAAGCAACCTTTAACAGGTTTTTAATGTGACTTCACTGTTCCCCAAAATCTTAGCAAGAAGAACTAAATAAGGAACAATCTTGTTTTGTTATTTGATATCAGTATCCATTTTAATGGGTTTGTTTAACAGTTAATTTAATAAAAACATAAGTTTTAATTTTGATTTTATATCACTATTCATTTGAATGTCATTAACCTTAGTTCTTATGTACATGTGATATCCTTATGTTGTAATATCATTCAAAACAGTGAAATAATAAAAAACATAATTCTCATTCTGATTTTATATCACTGTTTATTAGAATCCCCTGAAGAATGATGCATAACTTTTTACTTAAACAATGCTTAGACATCAACCTCACCCTAAAAACAGTGTATAATAATGACAAATAATTACAAGAAGCCAAGCTTAGTCTCTCTGTTATTGATACAAAATTATTGACAACAATCCCACAAACCATTTGCCTGCTAAAGACACAGTGGGCTACACCTTAAAGCATTATGGAATCTAGTCCGGGGATCAGCTCTTGCTTAGCTTTATTATTTTGATACAGTTAGTTGTTAATCTTTCAAAACCTATGTTTATGTTGTTTGTGTAAGCAGTCATAGAGTCTTCAAAGATCTGCTGGTTTTAGAATACAAAGAAATAGAAAATATATTTGAAAGGTGTATACAATGAAGAAAGAAAGACCTAAATTACATGACCTAGAATATGTGATTAGAATATGACTTTTGACTTGTTAGTTTAAAAAATGTTCTGTATATATGTTTCTGTTCACAAAATGCCCCACCTGTCATCTTACAAATAAACATTTAAAATATTAAGATTGGAAGAACCACCAAAAAATATCATTTTGGACCTGGAATAAATTCAAATTCAAATAATAGTTTGTTTCATTTTGCTGTTACCACACCAACTGTGTCAATCAGCATCTCTTGATCTCTAACACAGTTTTCAATACCCTCTTAAACTCAGCATTTTGTTAAATGACAGCTTAAAATTATATATTTGTCAATTTGGTCCAAAAAACATCCCAACTTTTTCAATTAGACCATGAGTGTTCTGCAACATCAATCTCCATCAATCTACACTGCTGCTTAGTCACTACTGTTGTAGATTTTTTCAGCTTTAGTGTTTATACCTTTTTGTTTCAACATTAATCAATACATTTGGTAATCGTTTTTGGACATAAAAACATAATTGGCAACAAGATTTATGCATAAATAATTTAAAGAAGTTGAGGTCACTTTTAAGCCCAAGATGTGTCTGGTGTCTGTAATTACTGCCATTGACTAGAACTGAGGCAATCTGTTAGTGTCTGCCAATAATAGGCAAAAGATGAAAATTAAGGTAAGGTTTTCAGATACATACAGCAGCTGCCAGGTAGATGGGCATCAGCGGATGACAGGCGATGAAAAAATCGTAACATCGCACAATGTCCCGCAGATCATTCAGGACATGCCCGTACCAAGTGATCAACCAGCTCAGGCTGAATATTGTGCCAACCTCTGACCTGCAGATATGAAAAGCAGTTAATTAAAAAACAAGTATTTATATAAATTATTCATGCTTGTTTACCATAAAGACCAGTGCATATCAAACTATCCATTTTTTGTACAAGTTTTTTTGTATTTTTTAAAATTATTTAGAAACTAAGGATAAACACTGCACTCCAGGTTTCCCTTATACCACTGACCAACAGACACACACAGACAGACACACATGCTCAGAAGGATACACAGATGCACAGGCGCATATGCAAACACACAGGCACACAAACAGTCAGCTAGATGGAAGGGCAGAAGAACAAGACAGACTGACCTCTCCATGAAATCACGCAGTTTGCTGTTGACACGTCCCACCAAAGGGTACAGATAGTTTAGCATATGTTTGGTCCGCTCCATGTTGGCATCCATGAAGTCCCTGCAAACAGGTTATAGGTCAATGCTATGTAAAATTAAAAAACTGCATTACAAAGGATAAGTACTTAAGGCAAAATTTTCTTCCTGAACAACCCCTGTACATTCAAATCAATCGGTTTCATCTTTGGTTTATTCACATCATTATGATTTAATACAAAAGGTCTAGAAAACGTATCCCAATTGAATTAACAAGAGCTGTAATGGAACAACCTGTTTGACAAGGTAAGCAGTTGATAGTTTAAAGTACTTACATGCAAAACATTGATAAAATTGAACTCAGATTATGTTTGTAGATATGATCAGTAGGAAGAAATATTTTATGTGTTATTCAAATCTTCACAAGGATTTAGAGATGTAAGTTTGTAAGTATAGGAACACAATTTTTGACCTGCATGTACATTCACCAAACTTTTCTATTATGAGCCAGGGACAGATTTAGCATCTATCAAACTTAACAAATAAAAAGGTACGGTTACAGGGACACAGGAACAATTATGTGAAGTTTCATTCCAATCTATGCAATAGTAACTGAGACATGCTGGCAAAATTATCTTGAGCACCGCAGATGACAAGTGCTCATTTGAGTAGATTATTTCTCTATTTCTAAACAAGATGAGTTAAAGACCATGGCTACTGATACATATACCTTGGATAAAGGTACTTGCAAAGTTTTGAGCTAAAAATATAAATATATTACCACTTGAACTATCATGCCTTTATACTGCAACAGATTAAAGACATGTGTTACCTGAGATGGTTTAGGGAGAGTTTGTCGACAAGGGCGAAGGCCACATCCTCCCCTACTACAAGCAGGAATGTGACACAGATGTCATGATAGCCCTGCAAACAAACATCAGTTAAATATATACATTGCAATAATGCACTTATAACAATTCTAGCAAGGCCTAGCTAAAATTGGCAGACTGCCCCTATAAAGAATATCAGGGTAGAATCAACAACACATCACCAGTAGGAATGTGACACAGGTACAAAGGTTGCTCAGAAAACTTTTTTCAATTAATACATTACATGTAAAGAATTATGGTTATTATAGTAACATCCAGCTTGTATTGATGAGAGGAAGCCATCACATATTTTTTTTAACCTTAAGTCTGCCTTTGCACCCCTCACCTAGTAACTATAGCTCCGCTCAACCTTCAGCCATAGCTCCAGTTGTGCCACCTTCACCCCCCTGGGCCATTGTGCCCCTCACCCACACTTGGCCACAGTGTCCCTGAAACCCTCGGTCCTCAATCCTTGTCTATGCACCCCTTGTTCCACATGGCCATGGTGCCCTTAACCTTAAGCCATGGCACCCCCATTCCCAGCCATAAGCCCCTTGCCTCACTGGGCCATGGCAGCCTCATTATCAGTTGGCCATTTAGATATGGTAAGCAATGTTAACGCTCTGGCATCATAGTACACAAGTAAACATTTTATTTCATTCTTATTCTTAAAGTAGTTATACCTTTACTTCCTAGTATACTTTAACCATAATTAGTGTGTATAAATGGTCTTGAATGCTATTTTTAACATCACATTAATACTGACAGAATGACCACACTTGAATTGATGAATCAAAATTTGGAAGCACTGTGTCCAGAGAAAATATAATTTTTATTTTATTATTGAGCCTATAAAGGTCTTGAAATCGATATCCTGAGTCCTAACAGAAGACCTAAATCATATTTATTTCAATAATGCCAGTAATAGGATATTTTTTCAGGGGTATGTGGAAACAACTTGCAACCAATAACTTGCTTAAAACTTAACACTTTACAAAAAAAGAAAAGAATTTTCTTTGAATTTTGCCCTTAGTTGTCTAATATCTAACTTAAATGATTACTTGAAATTAAAGATATACAAGCTTGTAGTGCGTGTCCTTGACATTATAACAGTGTACCTTGTCATAAATATGGCCCACTTAAACAACTTCAGATTACAAAACTACCTTAACATTTAGGCGTCATGTCCCCGACTTGCATGTGCATTTTGTCACATCACATAATAAACAAACAATGTCAACTTTAGATTAAAACTGTTTGCCTGTGAGATGTATTTATATACAGGATCTCGCTAATCTAAAAATGCACTTTTTGCTGCTCTGGCAGTTCAACTAGTTACCTTTGAATGCAGTTGTTTGCAAATAACTTTTTAAAGATTTGAACTGATTATAAGTCATGTAGCTTGACATGAGCTACAGTACACAATGAGTCTGACCTGATAGTAATGCAGCTCATCGTGTCTCACTAGAACTCTCATGATGAGCTCCACCAACTGGTCCTGTAAACCAAGCCGAATATCCTCGTCCATACCTACAACACAAAAGTGACAACACGTCATGACATACACAGTAGCTTAATTTCTAATTAACTCTAACAAATGATAGCCATTACAAAGCATAGCTAGAAACATTTCTCTAAAATGAAAATAATTTGAACACAGGGTTACAAAGAGAAAAGCCAATATCCACTGAACTTAAACGTCAATTCCTATATGTAGTTGTTATGTATTAGTTAAGTACACAGAAACAGTGCATAATAATTACTGGTTGATGGCTTTAAGACCCCGCTTCATCATTTTTGTGTGATGTGAAGCAATTCTATCAGTATTTATGTACTTATTTTTATGATTACTATTAGTAATTTTCTCAATTGATTAAAATAGTAATACATATTTGTTAAGATGCTTTTTTTATTATATTCAGTGTTAAATAGTTCATCTATTTAAATTACATTTCTGCATACCTAATAACTGTACAACTTTAAGTTAGATAACATTTCTAAATAAATATAATGACTTTCCTTTGCTCACAATGCCTGAGAAACCATTGATAATCGTTAAGTGTTTCATGAATAATTGCTGATTGATGATCTGCGTAATCACACATAACATGCAATACATAAAATACATATTTTGGAAAATCAAGGGTTTTGGAAAGATATGTTTGTTTCCTACTTGTGGTCAACAAAGCAGGTAAACCAAATTCCATGTAAACAAGTCTCAAATGTCCATGCAACACAACCATCTCTTTGACAGCTACACATATTTGTTTATTTGACATTTCAATATTTGCTGGTTCAGCCTGGCATTTTCATATTTTTTATGTTGTGTTTTAAAATAAAATTAAAGTTTATTCAGCCTTTGTTAAGGATGGCATTTGTTTACAGTTTTGTTTTTGTTTGACTGTGTGCAAAAAACTTACACCAAGTTGTTTGAACACATCTACATGAATAAAAATTGCACAAGTCAGCCGTAAAATAAGGAGCATTTTCAGATTAAAGCTGTGTTAATTGATTTCTGATGAAAGCCCTTAAAAAACCCAGTCCATGGCTGAAAGGATATTTACAAGGCAATTAAACCATACAGAGAGTAGAGTAAAAACATTCCTTATGAATGACTAGTTCAAACAGATTTGTAGGAGGAGCAGGGCTTGCCTGACCTTGATAACAGGATATGAGTGAGATGCAGTCATTGGTTATTCACTAATCATGGTTGGAGGTGTGGACTGTCTTATTTTTTTTACTGTTACATTGTTTTGAAAAAAAGTCTTATCTTGAGTACTTATTTACTGATTTTCAGAAGTAAATAAAGGGCCAGTACTAACTGAAACACCTATTACTTAATATGTTTTCCCGATATGTTCCTCTAATGGCTTGAAATAGTAAGAAAGTAAAAAAGCATAGCTAAGTTGAAATGAGAGTGGGATTTAAACCTGGCTTGACACAGAAAGAAATCAATACAATAACCACTGAGCTAGAGTCAACTTTCTTTTGCAGGATTTCTTAAGGATTTTGTTACACAGGTGCACAAAAGCTTTTAGCAGCTGGAAATGGCTGTAACGTAACATATTTGCCTCTTCTTTATTTATTTATAATTTGAAATAACATCTAATGAATAGATCAGGGCATTGTTTGTTTGAATTATTTTATTAAAGTATTCATTTTTTTTATAACAGTCAGGTAACAAGTGTTTAATAAATACTTATATAAAATTGTATTTACAATATATTCTGGACATAAAAAGCAAAGACTGCATTATTCTTCTACTGTATTACCATCAAATTTGTATTTATTTTAACTTAGTCAATTGTTCAAGACTTAACAATTGTAACCACAATCATTAAGAAAGTGAATTACTGATTTTGCATTACCAAGACAACTATACCTGGTGGAAAACGTTTCAGGGATCGGTTCACATCTAGAACCACTTGGTTGTAGTCTCGATGAGCCTTCAGCACCTCTGGCCCTGGGGAAAGAAACATACAGGGACTGCTTGTAGTATTGGAAATAAATTTGTCTTAATAGCCAATATGATTTCTTAGTTTTTTAGCAAAAAACTAAAGGCAAAGATAACATGTTATACTGGTAGAGACAATGAAGCAAACAATGCAGCATCTTACTCTATGTTCCCAGTGGGGTTTGGTCAGTTAGCAGCTCCTTACTCTATGTTCCCAGTGGGGTTTAGTCAGTTAGCAGAACCTTACTCTATGTTCCCAGTGGGGTTTGGTCAGTTAGCAGCTCCTTACTCTATGTTCCCAGTGGGGTTTGGTCAGTTAGCAGGACCTTACTCTATGTTCCCAGTGGGGTTTGGTCAGTTAGCAGTTCCTTACTCTATGTTCCCAGTGGGGTTTGGTCAATTAGCAGCACCTTACTCTATGTTCCCAGTGGGGTTTGGTCAGTTAGCAGCTCCTTACTCTATGTTTCCAGTGGGGTTTAGTCAGTTAGCAGAACCTTACTCTATGTTCCCAGTGGGGTTTGGTCAGTTAGCAGCTCCTTACTCTATGTTCTCAGTGGGGTTTGGTCAGTTAGCAGGACCTTACTCTATGTTCCCAGTGGGGTTTGGTCAGTTAGCAGTTCCTTACTCTATGTTCCCAGTGGGGTTTGGTCAGTTAGCAGCACCTTACTCTATGTTCCCAGTGGGGTTTGGTCAGTTAGCAGCTCCTTACTCTATGTTCCCAGTGGGGTTTGGTCAGTTAGCAGCTCCTTACTCTATGTTCTAAGTGGGGTTTGGTCAGTTAGCAGCACCTTACTCTATGTTCCCAGTGAGTTTGGTCAGTTAGCAGCTCCTTACTCTATGTTCCCAGTGGGGTTTGGTCAATTAGCAGCACCTTACTCTATGTTCCCAGTGGGGTTTGGTCAGTTAGCAGCTCCTTACTCTATGTTCCCAGTAGGGTACGGTCAGTTAGTAGCTCCTTACTCTATGTTCCCAGTGGGGTTTGGTCAGTTAGCAGGACCTTACTCTATGTTCCCAGTGGGGTTTGCTCAGGTAGCAGCTCTTTACTCTATGTTCCCAGTGGGGTTTGGTCAGTTAGTAGGACCTTACTCTATGTTCCCAGTGGGGTTTGGTCAATTAGCAGCTCTTTACTCTATGTTCCCAGTGGGGTTTTGTCAGTTAGCAGCATCTTACTCTATGTTCCCAGTGGGGTTTGGTCAGTTAGCAGCACCTTACTCTATGTTCCCAGTGGGGTTTAGTCAGTTAGCAGCACCTTACTTTATGTTCCCAGTAGGGTTTGGTCAGTTTGTTTTATTAATATGTAGCTATAAATTTGTCTAGACTTAACAATTGTTCAGCCACTTATTTCAGAACTGTTTAATTACATATAACTAGTCACTTATGCTAAGTGAAGATATTCTTGTTTTCAGAACTATTTTAGCTCTTTAAATGCTAGTAAATTATTTATACGAGGAAGACTGTTAAAGTTTTCCCTAGATGTTTGCCATGGCCATATTACCATTTAACATTACACCCAGACCATGAACATTTCATTCACTCATAATTATGTACTATTTGAGAAGTGCTGATGTTTTTGCACTGTAAACTTTAACATTTGTCTATGAATATGTACAAAATATTCTCAATCATGTTCTGCTCTTTAAGATGATTGCTCTTTTCTTTCCTTTGAAGATATAATAGCATGGCACTATTACATGTTTTCTAGAATATAGAGGCCTTCTCCCCGCAATCAAAATTCTTTAAAAAAAAACAACAAAAAAAAGGTTTCATAAAATAATATAAATGATAAAACTTACACAGCTGAATATACCATTGTTAATTTCAATCTTACAAAAAACAATGTAGAAGTATCTGTGATCGACCGGTACAGCATAATACTCTTTATCCAATTTCCACAGTTAAATGGATACAATAACGAAGTACTGAGAAAAGCATACAAGACATAGTCAAACTTTATAAGATACCTTTCATATTTTTAAAGATCCTCACCTATAGTGATTGCAATCAAGAATATGCCACTAAATTTTAGGTACTAATTACCAGTTAAAAAAAAATAAATATGGTCAGTAACAGTTTATGTTCCTATTGCAAAGTAGAGAAAGTAACCAGTTTACACCTTTTGGGCGACTGTAAGTATATAAATATTTTTTGACACAATTAAATACACTTATCAATACACAATCCTCCAATGTAAATTTGAAACAAACAGCAACATTTATTATCTTTATAGACAAATACTTTCCAAAAAAATTAACTGTGTTCTTAAAAAAGCCAAATAGTATATATTTAGGAGTAGAGACAATAATACACCTCAATCCATCACTTTTTTATGAAACTGTTAAGCAGCTATTATAAGGACAAATGACAACATGTTATTAGACAAACTTCATGAGCTCTGTAAACTTTTCAAGTGTCTTATCAATCATTGCAACAACTGCACATGTACATAAATAAGTACATATAACCCCAGAACCAGAATAAAAAAAACACCCCGATTTTTTTTTTTTCAATCTCCCCCACCCCAATCCTTTTCCCTCCACCAACAAACACCATCTGTTTTACCTGACTTTAGATTTTTGATGTTTGTTTTTTACTTACAGTGCATACTCTCTATTAACATATAAGCATAGAAGAAATATACTCATACAAATAGAACTAAATAATACTCATATGTTTTATAAAAAAAATAAAATTATGCAAAACATACCTTTAACTATAAAACAAATTGTACAATTGAATACATTTTACAGCAAAAATATATATACATGTCTATATATTTTTTTGCTGTAAAATATATTCAATTATACAATTTGTTTCCCTACCTTTTATATATTACATCTGTATATACTCTGTATGCAAGGAAGAGATAAAAATTGTGTTTAGACAAGCATTTTCATGAGTTCTGAAACAAGAAAAACCTCAAGGACGTGGCAAGTTAGTTGCAACTAGTTCCTGGACAAGTATCAAGGTATCTATTATAGTCCGGCAGCTCGGTATGGTTACCATGCACCCCCCCTCCAGACTTTTCCATGGGAACCAAAATGTTTGTTAGTGTGTCTAGCAACAGAATCTCTAATGAACTAAAAAAATAAAAACTCATTTAGGCTTTATGAAAACTAATGGTTTCCATGGCAACAGTCATTAAATTTTTATAGGAGGGTATGTTTTGAAAAATGCTTATAACTTTTCCAAAGATTGAGATAAAAGTATAAATTGGTACTCAAATAAAGGTTACTGAATAGCCAATATGGTCATGTATCAACTATACAACATGCATTTATGAATATTTATAAATTTTAAGAAGAACCTAAATATAGTCTTTATTTTTGAAAAGTTGATTAGTTTCTTTGTATTTAAAAGCAAAATTCAAACAAACTCAACAGTTTCTAACATTATATTGGTCTAAGTTTCATATGATTTGGTTCATTTTATGAAATTTATTTCATCCAAATTTTGCTCATGCAATCTTAATGTATAATTTTCTAGAAGACTGCTAATAACTAACCAAATCATTGAAGATTAATTTCGTGGAAATTGTCGTGGATATCATTTATATAAGTGGCAAACCCCCCGCAGTGATTACTTCCCTTGACATTGATTATATCACTGCCACCAGCAAGTCATTCGCCCAAATACAGGCGGATAGTTTGTTGTTGTTTTTTGTGTTTTTTTTTGGACTTATCTCCTCAAAATATAGTACCTTTCCTTTAAAAATATTAATTTATCATATTAAAAATAAAAAGTAACTTAAAATATGAAAAAAATATGAAATTCAATCTCCTCACAGCGATTACGTCATGCTACTTAAATTACAATATAATGTACTGTCAAGGGAAGTAATCACTGCGGGGAGTTTGTATGAAATTATGAAAGTCAAATTTCACCGTACTGTATAGAATACAACTATTTTTTTATTAAATTCCCGTCTTTGTAATCAGCTACATTAAAATGCCGCTTTTTCTCGTTACATAAAAAACAATTTTGACACACTTTCTTTCGTGGTGTGTTTATGGAGGCTGCCATGTTTACTTCACGTGATACTCTATCGTCACGTGATCCTTGCTCCTTGCTGGGGGCAGAGATTTAAGTAGCAACGCGTGACGTAATCGCTGTGAGGAGATTGTATAAGTGGAGGCTATCACCAAGGTTTGAAATGATTAATTATGCAAATTAGCCAACATGAATTTTCATATATCTTAATGAGAATTTATAAATAGCTGTAAATTTCGACAAGCTAATTTGAATTTATTTCATTTAAAAGCAGTATTTAAATAAACTGTACTGATTTTAAAGTTTAATAGTCACCCTCTTAGTCAGATTTGTGTTTGTTTTATGTTTTGCATGAATTGGTCCATTTTTCAATTTTGTATGAATTTAAAAACTTTGTTTGAATTTTCTCCCATAAAATATTAACATACAAAAAACATAAAAGCCTGCTTGTAATTATTCATAGCATGTAAAAATCAGTTTTAGACCTGTCCTTTGGTGAAGGCTAAAATTAAGCTAGGATTTGAACTTACTTATTATGCAAATTATGCAAGTGCTCATGAATATAACAAGAGGGCCATGATGGCCCTAAATCGCTCATCTGATGACACAGGCTTTTAGTAGGCTCAAATCTGGCATCAAGTAAATAAGAGTTATTTACTTGAGAAATCTTTGGTGAAGATTGGACTATTGGTGTGGCCACTGGGTTGATAAGATTTTCTAGAATTTTACCAAGAAACCTACTGAATCCACATGACCCACTTCAAAACATATGTAAGAGTTCATATTGGCATACATGCTGGCCAAGTTTGGTGATGATTGGGCCATCAATGTGGCCTCTAAGTGTTTTCACAAGTTTTTTTTCTAAAATGTGACCTTAGTATATTTAGCTTTGTTGAAAAAGACTATTCATTGTAGTTCCAAATGTTGTGCATGCTCACTGTATTGAGTCTTATAACTATCGCGATCTCGGCATGTACAATACAGTTGTGTTTAAATGATAGAATGGCACACTTGTGTTTCTTTGAATTACTCTCCATTGAGTTATTAAATACTATCATTTATTACCTCTCAATATATGTCTCAATAGAGACAGCAAACAAATAACATTACATGACCTAGTGACCTATCTTTTGACCCCACGTGACCCAATAATATTATCATCCAAGATTTCATGCAGACTAACAATCTGATCAAGTTTGGTGAAGATTGTGCCATAAATGGGGACTCTTGTATGTTCACAAGCTTTTTCTAAAATTTGACCTAGTTACCTTCTTTTTGACCCCACGTGACCCAATAATGAACTCCTCCAATATTTAATGCAGACAAACATTCTGACCAAGTTTGATGAAGATTGGTCTATAAATGTAGCCTCTAGTGTGTTCACAAGGTTTTTCTAAGATTTGACTTAGTGACCTACTTTTTGACTCCACATGACCCAGTTACGAACTAACCTAACATTTTTTGCAGGCAGACATTATGATCAAGTTTGGTGAAGATTGGGCCATAATTGTGACCTTTAACATGTTCACAAGTTGTTGTTTTTCTAAAGATGTGACCTACTTTTTGACCCCATGTCACCAAATGGCAAACTCATCCACGATTTCATGCAGACAAACATTCTGACCAAGTTTAGGCTATAACTGTGGTCTCAAGTATTACCGAGTTCTACTTTCAAGCTATGGCTTGTTTAGCTGACTTTATAGTTAACCCCTGGGTCATTTGGTATAATCGCTAGTCCTGAACATTGGCAGCTGACACCGGGCGCTGGGAAGTTATATTATTTATCCCAATAACACTCACATGTACCCATTTATACACCTGGGTGGTGGGGAACAATTAGTGGTAAATATTTTGCTCACGGATATTAGTGGCAACCTGACTGGGGTTTGAACCATGGACCCTCTGATCTGGAGTCAAGTGTCTTACCCCTGGACTACTCCACTCCTACAATTTTGATAAAGACTGGATAAAAACTGTAGCCTTTAGCATGTTCATAAGCAAATTGTTGACTGCCGCACGCCGACGACAGACGAATCGGTATTATGAAATTTAATTTTTTTCCCGCTTAACCCTTTCATTCATAGTTCATCTATAATTTTGAAAATTCACCTAACTTTGATGTTTTTCTTTAAAAGAGATAAAAGGATTTTAATAAATGTATGTTCAACTTGTAATTATAGATTTAAGGCTGATCCAGTCAACATATAAAGCCTAAGTCATGCAGATTCTGCTAATGATTGTGAATGGTTTGTCAAGGCATATACATGCAGGAAAGTGTTAATTAAGATTCAGGAATATTTATTAGGGTTAATTTCATTCTTATTAATTTGAATCTGGGCTAAGTGATAATCTTCAGTAATGCCTAAAACTAAATTCAGTGATAAAATATTCAACAATATATCAATTCATACAAAACTTGAATCAACTTGTGTCAGACTAAGAGAGATGTCCATTTTTCTTATTAACATTTATAAATATTCATAAGTGCTAATTTGCATAAATGACACACAGTCCTTCAATAACCTTTAATTGAGTACCAGTTTTATACTTCTATCCCCATCTTTGGAAAAGTTATAAACATTTTTTTGAAACATATCCTCCTTTCAAAAATCTTGATTGTTTTCATGAAAACCACTAGTTTTCCTAAAGCAGAGATGATTTTATTTTTGAGTACCATGGTATTGGAGATGCTGTTTCTAGACACCCTTACGAACATTTAGGTTTAGGTGCCTTGAAAGAAAAGGAGGGGGGGGGGGGAGGGGGGGGGGGGGGGGCCAGGCCCTAGCTGACGGACTTGTTATATAAATATCCATGAAAACAAGATATTTATAACAACTACTACAGGCCTTGACTGATAAGATTGTCTGGATATATAGGAAAAACAACAACAGGACCTTGAAATGGAGCAAAGATATAGGTACGGTATACTTGTCCATTGTCCAGTGACCTGTGTTTGACACTGTGTCCCAAGCCACAAATCAGGCCAGGTAGATAACTACCAGGTAAATTAACCTAGCAGCCCTCAGCTACCCAAGGTAGGGAACTATCAAGGTACAAGGCCAGAGATCCAGACAAGGGAAATAATTATGATTTTCCTTAACTTCTTCTCCTGGTACTTGTTAGAATGAATTTATGGAGACCAATTCTAAGGGTATCCACTGTGTAAGGTTAGCTGGAGACGTATGGGGTAAACTTGAAACACATTAACAGTTACCTGACCTTACCTTTAGGCAGGAATACACTGTCTGTGCTTTATATTGAGTGAGCTATTAATTGGCACTTTTATATAGTCATTAATGGTCACAGGAAGACAGAAAGTGAAGGTAATTGGATCTTCATTCAATTTTTATTGCATTACAGACTGACAAAAGATTCCAAATTGAAATCATATTTGTCACCTTAACTGCCCTTTGGTGCACTGGTCAGTGTTATATACTAGTAATGTAAACAGTGGTCACTCTGCATCTTGGTTCTAATGTTTGATACTGTACCCTGATAACAACTGAAGATTATGTAAGGTGACTTCCCTCCATTCAAGGACAGCTTTTCTCCCCAGTGTCACATTACATAACATCATGTAACTTTATAATCCATCAACTAATCCTTATCATGCTCTATTTGTTCATGAACTAACTAGATTGTTTTCTGACATAAAACATGATGCAATTGTACATTGTTATGAAGAATTCAGGATATTTGTTTCATATATAAATATCTTACTAGTAGTTCTTTGTGTACTGGGTTGTATTTGTTGCTGTAATTATTTCTTAACACTCTCATGCACAAGTACTAAGACATAATTATCATCTCTACGAGGCAGATGGTTGATCTGGAGCTACACTGCTTGCATAGGCCTGATCAATATGTGCAAGCAGGTAAAAAGCTTACATTTCGCTCAGAAAATAGTGGATAAAATACAAACATTACATATCAGTGACAAAAAGATACAGATTTTTTTTCTTGTCAATATCATTTCTATAAACACTTGGTTAAGAATATATAGGTATTAATATACTCTTAATTCTACCTTCTAACATTAAAATACCTTGCATATAAGAAAATATGCATATACTAGTATACAGTAAAACCTCACTAAAGGACCATGCTGCTTTGTGGGGCATCTTCCTTTGTGGGCCACTTTTTTTGAGAGCCATTTTTTCTCTTCTCTTTAGTTTAATGTCCCACAACCTTGGTTAGCGGGGCACCCTACAATCCAGAACAGTTATTTCAGAACCATTTGACAATTTACAAATGTTTAATCTCCCGGCATCAGGTTGTCCAGTGCTACAAGTGTCATTAATCAGCTGATAACGCCTGCAAACACGCTTCAGTAAAGGAAACTGTTTCGACACTTTACAACTTACAAATTACGACACTGCCGATTCACTTACAACAATCGTAAAGAAGTCAATTATGGCAGAAAAATTCTTTTATGTTTACAAATTGATACCAGATCCTAAGATGTAAATGTTAAATGTGTGTGGGTGAAATGACTATCGTTTTTCTCAGCATTGAGGAAGACTTTCAGTAGTAGGCAGTTAAAGTGTACACCAATGGCAGACAGATAACGAATAACCATTCTTTCAGTAAATTTCAATTTGACGCATGCTTATTATATATAAAAACAATATAACACCATTTAGGTATTATGGTAAGTGGGCCACTTCAAAAAAGAACAAAAGGTAGCCCTCTTACCAAGGCTTTACTCCCTCTTCTACCCCAACTCCCTCCCTCCCTCTCTCTCTTTCTCTCCTCCTTCTCCTCTCCAGAATTATTAGCATAATGAATGTCATGAGCTCTACATTTGATATAAAAGTGCATATGATGTCCTTTTACTAAACTGTCCTAGTACATTCATTATCAGCTCATGAAAAAACTCCAAACATTCACGTTCATAAGTTCATATCTCCATAAAAACACTGTGCACTGATGTATTTGTAAGTTCTAGGCTCATGGAAGAGTTGGTTCAAACTTGTTCATGACCGTCTAGACTATGTTTATCAATCCCAGCTGCCACAAACATACTGTGATGATAAAACATAGAGTCACATATGAACAATAGCAACAATCCCAATACCATGTTTATCCAAACATTATTTTTACATAATTCTTTCTTAAAATGTAGTAATACATAGAGGAACTGACATTGCAGAAGATATTTAATCAGTTGATTAAAACAACAAATGAGGCTCTAAAAAAACATTTGTGTGATGCTTAACTCTTAAACTTTACACATGTAGCACAAATTAATCAGGCTTACACAAATTGTGTAGATCAAAATAAGCCAGTCATCAGTCTGCATTATTTGGTGCAGAGCTAGTAAAAAAGCATAAGTTTTAATTGCTTTTTAATTCATGTAAAATGATAAGGAATAACCAACTGTGCAATTGTTTCCTAACTATCAGACTGGCTACATTTGTTTCAAAGATAGATATCTATCAGTTAGGACCTATACAGTAGAAGAGTTGATGCCACAATTTATCAACCTCAAGTCAAGGTCTGTCACCTTCTGGCCTTATAGGCCACAGTACCACTTTGGGTAGGCAATGTATCACACTATTCTGGTTTTCGCAAAATCAATTTCCTCTATATCATTTCATGATATCATTTTTAAATATTGCATTTTTTTTCTTCAAATGGATCATTTTGAGGTACTTTATGCACAAAAATAGAGAGTTTAGAACTGTAATGGCTGAGGCAAATACAGTCAAACCCCGGTCGCTCAAACACCCACAGGGATGACCTTCCACAGTTCGATCGAGCTGGGAGTTTGAGGGAAGAGAAATTCATTTACAAATCAGTTTATCAACTATTTTCATTAATAAATTGTAATTTATATACTTATGTGCTATCAACCAAGTTTCTGTACCTCTTTATATAAATTCTTATGTTTATTGATATTTCCTTTACACAAGTTTTGTTTTAGTTTTCTGTGATGATGATCTGAAGTATGTTTTAAACCAGACATTTTTTGTATCTCTATTTTTTCTTTTGTGATTACATGATTCATTGTTAGTTTTGATAATAAAAACAACAGAACATGTATACACACTTTTAAACCAAACCAATTAATTTGAAAACATTAAAAACATGTTTGTTTTTCAAATTAAGGAAGTTAAAACAAGAAATTCACAATCAAACCCTTTTTAACTCCATCCCATATTTTAAATCCACTGTGGTCAGACAACATTTCCCTACAAAACTGACAATCATGTGACAAAACTCAATACTGATATGCTTCTGTGACATGAGTGATAATAACCAAAGTTATTGACCAAAAACCGTATTTTCTATTTTCAGTAACCGTCAGCTTGACAACTCTGGCCAAACTTTACATCCCAAGTGACATCATCACAGAAGCTACCTACGCAGCAAAGCTTAGCACATTATCTCATTCCTAACTAAAGTTATTGAGTAGATATTAATTTTCTATGTTTAGCAACAGTGACCTTGACCCAACTGGCCCTAAAGCCGAATTTGATATGTACTTTTCTATTTTTAGTAACAGTGAACAGTAACCTTGAAGTATGGCCTTGACCCTCCAGCCCCATTTTCAATCCCAAGCATTGTCTTCACAGAAGCTACCTATGCAGCAAGTTTCATCACAATATCTCATTCCTAATGCTAGTTATTAACCAGAAACTGTTTTTCTATTTTTAGCAAGAGTGATCATGACCCCACAGGCCCACTTTCAATCTCAAGTGTCGTCTTTGCAGAAGCTGCCTTTGCAGCAAAGTGCATCACAATATCTCATTTCTAACTAAAGTTATTGGACAGAAAAGTTTTTCTATTTTTAGTAACAGTGACCTTGACCCAACCAGCCCAACTGTCCAACTTGACATGTATCTTGTGATGTTACAGTATATGTGTACCAAAAATTATTTAAATCTGAGAAGCCTTTCATGAGTTATCATCCGGAAATTATTTTTCTACTTTTAGTAACAGTGACCTTGACATTGATCCCACCAGCCCCAAAGTTGAAGGTGAGCTCTATCTTATGATAGTTTTCTTTAATTTCTCTATTAAATCTCAAACCATTTTATGAAATAAAACATCAATTAACACAACATTCTATCAATTAAACCTAACATTGGCTGTTAATAAGTGCACATCGACACCCACACAATAATCGTCGCACATCGCGAAAGCAATGAAAAACATGATCACTATTAATTTCACAGAACAATCAGTCTGTGTTAATGAGCAGAGATTGCAATTTGACCCATAAGATGTGAAAATACAGGTAAATAGGTTGTAGTGACTGGCAACCAGATTGACATGTTCAAACAATTAGGTTGTACTAGTGATCCTATGGTAATTTATATAGAACAAAGACTGCAAAATGCAGAGACTAGCAATTTTGTTTGACCGATCTAGGTAATTCTATCGATCCAGTGTTCGAGAATCTGGGATTTGACATTACATCTGTTATGATGACCCACATACTTACCTTACTTATGGATGCTAAGCCATTACACTGTTGATGGTTATTACTAACTTGGCACGCAGGTTTAATCTTTTACTTGCTGGAAACACTATTTACCCTATTAACATAAAACATTACCCCACTCTAATAGTGTTTCCAGCTGGTAAAGGGTTAATTATAAATGATCTTGACTTGTGAGTATCTAAATTAACTTTCAGTTAAGAATTACTCAAAATATTGTGTACAAATTGCAATATACACAAATGTATTGTGCTACCATTGCCCACCAATACCACTGATACTACACCATGTTGTGACAGCCAGCACCAACAGTCACAATTGAGACTTAGACCTAATGTGACATAAACACTACCTGTGACCAGTCAAGTCCCATGCAAAAATCAGTTGCCGATATCACTGAGGTTGTGTGCCCAAACAAATCCCTTCCACAAAAGTATCATGCTACATGTGTCAAGGACTAAAACAAGGTCAGATTATTGGTACTTCTTAACCCCCTTATCTGTGATATTAAGCCATGGCAGGATCACCAGTACAACATGTGCACTATCATGGAGTTCCTTGACATTAGTGTAGTGGTTAGTACTGAAGCCAGATCATTCATATAAACCACCTATGCATGGAGTTTTTTTTCAACATTTGAAAGGGGTCATCATTAGGGTGATTCCTAGCTGTAGGTAAAACTTGCTCATTTCACAGTAGTATGCAAACACTGGACTGCATAAGTTACAATTGAATGGGTATACCAGGTTAGGTTATGCCATATAGAACAGAATTTCTTTTGGTTAAGAAAACAACAACCAACAAAAGTTGACAGTTTGTTGCAGTAGTTGGGTAGCTGTGATAATGTTTTGCAAGGTTTAAATCCCCACCAAAACCTTTAATTATTTATAATTTTTCTACAGCACTTTCCTATGTGAACCACCTCCCCCTCCCCACACACATAGCCTTGGCCAAAAAATGTGTAGGTAAAAAGCTCAGAAACATCACAGGCCAGTTAGATAATCATCCAGTTTATTCCAGACTGGGACGCAAACCCACGCTGTCGAGGGGCTTTTGGATGGTAATATGAATGAACTACTCTAGCAGCTTATTCAAGTACTTCCTTCCATTTCATTCAAGATTATCAAAAGTATACATCTATACACATATATACAATTTCTGATAATAAAAATAATATTTATTTAAAGGCTAACATGATAAATAGATTAAAACATCACTGCCATTTCACAGGTATTTTTATTTCTATAAAAACAACAACAGATGGACATTGGTACTTTTAAGGGACTTTTAGGTATCAGGGTAAGATTTCTGTATAAACCTTATGCCACACAGTATTTGAACAACCTGATTTGAAAATATGGCCCATGCCACAATCACCACTACAACATGTGCACTGTGATTACATCAACACAGCCCATACATGGGTGTAGTGATTAGTGCATGGCAACCTTGCTTCACCCCTATTTAGCAGCTTTCTGCATCTGGAACATATACATTACTATCATGTTTGTGGGATAGGGTTTAAGTCTTTGCCTATTCAGCACGAGATAATCAGAGGAAAATAATGTAGCTCCTGATCAGCAAACTTCTGCTGGGAGCTGTCTGAAAAACATCACCATTTGCTGCAAAGTGTTAGTAGTATATCATGTTACCTTTGCATATTGTCATTTGCAGATAACTTAGTATTGTATTGGTTATAATTGACCAATCAAAAGCTACATACCTACAAAATAATTTCCCTGGATCTGACAAATAAGGCAGCAGGATTCACTGGCATAGGGTCACTTGTTTACATTTGACAGATACTACAAATAGCAAAACTGTAGTAGCATGTTCCTAATCAGTTGTTCCACAGTGGAAGGTATGCTTAGGAGTTTTTTTATAGCAGTTCATTAATCCTTCAAAAAACAATATGGTGTGATCAAGCATTTGGTTCTTCTTTGGATCGAAATGATGGTTCAATGAAAAATCCACCAGCGGTGAAGAAACAAGCATTTTGTTATCATTCATGATAGCTATGCTTACAATATGCAGCCTTTCTATTGCTTTATAACTTATAATCTTACAGTTCATTAGATCATCTACAAATCTAAACTTAATTGAGTTCATAATCAGTTTTCTATGCATGTGACACTTCAGCGTTGACTCTTAACCTGTTGTAGAAGTGAATAACCTGTCTTTATTGATAGGTCAATATATGTAACAGGATAAGGTTTAATGCACCAGTGAAAAACTTCCAGTTAGACAGATACAATGTTCACTCGTGGCAGGCAGTCTGATTATTCACTGCAATAGCATGTTGTGAACACTCATGACCAACTCATGCAGCATCCAGTGACACTATCCTATAATAGGTCAACCAGTCCAGGAGATAATGTTCTTACAAGCTGAATGTAAGCTAGAAAGCTGTATTCTTTTAACCTTTTGTCTGCAATATTAGGAAATAACCAATTCCATAAGTTATTTGCTAACAGCCCCGTAAATAGTTCATTACACATAATGCTAGAGGCTGCAGCAAATCCCAATCAGACAACTTCCAAATGATCTGGATCTACACAATATTCCTAAGTGAGGTTATTCCATGCTTAATACATTACTAAAGGTTACAAACATGCATATGTAACAGCAGACTAAGAATTAAGGATATGTAATACCTCACACAGCATGACCATCTATCAACAGACTGCTAAACCATGGCTGGATTTATCACTTATACCCATTCAAAGGTTTGATTTCGTGGCAACAACATCTCATACTTACACAAAGTACACAGGTTAAATAAATTTAATTCAATTAACTATGGTTATCATCAATCTAAAGTGTTTATGATGATTATCAGGAAACAGTTATTTTGGTGAAGATTCCAGAGTTATAAACTAGTCATTAATAAGTATTTAACAGGTAGGACCACAGGTAATTATTGGTCGTTAATTTATTGGACCAACCACTAACCTGGCTTAGGAGGAATGTTGTCCACATCCACTTTGAGCAGTGCAGGCCAGGCCCTTTGCCGCAGCTCATCTGTCACGAGGCCTCCGGGACTGATGGCAAACTGCCTCAGCTTACTGATATCCATACTATCACTGTCCAGCACACCTTGGATCTTCTGCTGCTTCTCCTGGTACATGGTCTCTGAAATACCATCAAAAACTTGTAAAAATTTAGTCAAGTAACAGCCATGGATCCAGTAGGGGAGGAATGGGGGTAGATGGGTGGGGGCATGGTGGGGTTGTGGCACTGGAGGCATACCCCTCCTGTAGTTGAGCCAGGTATGAAGGTCCACCCCCTAGAAAAAAAAACATTTTATCATTATAAGTATTTTAAAGCAGATTTTTTTTGTTTTATTTATCAACAGTACTTCAAACTCTGTGGTCCTGTGCAGTGGTTCTAACCAGACTTATTCTTGGGATTTCCTGCATAAGAAGCGGTAATAGTTTGATATCACCATACTGAGGCATATAGAGAACATTTAATATCAACACTAGTTTAGCAAGTTATTCAGACTTAATCGTTGATCAGAACAATTATCTGGATAATAGTTCTACCCAGGAAGAGGCCATTAGAGTGATTCATTTGAAATAACTTTTCCCGAACTGACTATAAAAAACAAGTCAAACATATTTAAACTTGCTAGTACAGTCATCCCCTGGTCGCTCGAACACCGGATCGGTAGAATTACTTGATCGGTCAAACAGAACTGCCATTCCTGAATTTTGCCTACTTTAAAATACAGTCTATTGTATATCATACTAGGATGATTGTAACTTTACATTATGTTTACTTGCATGTATTGACATGTCCCCTGCCTCTGGATGCCTTTATTGCATAAGAATGGGTGGATTATAAAGATTGTTTACCATGCAAAATAAAAGAGTATTTTGCGGAGCATTGCATTTTAAAAGAAAACATTAAGACCCAAATCAATTTGTGGGTAAGTGGGTCTGGTTATTTCAGCCACAAATAAATCCACCTTTGCTAATAACAATTATATACATAAATATTTTGTACATGTATGTGTTGGCCATTTTGACTCGGTCACTGGCACCACTCTGGAGAGAGGGTGCCTCTGATGTAATGCATTTTTTTATGGGGGTGATAGTGTAGTGGACAATAGCAGGAAATTGAAGCTGTTCTGTGAGACTGTTTTCAGAGAAAAGAACCAGGTTCTCTGTTTTTAACAGTGTAGCTTGCAGCAGTAAACTGTGTGTTATTATAGATGTAGCAGACAACAAGAAAGAAAGTAAAGAAGTAGATTATCTAGTTCCTATAATAACAGTATGTTAATCTCAAATATTAATGTAAAGGAGCTACAGTTTAAGACAGTGTTTAGTTCCCAGAATAGTCATCTTCTTGTTTAATGGACATGATCTCAGCAGTAAGTTGGATGTCTCAAATTTGTGATTTTTCTGGTAAATATCTAGACTGTCTCTTCGCTTCGCCACCATCAATGGTATTTATTACTGTCCTTGTCTTTTTTCTGTGCTTATCTTTTAGTTTCTAGTACTGATTTGCACTGATGGGCCGTGTCACTTGCTACACCATCCAGAGTTATAAAGAAGCTGGATTTCAGAAGCACACAGGACTGATCCTGCATGGCCTTAAATACTCGCGGTTAGTTACTCATGCCTGTATGGAAGTAGTATGCGTACAGAATAAATAATATGTATGTCTAATGTCTAGATGTGTTGATTGTGTCAAGGCATGCTTTAAAGGTTAGCTGTTTAAACTGGAAGTTCATTATATTGTGTAATTCAGATATACATGAAATGCAGATTTATGAATGAACAACACAGTGTACAAATATCACTCATTGACTAGAGGAAAGGGTCAAAATGGGAGTGAACTGCTATTAGTATGAGTGTTCCACTAACTATGCATTATCTACTAAGCTGAGATATTAGCAATACTCTGTATAGGGTCTCACTGTCTTCTGTGGCTCTGACCAGCAGCCCTTAAGTCATTACATAACAATAACCCAAGAAAGGCCACTAGCCCTGGGGGGCATTGATAAAAGGATCCCTGTGGCATGATCAATGTTGTTTATACCGCTTTGTTAGTTAATGAAGTCACTGGTATCATTTCCCAGACATTTCTGAACTTCATTAGTCATTAAAGCCTTAGTTACAGTGCCACTATATATGGGACCAGGTAGGATATAATTATGTGCTTTAAACAAGAATCAAAATTCGATAAAACAATTCTTAAAATTATTTCCATTGGTTTAACTTATGAATGCTCATAACCAGCGTAAATTATTAAATTATGAATGAAGTAATTGTAGTTGATTAGAAAGATTAACCAAGGACATATACACAGAAAAATAAGCTAATTTTAAAAATTGTGCCACTTGATTTAATAGTCTTTTTAAGATCAACTGTGACAAGTTGCATCTAAAACAAACCTCGAGTGCGAGACAATATGGACCGCTTGTCTGAGCCGTCATGATGCTGAGTAGATAATGTGAGCCTCAGATTAAAACATTGAATAAAATTAAGTTTATTCTGTGTTCTATTCAATATCTTTATCTAAGGTAGGTTAGATAAACTTGTTTAATTACTTTATATAATTAACACAAATATAATATTTAACTGTTTTTGACTATTGTTTATTATTGTTCAACTACCATGCTTTCTCACTTATAAGACTATTCGCTTATAAGAAGGCCCCCTACTTCACCTGGGAAATTGCTGATTTCTGCTTTGACCAGCTTATAAGACGAGGCAAAAGAATGAACAGGAGCGTCGACCAGTCATGCTGTCTTAACAAAAGGGTTAATTGGTAAACAGTGACTGTAGTTTCCACACGTTGCGGGATGTATCTAGTCTTGGCTACATGAACATCCTCTAGCTCGTGGAGGCATATAATTAATTTCTTTGATCTACATCACCAAGTCTGGCATGACTGTTGACAATACACAATATATCAGGGAATAGTGCACTGTCCTTGTGTACATGCCGCCAATCAATAATTTCATCGAGAAATGTAATCGGCAGCTGCTTATAAAAACACATCATTCACAGCCTCACTGTCAAACTGCTCTGATCAATATCACCTTGACAACAGCTTATCTTAAAGTCAGTCAACTTGACCTGTGTAATGAGGCAAGTCTACAAAGAAACACCAAGTTAATTACAGCTTGGTGTATCTGGCAGACAGAAGTTGAAAGTTTGTTTTCGGCATTTACTAGGATAATAAACCGAGTTTCATGCAAAACACAGGGAAATGTATGTGAAGACAGTTTATTGTTGACCGATATACGTCAAAAGGCCAATTAAGGTAAATTATCAGCGGTCGATAATGATGACATGTCGGGTCATTGCATAACTGCTTATAACTTTATGCAGTATGTTTTTGCCCCAAAACAATGTGAACACTTTTTGCCAGGTCACTAGACCCCGCCTATAAGATGAGCCCCACACTTTGAACCTGAAATTTTGAGGAAAAATCTCCATCTTATGAGTGAGAAAATATGGTAGGTAAGATTATAAGGCATTTTTCCTTAACAATTAAATTGTGCTTTGACATTTACAACGATTTTTTAAAACTACTGACAGGTTGTGAGTGAAGTAAAAATACAGATAATATTATCAACCTGTGCATATATATCTGATGATGTTTATATCTTTAAACAATGTTTGAAATAGGATACAGAATTTGATATTAATTTCAATTTTATACATGTACTTAATGAAATAATATAACTTTATCATATATATCTAGGAATTAATAATATGATTTAAACTTAACTTAACAAACATCATTTTGTCATGGTTAGAAATATATGGGTATTTCACTTTGCGTACATTTTGACAAGCTCCCACTACAAGAAGCGTGGAAAAAACATCATGGAGAAATGGTCAATTTCTGCCAATGCGTTTTTTGCACAGTAATTAATATGTTGACCATCAAGCTCCTCGCTGACTTTCTTAAGAGACTGGGGCCTTGTCCATTGTGCACAGATATGTAGTGGATGGCTACCAGATTGGGACCATGAAACGGACTTATTGTACCAGCAGACTTTGCTGGGCCCAGTACAAAAATGAGCTCTTAGTTTAGGAGAACATGAGACAAGATCTCTTGGTGAAGGTTGTAGAGTCAGCAAGTCAAGTTCAGATTCACAAGTTCACAAGTCTCTCTGAAACGCCCCGCACTGACAGATTTGTTTTCCATCATTGCATCAGCAGTAGAAAAACTTCAGTCGTTCAGATAAGAAAATTATCCAAGGGCTCTGTAAACTAACATATTAATGAACAGCACAAAAATCTATCTATTGTAACTTAATTTTTACTTAGTCGAGTTATATATTTGGGTCACCCGCGGTAATCCGTTCCTATAAATTATGACATTTCATAGTGGATAAGTGTGAAATGATCACAGCTTACAATATTAATTAGACATTATTGTACTTTTTATGAAATATCATACCAGTTTTTCCTGTTATTTTTTTCCCCGCCTCTTTACCTTCCGTTTTGATAATACCATTAGTTTCATCGTGCCTTCCAATAACTTCAACTGTCATATTAAATCGAAAAGGTATCTATGTTAATTTTGACAGGTATGTAATCATACTGTCACCGCCGGAAATAGAAAACATGAAGTGCTTATGTTCTTGCAAAATGTATATGCTGAAGATATAAACATACAAAATAAACAAGCAGAATTAATTCAAATGATATATTTTAATGCAATGTATAACACTTAGAGAAAAACATTGTTGTCTTGTATACATATGTGAAATTATGCTAGTTTTTTGTCAATGATATAAGCGACAAAAGGGCAAAAGTCAAAAACCGCAACATGTCAACAACAAAACCAAGATTAAGACGGTCGGATAGTCTTAACAAAGTCCATGATATACGAAATGATATATCTCGGGAGAAGGCAAAACCTTGTGGGAAGACGTGAGTTATTTTCTTTGTTCATTTTTTTTTTCTTTTTGGCCTTTGCGATTATCTATTGATTGACAGTCGTAACCCTTCCTGGTCCCAATTTGGGAAGATGACACCCGTATATTTCCGGTAATTTCCGGATGTAGTCGTCGAATGCTGTGAGCAAAGCGATAATTGCACACGGACTCCACATGCTACTTAATGGTGAACTATTGCTATTTTTAGCCAATCACGATCAGCTCGTAAGAGGATCATGACTCTGTCCTGACTCTGGAGCACTATCATCAACAATGATATCTAGGCAGCCTTGACATTAGGTCATGTATATACAAATCCACTGTTAAGTAACCTAATCCCCAGTGTGTTCATATGCATGGTACAGGGAAGACCTGTTAAAACAGAATTTATTTTATTTACCAAAACAGTGTGTACAATGTTTGAATTATAATACAAAAAATACAGTATGCCTCCACTCTATGCAATAACTAAGTCAGCAGCAGTTGAAAGCATGGGGAGTGAAAGTGTGTGTAAAAAAAGAGTTCCTATGGATATTGATAAAAAAGAAAACAGACTTCATGCGAATGTTTGTGGAGAAAATGTTGATGAATCTCAATGCAGTGACTGTGGAAAACAGAGAAAAACTGAAAAAGTATTCAAAGATTATTGTAAGAGAAAGGAAGACAACATAAATGTTGTCAGTATATTTGATACATTCCTTCAAACATTACCGAGCTGGCTGAATCAATTAGTTCATGATCCTGAGTATGAAATGAATGAGAAGAGAGATAAAGCTTCTACCAAGTAAGCACTTCAAGTATTTGTTCTAATTTGTTTGTGTTAATGAATATTTTAAAAATATCCTTTGATTATATAATCGATTGATTTTTCACAACAACAAAAAACAGTGAAGGATGTTTGTACTTTGGTTTCATGCTTCCCAGAGACAACACCAGCCTCTAGCATTCCTGTTACAAAACCAGTGTGATGCCTTGCAATCCTGAAGGAAACAAATTTTAGAATAAATTATGAATTAGCTCACTTTTATACTTTTTAAGGTGTGTAAAAAAAGAAAGGATAGCAATAAGTACTTAACAAAAGCTGGCTGGACTCCTAATTGATAGAAAACATTCAGCTTCCCATGTCCTTTAAGTGCCCTGGGCTGAAAAAGTCCCTTTACCAAGGGCAGGGATCAAACCCATGAACACATGTTTCATAGTCACTGACACTATTAATTGAAATGCAATGTGTGGAGAGCATAATCAACTATATTTTGTTTTCAATTTTTAAATAAAATTACCCCCCCCCCCTTCAAATAACCATTTATTGATTCCCAAATTTGATAATAAGTATTCTGTTAAAACCTTTAGACATATTGTTTTTGTCCAGATCAGAAATGTTGATATAACATCTATGTTTTATACATTTCTAACATTATCTGCTGTAGTTATGATTACTGAAACTTGAGTCTGTTCTTAAGCCTAAATTAAAAAAAAAGTATGTAGATGTCATACATAACTTTATTTAAGGCTTGTAGTCCTGACCGCTGACTGCTTAGCATAAATTAATCAGACTTAGGCAAATAGTGTGATGCAGATTGGTTAGTACGTTTGTTAGTAGAATCTTTAAGTAATATCATGTTTAGTTACCTTTGTATGTATTTCCTAACTTATAATTGATTTTTTTTGTGGTTATTAAGTAAGATACATCTACCATAACTTGATAATTATATGAGTTAATTGAAACTTTTGTTAAGGGATCACTATTTGGAACTTTTGCAGGATCCATAGACAGGCTGATTCACTGTTCAGCACTTCAAGTGGCTTCACAAACTACAGAGGGCTTCTTAATCTAGGTATCATTCTCTTGGTAAGTAGGTATCATTCTCTTGGTAAGTGGGTATCATTCTCTTGGTAAGTGGGTATCATTCTCTTGGTAACTAGGTATTATTCTCTTGGTAACTAGGTATTATTCTCTTGGTAAGTAGGTATCATTCTCTTGGTAAGTAGGTATCATTCTCTTGGTAAGTGGGTATCATTCTCTTGGTAAGTAGGTATCATTCTCTTGGTAAGTGGGTATCATTCTCTTGGTAAGTGGGTATTATTCTCTTGGTAAGTAGGTATCATTCTCTTGGTAAGTGGGTATCATTCTCTTGGTAAGTAGGTATCATTCTCTTGGTAAGTAGGTATTATTCTCTTGGTAAGTAGGTATCATTCTCTTGGTAAGTAGGTATCATTCTCTTGGTAAGTAGGTATCATTCTCTTGGTAAGTAGGTATCATTTTCTTGGTAAGTAGGTATCATTCTCTTGGTAAGTGGGTATCATTCTCTTGGTAAGTAGGTATCATTCTCTTGGTAAGTGGGTATTATTCTCTTGGTAACTAGGTATTATTCTCTTGGTAACTAGGTGTCATTCTCTTGGTAAGTAGGTATCATTCTCTTGGTAAGTAGGTATCATTCTCTTGGTAAGTGGGTATCATTCTCTTGGTAAGTGGGTATTATTCTCTTGGTAAGTAGGTATCATTCTCTTGGTAAGTAGGTATCATTCTCTTGGTAAGTGAGTATTATTCTCTTGGTAAGTGGGTATCATTCTCTTGGTAAGTGGGTTTCATTCTCTTGGTAACTAGGTATCATTCTCTTGGTAAGTGGGTATTATTCTCTTGGTAAGTGGGTATCATTCTCTTGGTAAGTGGGTATTATTCTCTTGGTAAGTAGGTATCATTCTCTTGGTAAGTGGGTATTATTCTCTTGGTAAGTAGGTATCATTCTCTTGGTAAGTAGGTATCATTCTCTTGGTAAGTGGGTATTATTCTCTTGGTAAGTGGGTATTATTCTCTTGGTAAGTGGGTATTATTCTCTTGGTAAGTGGGTTTCATTCTCTTGGTAACTAGGTATCATTCTCTTGGTAAGTGGGTATTATTCTCTTGGTAAGTGGGTATTATTCTCTTGGTAAGTAGGTATCATTCTCTTGGTAAGTGGGTATTATTCTCTTGGTAAGTAGGTATTATTCTCTTGGTAAGTGGGTATTATTCTCTTGGTAAGTGGGTATTATTCTCTTGGTAAGTAGGTATCATTCTCTTGGTAAGTGGGTATTATTCTCTTGGTAAGTAGGTATCATTCTCTTGGTAAGTAGGTATCATTCTCTTGGTAAGTGGGTATTATTCTCTTGGTAACTAGGTATTATTCTCTTGGTAAGTAGGTATCATTCTCTTGGTAAGTAGGTATCATTCTCTTGGTAAGTGGGTATCATTCTCTTGGTAAGTAGGTATCATTCTCTTGGTAAGTGGGTATCATTCTCTTGGTAAGTGGGTATTATTCTCTTGGTAAGTAGGTATCATTCTCTTGGTAAGTGGGTATCATTCTCTTGATAAGTAGGTATCATTCTCTTGGTAAGTAGGTATCATTCTCTTGGTAAGTGGGTATTATTCTCTTGGTAAGTAGGTATCATTCTCTTGGTAAGTGGGTATCATTCTCTTGGTAAGTAGGTATCATTCTCTTGGTAAGTGGGTATCATTCTCTTGGTAAGTGGGTATTATTCTCTTGGTAAGTGGGTATCATTCTCTTGGTAAGTGGGTATCATTCTCTTGGTAAGTGGGTTTCATTCTCTTGGTAACTAGGTATCATTCTCTTGGTAAGTGGGTATTATTCTCTTGGTAAGTGGGTATCATTCTCTTGGTAAGTAGGTATCATTCTCTTGGTAACTAGGTATCATTCTCTTGGTAAGTGGGTATCATTCTCTTGGTAAGTGAGTATTATTCTCTTGGTAACTAGGTATCATTCTCTTGGTAAGTGGGTATCATTCTCTTGGTAAGTAGGTATCATTCTCTTGGTAAGTGGGTATCATTCTCTTGGTAACTAGGTATCATTCTCTTGGTAAGTAGGTATCATTCTCTTGGTAAGTGGGTATTATTCTCTTGGTAAGTAGGTATTATTCTCTTGGTAAGTAGGTATTATTCTCTTGGTAAGTGGGTATCATTCTCTTGGTAAGTAGGTATCATTCTCTTGGTAAGTGGGTATTATTCTCTTGGTAAGTAGGTATCATTCTCTTGGTAAGTGGGTATCATTCTCTTGGTAAGTGGGTATCATTCTCTTGGTAAGTAGGTATCATTCTCTTGGTAAGTGGGTATTATTCTCTTGGTAAGTAGGTATCATTCTCTTGGTAAGTGGGTATCATTCTCTTGGTAAGTAGGTATCATTTTCTTGGTAAGTGGGTATTATTCTCTTGGTAAGTGGGTATCATTCTCTTGGTAAGTAGGTATCATTCTCTTGGTAAGTGGGTATTATTCTCTTGGTAAGTAGGTATCATTTTCTTGGTAAGTAGGTATTATTCTCTTGGTAAGTGGGTATTATTCTCTTGGTAAGTAGGTATCATTTTCTTGGTAAGTGGGTATTATTCTCTTGGTAACTAGGTATCATTTTCTTGGTAAGTGGGTATTATTCTCTTGGTAAGTAGGTATCATTCTCTTGGTAAGTAGGTATCATTCTCTTGGTAACTAGGTATCATTCTCTTGGTAAGTAGGTATCATTCTCTTGGTAAGTGGGTATCATTCTCTTGGTAAGTAGGTATCATTTTCTTGGTAAGTGGGTATTATTCTCTTGGTAAGTAGGTATCATTTTCTTGGTAAGTGGGTATTATTCTCTTGGTAAGTAGGTATCATTCTCTTGGTAAGTAGGTATCATTCTCTTGGTAACTAGGTATCATTTTCTTGGTAAGTGGGTATTATTCTCTTGGTAAGTAGGTATCATTCTCTTGGTAAGTGGGTATCATTCTCTTGGTAACTAGGTATCATTCTCTTGGTAACTAGGTATCATTCTCTTGGTAAGTAGGTATCATTCTCTTGGTAAGTGGGTATCATTCTCTTGGTAAGTAGGTATCATTTTCTTGGTAAGTGGGTATTATTCTCTTGGTAACTAGGTATCATTTTCTTGGTAAGTGGGTATTATTCTCTTGGTAAGTAGGTATCATTGTCTTGGTAAGTAGGTATCATTCTCTTGGTAACTAGGTATCATTCTCTTGGTAAGTAGGTATCATTCTCTTGGTAAGTGGGTATCATTCTCTTGGTAACTAGGTATTATTCTCTTGGTAACTAGGTATTATTCTCTTGGTAACTAGGTATTATTCTCTTGGTAACTAGGTATTATTCTCTTGGTAAGTAGGTATTATTCTCTTGGTAACTAGGTATTATTCTCTTGGTAACTAGGTATTATTCTCTTGGTAAGTAGGTATTATTCTCTTGGTAAGTAGGTATCATTCTCTTGGTAAGTGGGTATTATTCTCTTGGTAACTAGGTATTATTCTCTTGGTAACTAGGTATCATTCTCTTGGTAACTAGGTATCATTCTCTTGGTAAGTGGGTATTATTCTCTTGGTAAGTAGGTATCATTCTCTTGGTAACTAGGTATCATTCTCTTGGTAACTAGGTATCATTCTCTTGGTAACTAGGTATCATTCTCTTGGTAAGTAGGTATCATTCTCTTGGTAAGTGGGTATCATTCTCTTGGTAAGTAGGTATCATTCTCTTGGTAAGTGAGTATTATTATTTTCTTGGTAAATAGGTATCATTCTCTTGGTAACTAGGTATCATTCTCTTGGTAAGTAGGTATTATTCTCTTGGTAACTAGGTATCATTCTCTTGGTAAGTAGGTATTATTCTCTTGGTAACTAGGTATATTTCTCTTGGTAAATAGGTATCATTCTCTTGGTAACTAGGTATCATTCTCTTGGTAACTAGGTATTATTCTCTTGGTAAGTAGGTATCATTCTCTTGGTAAGTAGGTATTATTCTCTTGGTAAGTGGGTATTATTCTCTTGGTAAGTGGGTATCATTCTCTTGTAACTAGGTATCATTCTCTTGGTAACTAGGTATCATTCTCTTGGTAACTAGGTATCATTCTCTTGGTAACTAGGTATCATTCTCTTGGTAAGTAGGTATCATTCTCTTGGTAACTAGGTATCATTCTCTTGGTAAGTAGGTATCATTCTCTTGGTAAGTGAGTATTATTATTTTCTTGGTAAATAGGTATCATTCTCTTGGTAACTAGGTATCATTCTCTTGGTAAGTGGGTATTATTCTCTTGGTAAGTAGGTATCATTCTCTTGGTAACTAGGTATCATTCTCTTGGTAAGTAGGTATCATTCTCTTGGTAAGTGGGTATCATTCTCTTGGTAACTAGGTATCATTCTCTTGGTAAGTAGGTATTATTCTCTTGGTAAGTGGGTATTATTCTCTTGGTAAGTAGGTATTATTCTCTTGGTAAGTAGGTATCATTCTCTTGGTAAGTAGGTATCATTCTCTTGGTAAGTGGGTATTATTCTCTTGGTAAGTGGGTATTATTCTCTTGGTAAGTAGGTATTATTCTCTTGGTAAGTGGGTATTATTCTCTTGGTAAGTAGGTATTATTCTCTTGGTAAGTAGGTATCATTCTCTTGGTAACTAGGTATCATTCTCTTGGTAACTAGGTATCATTCTCTTGGTAAGTGGGTATCATTCTCTTGGTAACTAGGTATCATTCTCTTGGTAAGTGGGTATTATTCTCTTGGTAAGTAGGTATCATTCTCTTGGTAACTAGGTATTATTCTCTTGGTAAGTAGGTATCATTCTCTTGGTAAGTGGGTATTATTCTCTTGGTAACTAGGTATTATTCTCTTGGTAAGTAGGTATTATTCTCTTGGTAACTAGGTATCATTCTCTTGGTAAGTGGGTATCATTCTCTTGGTAACTAGGTATCATTCTCTTGGTAAGTGGGTATCATTCTCTTGGTAAGTAGGTATCATTCTCTTGGTAAGTGGGTATTATTCTCTTGGTAAGTAGGTATCATTCTCTTGGTAACTAGGTATCATTCTCTTGGTAAGTAGGTATCATTCTCTTGGTAAGTGAGTATTATTATTTTCTTGGTAAATAGGTATCATTCTCTTGGTAACTAGGTATCATTCTCTTGGTAAGTGAGTATTATTATTTTCTTGGTAAGTAGGTATCATTCTCTTGGTAACTAGGTATATTTCTCTTGGTAACTAGGTATCATTCTCTTGGTAAGTGGGTATCATTCTCTTGGTAACTAGGTATCATTCTCTTGGTAACTAGGTATCATTCTCTTGGTAAGTAGGTATCATTCTCTTGGTAACTAGGTATCATTCTCTTGGTAACTAGGTATCATTCTCTTGGTAAGTGAGTATTATTATTTTCTTGGTAAGTAGGTATCATTCTCTTGGTAACTAGGTATATTTCTCTTGGTAACTAGGTATATTTCTCTTGGTAAGTGGGTATTATTCTCTTGGTAACTAGGTATTATTCTCTTGGTAAGTAGGTATCATTCTCTTGGTAAGTGGGTATTATTCTCTTGGTAAGTAGGTATCATTCTCTTGGTAACTAGGTATCATTCTCTTGGTAACTAGGTATCATTCTCTTGGTAACTAGGTATCATTCTCTTGGTAAGTAGGTATCATTCTCTTGGTAACTAGGTATCATTCTCTTGGTAAGTAGGTATCATTCTCTTGGTAAGTGAGTATTATTATTTTCTTGGTAAATAGGTATCATTCTCTTGGTAACTAGGTATCATTCTCTTGGTAAGTGGGTATTATTCTCTTGGTAAGTAGGTATCATTCTCTTGGTAACTAGGTATCATTCTCTTGGTAAGTAGGTATCATTCTCTTGGTAAGTGGGTATTATTCTCTTGGTAACTAGGTATTATTCTCTTGGTAACTAGGTATCATTCTCTTGGTAAGTAGGTATCATTCTCTTGGTAAGTGGGTATTATTCTCTTGGTAACTAGGTATTATTCTCTTGGTAACTAGGTATCATTTTCTTGGTAAGTGGGTATTATTCTCTTGGTAACTAGGTATTATTCTCTTGGTAACTAGGTATCATTCTCTTGGTAAGTAGGTATCATTCTCTTGGTAAGTGGGTATCATTCTCTTGGTAAGTAGGTATCATTCTCTTGGTAAGTGAGTATTATTATTTTCTTGGTAAATAGGTATCATTCTCTTGGTAAGTAGGTATCATTCTCTTGGTAAGTAGGTATCATTCTCTTGGTAAGTGAGTATTATTATTTTCTTGGTAAATAGGTATCATTCTCTTGGTAACTAGGTATCATTCTCTTGGTAAGTAGGTATCATTCTCTTGGTAACTAGGTATCATTCTCTTGGTAACTAGGTATCATTCTCTTGGTAACTAGGTTTCATTTTCTTGGTAACTAGGTTTCATTCTCTTGGTAAGTAGGTATCATTCTCTTGGTACTAGGTATCATTCTCTTGGTAAGTGAGTATTATTATTTTCTTGGTAACTAGGTATCATTCTCTTGGTAACTAGGTATCATTCTCTTGGTAAGTAGGTATCATTCTCTTGGTAACTAGGTATCATTCTCTTGGTAACTAGGTATCATTCTCTTGGTAACTAGGTATCATTCTCTTGGTAACTAGGTTTCATTTTCTTGGTAACTAGGTATCATTCTCTTGGTAAGTAGGTATTATTCTCTTGGTAAGAAGGTGTCATTCTCTCGGTAAGTGGGTATCATTCTCTTGGTAAGTGGGTATCATTCTCTTGGTAACTAGGTATCATTCTCTTGGTAAGTGGGTATCATTCTCTTGGTAACTAGGTATCATTCTCTTGGTAACTAGGTATCATTCTCTTGGTAAGAAGGTGTCATTCTCTCGGTAAGTGGGTATCATTCTCTTGGTAAGTGGGTATCATTCTCTTGGTAAGTGGGTTTCATTCTCTTGGTAAGTGGGTTTCATTCTCTTGGTAAGTGGGTATTATTCTCTTGGTAAGTGGGTATTATTCTCTTGGTAAGTGGGTATTATTCTCTTGGTAAGTGGGTTTCATTCTCTTGGTAAGTGGGTATTATTCTCTTGGTAAGTGGGTATTATTCTCTTGGTAAGTGGGTATTATTCTCTTGGTAAGTAGGTATCATTCTCTTGGTAAGTAGGTATTATTCTCTTGGTAAGTGGGTATTATTCTCTTGGTAAGTGGGTATTATTCTCTTGGTAAGTGGGTTTCATTCTCTTGGTAAGTGGGTATTATTCTCTTGGTAAGTGGGTGTTATTCTCTTGGTAAGTAGGTATTATTCTCTTGGTAAGTGGGTTTCATTCTCTTGGTAAGTGGGTTTCATTCTCTTGGTAAGTGGGTATTATTCTCTTGGTAAGTGGGTATTATTCTCTTGGTAAGTAGGTATCATTCTCTTGGTAAGTAGGTATTATTCTCTTGGTAACTAGGTATTATTCTCTTGGTAACTAGGTGTCATTCTCTTGGTAAGTAGGTATCATTCTCTTGGTAACTAGGTATTATTCTCTTGGTAAGTGGGTATCATTCTCTAGGTAACTAGGTATCATTCTCTTGGTAAGTAGGTATTATTCTCTTGGTAAGTGGGTATTATTCTCTTGGTAAGTGGGTTTCATTCTCTTGGTAAGTGGGTTTCATTCTCTTGGTAAGTAGGTATTATTCTCTTGGTAAGTGGGTATTATTCTCTTGGTAAGTGGGTTTCATTCTCTTGGTAAGTGGGTTTCATTCTCTTGGTAAGTGGGTATTATTCTCTTGGTAAGTGGGTTTCATTCTCTTGGTAAGTGGGTATTATTCTCTTGGTAAGTAGGTATTATTCTCTTGGTAAGTAGGTATTATTCTCTTGGTAAGTGGGTATTATTCTCTTGGTAAGTGGGTTTCATTCTCTTGGTAAGTGGGTATTATTCTCTTGGTAAGTAGGTGTTATTCTCTTGGTAAGTGGGTATTATTCTCTTGGTAAGTAGGTATCATTTTCTTGGTAAGTAGGTATTATTCTCTTGGTAAGTGGGTATTATTCTCTTGGTAACTAGGTATCATTCTCTTGGTAAGTAGGTATTATTCTCTTGGTAAGTGGGTATTATTCTCTTGGTAAGTGGGTATTATTCTCTTGGTAAGTGGGTATCATTCTCTTGGTAAGTGGGTGTTATTCTCTTGGTAAGTGGGTATCATTCTCTTGGTAAGTAGGTATCATTCTCTTGGTAAGTGGGTATTATTCTCTTGGTAAGTGGGTATCATTCTCTTGGTAAGTAGGTATCATTCTCTTGGTAAGTAGGTATTATTCTCTTGGTAAGTGGGTATCATTCTCTTGGTAAGTGGGTATCATTCTCTTGGTAAGTGGGTATCATTCTCTTGGTAAGTGGGTATCATTCTCTTGGTAAGTAGGTATTATTCTCTTGGTAAGTGGGTATCATTCTCTTGGTAAGTAGGTATCATTCTCTTGGTAAGTGGGTATCATTCTCTTGGTAAGTGGGTATTATTCTCTTGGTAAGTGGGTATTATTCTCTTGGTAAGTAGGTATTATTCTCTTGGTAAGTGGGTATTATTCTCTTGGTAAGTGGGTATCATTCTCTTGGTAAGTGGGTATCATTCTCTTGGTAAGTGGGTATCATTCTCTTGGTAAGTGGGTATCATTCTCTTGGTAAGTAGGTATCATTCTCTTGGTAAGTAGGTATCATTCTCTTGGTAAGTAGGTATTATTCTCTTGGTAAGTAGGTATTATTCTCTTGGTAAGTGGGTATCATTCTCTTGGTAACTAGGTATCATTCTCTTGGTAAGTGGGTATCATTCTCTTGGTAAGTGGGTATCATTCTCTTGGTAAGTGGGTATCATTCTCTTGGTAAGTGGGTATTATTCTCTTGGTAAGTAGGTATTATTCTCTTGGTAAGTGGGTATCATTCTCTTGGTAAGTAGGTATTATTCTCTTGGTAAGTAGGTATCATTCTCTTGGTAAGTGGGTATTATTCTCTTGGTAACTAGGTATCATTCTCTTGGTAAGTAGGTATTATTCTCTTGGTAAGTAGGTATCATTCTCTTGGTAAGTGGGTATCATTCTCTTGGTAAGTGGGTATTATTCTCTTGGTAACTAGGTATCATTCTCTTGGTAAGTAGGTATTATTCTCTTGGTAAGTAGGTATCATTCTCTTGGTAAGTAGGTATCATTCTCTTGGTAAGTAGGTATCATTCTCTTGGTAAGTGGGTATCATTCTCTTGGTAAGTGGGTATTATTCTCTTGGTAAGTGGGTATTATTCTCTTGGTAACTAGGTATTATTCTCTTGGTAAGTAGGTATCATTCTCTTGGTAAGTAGGTATTATTCTCTTGGTAAGTAGGTATCATTCTCTTGGTAAGTAGGTATCATTCTCTTGGTAAGTGGGTATCATTCTCTTGGTAACTAGGTATCATTCTCTTGGTAAGTAGGTATCATTCTCTTGGTAAGTGGGTATTATTCTCTTGGTAACTAGGTATTATTCTCTTGGTAAGTAGGTATCATTCTCTTGGTAAGTGGGTATTATTCTCTTGGTAAGTAGGTATTATTCTCTTGGTAAGTAGGTATCATTCTCTTGGTAAGTGGGTATCATTCTCTTGGTAACTAGGTATCATTCTCTTGGTAAGTAGGTATCATTCTCTTGGTAAGTGGGTATTATTCTCTTGGTAAGTAGGTATCATTCTCTTGGTAAGTAGATATCATTCTCTTGGTAAGTGGGTATTATTCTCTTGGTAAGTAGGTATTATTCTCTTGGTAAGTAGGTATTATTCTCTTGGTAAGTAGGTATCATTCTCTTGGTAAGTGGGTATTATTCTCTTGGTAAGTAGGTATTATTCTCTTGGTAACTAGGTATCATTCTCTTGGTAAGTAGGTATTATTCTCTTGGTAAGTGGGTATTATTCTCTTGGTAAGTAGGTATTATTCTCTTGGTAAGTAGGTATTATTCTCTTGGTAAGTAGGTATTATTCTCTTGGTAAGTGGGTATCATTCTCTTGGTAAGTGGGTATTATTCTCTTGGTAACTAGGTATTATTCTCTTGGTAAGTAGGTATTATTCTCTTGGTAAGTAGGTATCATTCTCTTGGTAACTAGGTATCATTCTCTTGGTAAGTAGGTATTATTCTCTTGGTAAGTAGGTATCATTCTCTTGGTAAGTGGGTATTATTCTCTTGGTAAGTGGGTATTATTCTCTTGGTAAGTAGGTATTATTCTCTTGGTAAGTAGGTATTATTCTCTTGGTAAGTAGGTATCATTCTCTTGGTAAGTGGGTATTATTCTCTTGGTAAGTGGGTATCATTCTCTTGGTTAGTGGGTATTATTCTCTTGGTAACTAGGTATTATTCTCTTGGTAAGTAGGTATCATTCTCTTGGTAAGTGGGTATCATTCTCTTGGTAAGTAGGTATCATTCTCTTGGTAACTAGGTATCATTCTCTTGGTAAGTGGGTATTATTCTCTTGGTAAGTAGGTATTATTCTCTTGGTAAGTAGGTATTATTCTCTTGGTAAGTAGGTATCATTCTCTTGGTAAGTGGGTATTATTCTCTTGGTAACTAGGTATCATTCTCTTGGTAAGTGGGTATTATTCTCTTGGTAACTAGGTATCATTCTCTTGGTAAGTGGGTATTATTCTCTTGGTAAGTAGGTATCATTCTCTTGGTAAGTGGGTATTATTCTCTTGGTAACTAGGTATCATTCTCTTGGTAAGTAGGTATTATTCTCTTGGTAAGTAGGTATCATTCTCTTGGTAAGTGGGTATTATTCTCTTGGTAACTAGGTATCATTCTCTTGGTAAGTGGGTATTATTCTCTTGGTAAGTAGGTATCATTCTCTTGGTAAGTAGGTATTATTCTCTTGGTAAGTAGGTATCATTCTCTTGGTAAGTGGGTATTATTCTCTTGGTAACTAGGTATCATTCTCTTGGTAAGTGGGTATTATTCTCTTGGTAAGTAGGTATCATTCTCTTGGTAAGTGGGTATTATTCTCTTGGTAACTAGGTATCATTCTCTTGGTAAGTAGGTATTATTCTCTTGGTAAGTAGGTATCATTCTCTTGGTAAGTGGGTATTATTCTCTTGGTAAATAGGTATCATTCTCTTGGTAAGTGGGTATTATTCTCTTGGTAAGTGGGTATCATTCTCTTGGTAAGTAGGTATTATTCTCTTGGTAAGTAGGTATCATTCTCTTGGTAAGTGGGTATTATTCTCTTGGTAAATAGGTATCATTCTCTTGGTAAGTGGGTATTATTCTCTTGGTAAGTGGGTATCATTCTCTTGGTAAGTGGGTATTATTCTCTTGGTAAGTAGGTATTATTCTCTTGGTAAGTAGGTATCATTCTCTTGGTAAGTAGGTATCATTCTCTTGGTAAGTGGGTATTATTCTCTTGGTAAGTGGGTATCATTCTCTTGGTAAGTAGGTATCATTCTCTTGGTAACTAGGTATCATTCTCTTGGTAACTAGGTATCATTCTCTTGGTAACTAGGTATCATTCTCTTGGTAAGTAGGTATCATTCTCTTGGTAAGTAGGTATCATTCTCTTGGTAAGTAGGTATCATTCTCTTGGTAAGTGGGTATCATTCTCTTGGTAAGTAGGTATCATTCTCTTGGTAAGTGGGTATCATTCTCTTGGTAAGTAGGTGTCATTCTCTTGGTAAGTGGGTATCATTCTCTTGGTAAGTAGGTGTCATTCTCTTGGTAAGTAGGTATCATTCTCTTGGTAACTAGGTATCATTCTCTTGGTAAGTAGGTATCATTCTCTTGGTAAGTGAGTATTATTATTTTCTTGGTAAATAGGTATCATTCTCTTGGTAACTAGGTATCATTCTCTTGGTAAGTAGGTATCATTCTCTTGGTAAGTGGGTATCATTCTCTTGGTAAGTAGGTGTCATTCTCTTGGTAAGTAGGTATCATTCTCTTGGTAAGTGGGTATCATTCTCTTGGTAACTAGGTATCATTCTCTTGGTAAGTGGGTATCATTCTCTTGGTAAGTAGGTGTCATTCTCTTGGTAAGTAGGTATCATTCTCTTGGTAACTAGGTATCATTCTCTTGGTAAGTAGGTATCATTCTCTTGGTAAGTGAGTATTATTATTTTCTTGGTAAATAGGTATCATTCTCTTGGTAACTAGGTATCATTCTCTTGGTAAGTAGGTATCATTCTCTTGGTAAGTGGGTATTATTCTCTTGGTAAGTGGGTATTATTCTCTTGGTAAGTAGGTATTATTCTCTTGGTAAGTAGGTATTATTCTCTTCGTTAGTAGTGATTAACATTGCTGCAATGCCTTTTACTAGCACAGGAACTTAGTAATGGTTGTTTTTTCCTTCTTTATAACAACAACCAGGTATTGGTATTTATACATTTTTGTTATTATTTTCTAGTTAAATTTGATGAAATATATGATTTTGTTTTGTACATTTAATACAAGGACAACCACATTTTTTCATCATATTGATCAAGTTCACTGCTGGCTTTATCTTACAAATATGTAATATATAGTGATTTAGACCAACTTTCCCCTAGCAAGTACTCAAACCAGGTCACAAAGTATAAATTTATGTGACTAAATGAGTGTAAGGCTGCAGTTGGGTTCTTCATTTGATGAAGACTTAAAATCATTATAAAGAACAAAAGTTTTTAATTGCTGTTGCAAAATATAAAAATTACAACATATACTTAAAGTTGAAACATAGTCACATTAAATCACTATCTTTAGGCTACTTTTTATCTTGAAGAGGTGACTGGGTCAACTTTTGTGTTGTGTACTATTAGCTGTTGAAAGCATTCTAAGATTACATTTAGGTACAGTCTAGACTGGACCAATGTGGTATAAATATGTCCCATTTAATGTTATTGTTTTCTAGAACTTGGTAATGTACATGTCTTATGTTTTATAATATACATTGTTTTTAATGGTTTGTCATGTTCTTTTCATCATATAATTATTGAGACACATAAAATAGTAAAGTAATGTAGGCTGTAGCTTTACACTCATTTTAACAGGTATCTATTTCTTGTTATTTAATTTTAAATTATTGGCATTCTTCCATTAACATTTTACATTTTTTTCTCATTACTAGCAAGTAGAAATGGCAAAGGTTAATAAATCAGTAATGGCATAATCTCTTCAAGCATTGGACTGATTTACCGCTTAACGCTTGCAGTATTACAACATTGTTCAGTACTTAGATATTCATATAAGTAAATGTTACTTAGATGCATAAGAGAGGGGAGGGGGTGAGGGAGGTGGGTTGAGATGTCTCATTGTCCATTTTTTTTTATAACAGACACATCATAAACACAAGGTTTAACAGATGACTATGAGAGATTGGCTTGTGGGCATATTGTTCAGCAGTTAAGATGGGTTCTTGTCCTACAGGACAACATCATGTGTGAATGTCTACAAGCTTACCTGCTCAATGTCATTGGTTCTATCTATATAGGCCCAGGTTTCTACTCCACCAACAACAGCTGGAAGTTGCTATAAAATCATTATCACTGACATAATCAAAAAATACAACTGCCTTATATAATTTATATCCAAACATGCAAGTTCATCTTATGTGTTTCACCAGTCAACCTGATAGTGACCCTTATCATAGGTGACCAGTTATCACTGCATGCTTATCATGGTATACAAATATACAAGAAGTTTAACAAGAAATATAAAATTTTGGCAGTCATTTAGATGGGGGTACTTTCTAGAATGTCTGCTTCTGAAACTGTATTGAAAGGCACAGTAAAAAAACAGCATGTTTCATGGTCTGTTTTGCACTATGCACAGTAAGCTGTTTGATGCAAGTCGTTACAAGATATATAGACTTGTTTTTTAAAATGTCATTTAAATATCTGTTACCAAAATCTGTTATCTTGTTTTTTCTGTATTACAGGTTTTAGCAAATGCTAGACTGTTTCTGGAAAATATTATTAAGTAAGTATTTTTAATCTATTTAATGCAATTTTTTGCATAGGTAAACCTTACAATATCAAACTGATTCTAAATAAATGGTAAGGACTGCAAATAGAATATGCAAAAATATGGGAATTTGATTGGTCCAAATTAATTTTATTATGATGAACTACATGGGACTATAAAACTTGATTGAGTTTAGAAAATTCTTCTCAAAAGTGAATGTGTTGATTGGTTGTCATCAAAGTGCTGCATTGATTGGTTGTCATCAGTCTACTATGTTGATTGGTTGTCATCAAAGTACTATGTTGATTTGTTGATTGGGGAATTGGTTGGTCCAAATTAATCTTATTATCATGAACTAGATAGACATGGGATGATATATAAACTTGCTTGAGTTAGGAACATATTCTCAAAAAGGAATATGTTGATTGGTTGTCATCAAAGTGCTGTGTTTATTGGTTGTCATCAGAGTGCCATGTTGATTGGTTGTCATCAAAGTGCTGTGTTTATTGGTTATCATTAGAGTACTGACCAAACACAAAGCTTAACTTTGAAATACAGTCTTAGCCTATACCCAGGAAAGTTTAACAGTAAATACCCTTGATGCCCAGGCCTGCTTTACTTCATATGTGTATAACTATATACCTGTAGGTCTTGTCTGATAAATGGACCATATGTGACATGGATTTTCTGCCTGCTTGTGTTTACATTTTGCTGCAGGCTGTTTCTAGGTCAATGTCAGCTGGTATAATTCCAGTGTGTCCTTGTACATTGTAAACTGTAGGAGCTAGGTATTGACTGAAAATGAATTTCTTATCAAGAGTTTATGACATGCATTCACTGGTAATCCCAGTGGCTACACAGCAGCCACACATCTGGGTATAACCTTATCTCAAATGTTTGTTTACTCGGGCTTGTTTCTATTGCGTTTTCTTGTTTTGCAAATGTTATGCACAGGGTCTTATATCAAATTTTGAGACTACAAGTTAATGCAACCCTGCATAAATTTAACATCTGTGTTTTCAAGTGTCAATTTCAAATTGTTGCTTAGGAAAGTACATTGTATATAAAAGTCATTGTATAATATAGAATTATTTTTAAGGACTTACTTATGATACTATGTTTGTGATGTGTGTTACAGGTATGGCATATTGATAGACCCATTCCAATTACTGCGGATGTTTTTCAAGAACCAGTCATACAGTGACATCTGTGTTCTGCTGATGATAGGTAAAGAGCCTTGTACAATAGCCACAGCTGTTGTGCTTATTGATTCAAACAATATTAGGCTTCCCAAAAGTAAGGACTTGTTTTCAGGCTATTTTCCTGATAATTGGAAGCCATAGTACAAACATTTTTTTTATAAGACTTAATGCTCATAAAGGTTCAACAAAAACACTTACCTGTGCTTTGCATAAATTATAAACCCCCTTGGAGTATACCCCACATAGTCTTTTTTTTAATTGATTTTTTATACCCTCGTCAAAGATGGGACGCATTATGGGATCACCCATGGCGGGTGGGTGATCGGGCAGCATCCTGATGTTTGTCGGAATCATAACTCTAACACTAGTCAAGCTATTGACTTAAACTTCATAGTTATTGCCCTTTGTTTAACATTTTTTTGACAGAGCATATCTCTAAGACTGTCAAAGCTATTGACTTGAAACTTCCTAGGTGAATAGATCTCTTTGAGACAGAGTGCAGTGCACAAGAACCATCACTCTGCTCTTTCTGACTTTGGAGTTATTTCCCTTTGTTTAATTTTCTTGTCTGGAGCATAACTGCAACACTATCAAAGCTATTGACTTGAAACTTCCTAGGTGGTTAGATCTCATTGAGACAGATTGCAGTTCACAAGAATCATCACTCTGCACTTTGAGTTTGGAGTGATTTCCCTTTTAAGTTTCTTGTTCGTAGCATAGCTCCAACACTATCAAAGCTATTGACTTGAAATTTCCTAGGTGGATAGATCTCATTGAGACAGAGTGCAGTGCACCAGAACCATCAGTCTGCTTTTCAAGATTTTGGAGTTTTTTTCCTTTGTTTAATTTTCTTTGCCAGAGCATAACTCCTACATTAGCAAAGCTTGATACATAGATAGGTCTTATTAAGACGAAATGTTGTGCACAGGAAACATAACTCTGTACTTTATGATTTTGGAGAAATGCCCCTTTGTTTAGTTTTCTTGATGGAGAAACCCCTGCATTATGAAAGCTATTGACTTGAAACTAAACAGGTGGATAGATCTCATTGAGATGAAGTGCTGTGCACAAGATCAGTCACTGTACACTTCATGAGTTTGGAGTTATTTCCTTTAGTTCAATTTTCATACTTGATATTTGTCTGGACCATATTCCTACATTATCAAAGCTGTTGGCATGAAACTTCATAGGTAGATAGATGCTATTGAAACGAATGCAGTTCACAAAAACCATCACTCTGCTTTTCTTATTTTTGAGTAAAGCCCCTTTCCACTCAAAAGGCCATCACTGTCATTCAATTATCCAGATTGTAGTTCACAATCATGCCAGAGTAGAGTGCACAGCAGTTTGGCAGTTTGATGAATTAAAGATTTTTTTGTATGTTATTCTAAATACAGTATTTTCTCACTTATAAGACGGGGATCTTTCCTTTAAATTTCATGTTCAAAGTATGGGGCTCGTCTTAAAAGCAGGGTCTAGCAACCTTGCAAAAAGTTTTCATGGTGTTTTAGGGCAAAAACATACCACATAAACTTGTTAGCAGTTATGCAATGACCCAACATGCAGTCATTATCGACTGCCGATAATTAACCTTAATTGATCTTTGAATTCTGTCAGTCAACGACTAACTGTCTCACATACATTTCCCTTTGTTCTGCATGAAACACGGCTTATTATCCGTCAGTAAACTCTGAAACAAACTTTCAACTTCAGTCTGCCAAATACACCAAGCTGTAATTTACTTGGCAATTCTGTGTAGTCTTGCCTCATTACACAAGTCAGATTGACTGACTCTGAGATAAGCTGTTGTCAAGGTGATATCGATCAGATCAGTTTGACAGGGAGTAAACGATGTGCATATTACATTTCTCCATGAAATTATTGATTGGTGGCATGTACACAAGAACAGTGCACTGTTCCCCGATATATCGTGTACTGTCATGCCAGACTTGGTGATGTAGATCAAAGAAATTAATGTCATGCTGCCTATGCGCTACAGGAAATAAGTGCAGCTGAGACAAGATACATCCCGCAACGTGTGAAAATTACAGTCACTAATAACCAATTAACCCTTTTGTTGAGACAGCATGACTGTTCGAAGCTCCTGCTAATTTTTTCGCCTCGTCTTATAAGCGGGTCGAAGCAGAAACCAGCAATTTCACAGGTGAAGTAGGGTGGGGTCGTCTTATAATGGAGAAAGTATGATATACTTTAATTTCAGTTTAACTTGCTATAACCCAGAGTGCAGTCGAAAACTTTGCCATTCTGAATTGTATTAGAGTCCACAGCTGTTTGTTTCAAATTGCTCAATTGACGGGCGTATTTTGCTCTGCCTTGCGGTGCTCTTGTTAAATTTTGATAATAAATACCCCATATATTTGCCAAAACTTAAGTGTAAGGAAGCCATATCCTCAGGTCGAACATGTATCAATTGCATTCCTGTATCAAACCAAGTTAGTGTGGACTGTGTTATTTAATACCAGTTCATGAATCAATAATCCATCTTTTTTAGCTGTACAACATCACCTACAAAAACTGTCTCTTTGTTGGTCACACAGTACAAGCCCAGAATTTATGGGGGAAATTAAGAGAGAGTGGCCAATGATCATAGGGATCAGGAAAAAAAGAGTGTAATCTCTTTAATGGGCTAATAAGAAAGATAAGAGGCATGTAACATCAAGTAATTACAAACTGATCACCACCAGTTTTATTTAGCCTAACTCCTTGCTAAAGACAAGGGGCTGTGTAGAGAGGAAGGCATATAGGAAGTATGTTAACAAGTAGCTTCGTATAAAAAAAATTCACTGCAGAATATCAATTGATGCTTCCTGCAGATATGCTGATAACTAGAACAACAATAAGATATTATGACTTTCCTTGAAAAAATTGTACAAGTACAAATTTATTGAATACATTCATAAATACTGTTGCAATAGTATGATAATGGTGAAAATAATAGAAGCAGAGTTCATAGCAAAATACTGATTAGAAATTGGCTGCCTAACCAAAACACTGATTTTCTTAATCTCTGCTTTGGATGATACCCCACATGCTCTGATCCTAAAGAAAAAAGTCACGGGGTATATTCCGCAAAACACGGTATATATAACCATCTTTATAAATACAGTCATACCTGACTATGTGACTGCCCCTAACCAACGCCAACTTGCTCTATACGACCACTTCAAAGATGCCCGTGCATTTAATTGAAACATAATAACCAACCACCTGTTATATGCCCCCAGCGACCACATAACTCGTCATACATACCTTAATTGGACCCCAATAGACTACCACTCAAAGATCGCCGCCAATCAGATACGACTACGTAATCCGCATGATTGACTGTATATTGTATATTGCAATTTGTTATAAGGTTGATCAAATGCTTTTGCATAAGAATGCAGCACAAGCTTTGAATATTATGTTTTTTTATTTGTTTTTGACTTTTTTTTAATGGATTTTCTTTTAAAAAGGATATAATGGGGCCAGATAAAAATAAATGCAGCATGGCCTGCTAAATATTTTACATTTTTTAGCCTTAATGCATAGAATGTCAAACAACACACAGCGTATAAGAACCACACTCTTGCTCATCTAATTACTGAATTATCACCCTTTAGTTCATTTGAGAAAAAAACAACATTGTACGAAACATAACTATAACACTTTTGCACTCCAAACTTGTCACAAGAATACCTTTTGAGGTTCTGAGATGCTGTGCACAAGGACTAATTTAAACTTGATTTAAACAACAACAAAAACTTTGGAGCACAAATTCAACATGTTTGCATGGGTTAACTTTTATAACTTTTGAGGTGTTTAAGTGCAGTGCTCAGGAACTATAACTCTAGCTTAATCTAATTTTTTAACTGTTTTGGCTAAAGAGCCTTATTAGAAATCACAAATGATATACTGTTGAGAACCATTCTATAGCTTTTTCTTAACTGTATGTACATAAGGCGCAATTGATAGACACTTGCCATCAATTTGTAGACTTAATGTGCTGGATAGCTGTATCCTTGATGTAATACTCAGATATTTCCTGTGTGATCATACCATTAATAACAAGTCACCAGACATGCTGTATGTTCATCTGTGTGGGATATGCAATCATTAACAAAGTAGTTAAATATCCTTAAAACTACTCAGTTTTTAATTGTTATTGAGACTTTAATATAATATAATTTGACTGAAATTAGAATATCTAACAATCTTCAAATGAACACAATCAAACCCTGTCAGGTTTGATATGAAACAGGAGTAGACCCTGATTAGTTATAAAGTACATGTTGAGTCATGGTCTGCTCTGTTTTCCTGTGGCTTATTATACAAAATTTCATTCTAAATGAGTTAAATAAGGAGCAGTTAGCTCATAAATTTTGGAAAAATAAATGTGGTCAGTTCTACTTTCTTATGACATATTGGGACAGGTTCTGTTTATTATTTTATAGTCCTTTAAAGAATGTTTCTGTCTTGGCTTTTTTTCAGGTTCCAGTGTTTTTGTTTTGGCAGTTTATTACACAGAGAAAGCAATACAAAAGGTAAGATGCAGTGTTGAAATGCACTTCAATTGTACATGACTTACCAAAACTTTTCCAGTACAAATGATTTATTATATATGTTACAAAGACAATAATAATCAACATAACTTAGTCAGAACTTTGTCAATACAAGTGATATGTAGAGTTTGTAACACACAAAGAAAAGAAAATCCATGGCGCAAACCCAGGATCCTTGTATGTGACCTGTGGTCTTTTGACTGGGCTAACCATGCTGTACACTTAGTATGTTCCCATTACCTGGTCATATTTAGACAATTAAATGTCAGTAATAATGCTGTTGTTAATAAGTTGTCTTGAATTATGTATCAATTTTAGTGACTTAATGAGGTAAAAAAAAATTGTTTTCAAAATCAGTTAAAAAAATACCAGGTAAATAGACTTTTTTCATCTTTTTTTTCTGGGAGGACACCATACTAGCATTATACAAGTCAGTCTTACTTAAGGACTGGCATCTTGTAGAAGGTCTAGGACTTGCACATAGGACCACTACTCCTGAGCTCTTATCTTAACCACACAACCGCAGATGCTACCTTGCATTTGTAGGAGTCCTTTCACTATGAATCAAGTTCAACATTTCTGTATATGCTTCCTTCATTTTTTAGCTGTGTGTTATATCTATCATCAATTTGTGTGTCCCATTACAGGGATGGATATCAGAGAAGGTGACTTTGGCCCTCCATGCCACAACATTAACACTCCAGGTCACTGTACCGGCCCTGGTCGTGCTGTATCTGCACCCTAACCCAGGTAACTTCATAATATGCCAACTTGTTCTAAGCTATCATGTTTTTTTTATTACATGTGTTTGTTGTATAAAAATGTTGTACCTGTATGGTGATTTTTCGGCCAAAACATTAACAAAAAATGCTAATTTTCAGAAATGATGCCACAAGATTCTTCTGGCATAATGGTTGCAGCTACTTTTGTCATCATCAAACAGAGTCAATTGTTTCAATTACTGTAATTATTGTTACAAACTGATTGACTGAGACACCTTAATGTTGATCTGGAACAAAATCATGCTTTCAAGTTGAAAGGTTTCTTAATCGCACACCCCATCCCTTAAAAAAAGCATTATATGGTATGATACAGAGAAGAAACTGCCAATTAGGCCTAATATGCCATGCTTTTTTAACACAATGTTTAATACATATTTGTCCTGTGTTGTTTCAGTGATATCAACCACGGTGCTGGGCATGTACACAGTGCAGTTCCTGAAGCTAGTGTCTTACGCCTCTGTAAACAAATGGTGCCGTCAGTCTACATCCCCTCGCAAGTCTGGCCTCCGCAGGACTAAGTCTGTTAGCATGTCGGAGGGAGGTGAGGATGTTTTTCTGAACAAGAACAATAGGCAATGGAAATATGTCTTGAAATATTTCACATAGGCTTTCACTCTGCATGGGGATTTACGTTGATTTATTTTTGTGGTCATGCTGGCGAGGATGTCATATGATATTATTGGTGTAAGTTTGTAAAATAAGTTTAGTAGTATTTCTTTTACCAAAAAGTTATTTGAAGTTGTAGTTTTATTGTGGCTGTTTAGTTAATGAAATGTAGCCAGTTGATTATCAATTATTACAGCAAATTGTCTATGTCAGGGGCTTTGAAAAACTGGAATTGAAATAAGTCAATATGAAGGATTAATCTAGCATCAGTTTAAAATGGTTAATATCTGTTTTGCCTTGTGTTTCAGCCATGAGCAATGGTAAAGAAGAAACATTGTTGGTGACCTACCCTGATAACTTGAACTTGAAAGGTGAGTCGTTGTTATGGTCCCCAAGGCTGCCCTCCATACTGTCTGGCATTGAGCCTCATTTGAGGCAAAGAATAATTTATGTGAAATGGTCTTCCTACTGACTGTGGTTCTACCCAGATATTTTTCTGATATCTTTTCCGGTGCCTCCACTAATAGAAGCTTGTGTAAATATTTTGTCCTACTTGTTTACATAAAACATACACTTTTTTTAAAAAAAATCATAGATTAAAATTGTTAAATCCATTATTCATTCATGTTACAGACAAATCCCGGTCGTTCAAACACCAGATCGGTAGAATTAACTGATTGCCAAACAATGCTACTGGTCCCTGCATTTTGCCTTCTTTGTTCTAGATAAATTACCATGGATTTGCCAAATGTTCACGGCATGCTTATACACAATATCTGCTTCAGGTGGAAACTGTCACCAGATAACTGAAATTCTGTTGGTGGGACGATAAACCCAAATATCACATACCTCACAGTTATTTATCAATATTGATTTTTGCCACGTGATTGACAATTTTGTGGGAAACTTTCTCTGACCTCAGCAATTATCAAAAACAAGATGGATTTATAAAGGGTTTGATTGTGAATTTCTTTGTCATTGTTAACTTCCGTAATTTGAAATACTGAACTTGTTTGTAATGTTAACAGCTTCATTGATTGATATGGTTAAAAAAACATGTACACATGTTCTGTTGTTTGTTATCAAAACAAACAATAAGTGACAGGTAATCACAAAAGATAACAAGGCGATGCAATTTCTTTTTTGAAAACAGATTCATATCGTCATAACTAAAACTTAAACGAAACCAGTCTAAAGGAAATATATCAGTTAACATTAGAATTTACATAAAGAGCTAAAGAAACTTGGCTAATAATGCAATTGTTAAAATTATATGTAAATTACATTGTTTAAATGAAAATGGTTGACAAACTGACTTGTAAATTAATTTCCCTTCCCTAGAACTCCTGGCAAACTCGAACTGGTAGGTCAGCCCATGGGTGTTCGAGGGACCAGGACTTGACGGGGTTAATTGCCCCAGACATGACAGTTCTTTATAGTATTAAAATGTTAACCATTTTGTAATTAAGAGTCCTTAGTTTAGTTAACATTTGTTGTGTATATAGTAACTATGGCTTTTTTTGTTTCCAGATCTTGCATACTTCATGCTTGCACCAACACTGTGTTATGAACTGAACTTTCCCAGAACATTGAGAATCAGAAAGAGATTTCTGCTTAAGAGAATTGTTGAGATGGTAAGTCTTTAACATAAATATTGGTGGAAACTGGTGAACTAACTAACCTACACATTGAAAAAAAAAGAATGCTGTCAAACTTCAGTTATTTTAAGTCAATAAGATAACAAAAGCAACCCAAAATTCAGCCTTGAATGTAAAATGCATTCTTGAATATATGTGGCAATGTTATTGTTGTCTGAACAATCTGCAACATACAGTATATTATGGCCACAAGCACCTTGAATTTATGGGAGAAATACATTCTAAAGTCATAAAACTTGTACTGTATACTAACATGCCAAGAACACACTTTTTAACCACAAAGAATAAACAAAACAAACATTTACATAATGATATCATTTATGTGTTAACTTCACCACCATAACAAGTTTACTTGAAATATGCAGTGATTTGTCTGGAACATCTGTAAACAATTCTGTCTTAAATCTTTACAGTTTTGTGTTAGACTTGCCAGTCAGAACATTGAGTCTTTACTAAGGCCCTGTCATCTAAAGTGAGGGTGCCCATAGCATAGTGGTAGAGTCACAGATTTGTAACTCCTCTGACTGCTTAGCCTCTCATCATGTGGGTTCAAATCCAGTTCGGGGTGAAGGACTTAATGTGGAAAGGTCTTCCAGCTGACTTGTGGTGCGCTGGTTGTTCTACCTAGATTTTTGTCTGGGGTCTTCCACCACCAAAAAGCTGGACGTTGCTATAATGATTAAAACTGGTCACTGCAATGTATTTCAAAAACAAAAACAATCATCTAAAGTGTGATTTCAGCAGAGAAAAACCTCTCAATACATATGTGACTGAGTTACCAATGGCCTCACTAGCTGCTTCTTCTTCATTATCTATTTCCACTTTGTCTTCTTTCACCTCTTCTGGGTGATTAGACTGCCTTTATAATGTCTGTGTTGCTGCATCCAGGAAGATCATTACCATTGTGATGAATTCCTTTGTGGTTGTCTCGGCAAGCCCAAGGTCAGCAAGCTTGGAAATCTCCACAAGGTGTTCATTTTGCATTTGTACAGTGGCCACAGTGAAATTGGCCAGCTTGGAACAGTTTCTGATTGTCATTGGTGTAACTTTCATTCAGGCATGGCTCATCATTTCCATGGCATCATAGACATTGATTTTAATGTCTGTTGCCCTTAGCCTATCAAGCATATATAGTAAACATTAATAGTAGTATAGTACTGTGAAAGCATTTTATTTCGTGGGGCATTTAATTTCGTGGAATTCGTGGGCAAGTCAATCCACGAATTTAAGTACCAACGATATCAAATCCCCTCGGTTAGACTTTCGAATGCTAGATTTACTTGTAAATCATGTCAACATATTTTTACTAAACAGTCAATGGCTTCGTTAAATTAGACCCTTAAAAGAACCCGCGCCCCTAACATCTTTATGAATATAATTCCTTAAATGACACGCTAATTGACAGGTGTCATAAAAGTCGTCTGATGAGACTCGGCTGTGAAAACATTGACCGGCTGCCGTGGATCAATATCACCAGGCGTGACGTAAGGCAATAGTCATTCGCTAATCCGTAGTTTCGCAATTGACCCTGTTTCAGTGTTAGGCCTCAGTTTCGCATCTGTCAAAAATCGAAGGTATTTTTTTTTTTATTTTCAAGGGTAGGGCAATCCACGAAATCAAGTACCCACGAATATGCCCGTCCTCTTCAAACAACGAAATTTCTGCCCCACGAAATAAAATGCTTTCACAGTATACATTGATAGTAGTATAGTATACATTGATAGAAGTGAGTCCTAAGGTTCAGTTGATCCAATTAACCACCCAGTTAATGCTTTTTTCCTTGCAGATATTTATCATCCAGGTGATCCTAGGATGTATCCAGCAGTGGATACTGCCACTGATCCACAATTCTATGAAACCACTGGCTGAGATGGATGCTGCACGAGTAGTAGAGCGCCTCCTAAAACTTGCTGTACCAAATCATTTCATCTGGCTTATGTTCTTCTACTGGTTCTTCCATTCTACACTCAACGTGATTGCAGAACTACTTAAGTTTGGTGATCGTGAGTTCTATAAAGATTGGTGGTAAGCTCATTATAAATGTCATTTAGTTATTTTGAATTAATCTTTTTCTTTTGTATGAAGACAAACAATTATCCTGGAATTTTTTTCTATTAACTGATATTTTCACATATTGTTTAAATGGTCTATATATTGGCAGTATAATATTTTCGCAGTGAGAGCTTGTATGTTTGATTTGAATAGCCAAAACATATTTACAATATTTCACTTTGACTTTTGGTGTTATTTTTAAGTTATGAACTTTCTGCTTTATAATGTTGCATAAAATAAATAAGTTCGAGAAGGTCCAGCATTTTCTGTCAAGTGACCCTTTTATTTCATCATTGACAGGACATTCTTGCCAAAGAGCATTAAATATGAGTACAAATTTGAATGATCACCTCTTTATGAATTCAGTTACATACCTTACATAGATTTGCTGCATACAATTATCATCAATTTTGACAAAGATTTCATCAAAACTTTCCTGATAATTATATATAACAGATTTTTTTTCTTCAAAATATCTTGCTTATGACATCATTGTTCAATTTATACGTTTATCATCAGCAATTTCTGTAGACATTTCCAAAAAAATCTGTACATGTGTAAAAATGTCTGATTGTGTCTACAGGAAATGTTAACAAATTGATTTGAACAAGTAGTTCTTATGAAAACATAAAAGTTTATGATAGCAGAATATAAACCCTTTAATATAATCTGCATGGCCTTTTGAAAGTTTTGATATTATAAAAATACAAATAATTGCATAAAAGTATTGTGGATTGTTACATATCATCTTTTACCTTTTCCTTGAGTGTGGTAAAGTAACCTAAGATTGCCGGTGATTGAGACAACCTTGTGTTATGTTTCAGGAACAGTGACACAGTAAATCAGTTTTGGTCCAGCTGGAATATCCCCGTCCACAGATGGGCCACAAGGTATGCTTTAAACCATCTTATGGCAATCATGAACAAGGACATAATCTTGACCAATTACAGATCATAAGGGTGTGTTCTGACAGATGCAAATTCATTCTATGGATCTAAAAAAAGTCATTGTTACATTCGAATAAGACGCAAATGTGTACAACTGACAGAAAACAATGATTAGTTTTCACAAGCTTTGGTGTTACAACAGGTAGACAAATGGCGTCAGGTATAAAAGGTTCCTAGTTAATTTCTAAGGTAAGACATATCAAAGTCACAACACATGGTACTGTTGACATAAATCAATCTTTGTTGGACGTCATGTTGTAAATGTCTTGTAAAGATAATTTTTTTGATTAGATTTTGAAATTGAAGCAAGATATGATAAATGTATAAACAGTTATTATGAGATGCATATTTATTACATAGTTGCATATAGTGTGGACACATATGTGACAAGATACATATATACAGTAGACAGAATAAAAAAAATTAATAGTCTTGTTTATCTATTTAAACAGCGTGTTGTGATTCCACAGACACAATGTGTGGGATGGTTGTCTAGCTACATTTACATAGTGACACACAATCAACTCTTTTAACCATCAAAATTGCAGTCTACTTAGATACCTTTGAATGCATAAACAGGTTATAGTTGTCAATTTAAATCTTTGAAGTGATATCTTTACCTTTTTTACTCAGTGGCACATCAGCCTAAAGCGGTGTGCATCGTGGGATGGCTGTTTGTTGCAATCTTGATTGATGTGTCAATTAAAGATAATGGAACGTTGAGTGCGAGAACTGTTGTCACTTGAAGAGATGTGAGCATATTACTTATGTCCACATTCTCCATCCATTAAATTGAGAGCTAATTAATTAATTCAAGGAAGAATGGGAAGAATGACAGTTGATGTGGGGAAAGAAACACATGGATCATTTCCATTTCAGACATCTGTACAAACCACTGCTGAAGAAAGGTGTCTCCAAGATGCATGCCTCTGTAGCTGTGTTTTTCCTGTCAGCCTTTTTCCATGAGGTTTGTAGCTCTACAGGAAGCCCCACTTCTGATCATTTCTACCATTTCTCCTGTTTATTTACTTACTATGCACTCCTGAATATTTTAACATACAAAACCATATTTGTATCCTGCTATATTTGAGTTTGTAATCTAATGTAAGAAGATAATATTGTGATTATTTTGTTTCTGGAAAGAACTGGCTTACATCATTGTATGCTTTTTTATCATTTTAATTGTAAAGATCAACCTATTTAATATAATGTAATTTTATATACAGATTTAATTAAATGTTAGCAGATCAAGAAATAACTACTTTATTTGATATTTAATGGAATAGTAATATATGCTACATCTATAGGGATTTTTATAATTTGTCAACATTCTACTGAGAAGCCTGTACAGCAGCCACTAGCAAAAAGACAGCATGAGAGAAGAGCAGGGACCCCCCCCCCCCCCCCCTACACTTTTGTCTGCTAATATGTTATGAGCTTGCAGGCAAACCTGAAAACACTTTTGCTCCAAATCTCCAATTCCCATTATAAGGCTATGGGAGAGGGTGAGCTGAAAGCAATCATCTTTGAGCCATTTTCCCCATAATAACTCTATGGAAGTCCACAGTGGGCTATATACACTGGGACTCCATATAATCTTGTCGGCAGTCCTGGAAATGTATCAGCCTTATAAAGGACTGTGTTATAGTTTTTATGAAAGGTTCATATACTCATTTGTAGATATGTGTACAATACAGGATGAAGCTTTGGCTAGCAATTAAGTTGTTAAATAAATTGTACTTAAACAAACTGCCAATCACCAGCAAATAATTCACGGTCGTTTTGAAGGAGCAAAACAGAGTCATTTCAGTTAACAGTCATTAACAACATTACAAAACTGCTCCTATGCTATGTTCTGTCAAACCTGCTTGTATAAACCTTGTATCTGATTTCTCCTGCTTGAGGACTTAGATGCTTCATGAATTAACAGACAAGATTATCAACTCACTGAGACAGCCCAGTGCAAGCAACACAGTTGCTGTCAATGCTGGCTGATGTGTCACATTACTCTGTCATTAAACTGCTGTACACAGCCTGAGCTGTCATGAGTTAAAGAAAATTATCATTGCAACACTTGTGTGTCCAAAGCTTGACAGCATTCCAATAGTCAGCTTTATAACAGACAGTGTTGAATAAGAGTTCCAGTGTAGTATGCTGACAAAAAAGGTAACAAGACCAGTTGCTAAGGACTTAGGATCAAATAGTGTACATCCTCCTGATGAGACAGCTTCCAGCAGGAGGATCTACACTTCTTGTCTTAGCAAGTTATTGTATAAAAGATATATTTTCTTGAATGTTGTTCTATTAATCCATGATATTAACATGTGTTTGTGTTGTGTTTCAGTATTTAGTGAGTATACCCCTGCAGATGTTTCGACTCTGGGCCTTCCTAGGAATGCTGGGCCAGGTGAGTGTGGGTTATACGCCTTTGTTTTTATACAATTGAACCTCGGTTATTTAAACTCGAGGTTGTCTGAAACCGAGGCTTTATTCAAAGTCATTTGTCTGTCCTGCTTTTTACCCTCAATAATTTAATGCAAAAAAGGCTGCAATTATTCCTTTGTATTAGTCAAAGTTCCAACATTAAGTAAAGTCAATTTTTGTCCCCAACATACAGTTTTATTGCTTATTTCCCACATCTTATTCGAAGCCTGATTTTGTAACTGGTTGACAATTGTGTATTGTCGTCAAATCGAGTCAAAATGGAGGTTACTCGAGTAACATTGATGTTTGGCATTATTGGTTAATTGGTTGAATTAAGTTGTTAGTTGGATATGACGTTTTGATTAGTTTGACAATCAGTTACGATATGTAATCAGTTAAGCAGAGTGACAATCCATTTTAAGATTGACTTCTATTCATCATCTCGCAGCAGTATTGCATACTGTCAGGAAGGGTACTGTAAACATACTGACTGATATATCGATGAGGATTAAATGTTAACATCTATTTGACACTGCTTCATACATACATGCATTAATTTTGATTAGTTATTTATTTTTTTTAAAAGAAAAAAACAAAAACATGACACTTATTCTGTTGTTTTTTTTCTCAACAATTAACTTTATTTATGTTTCACTGTTGAAAGTATTATGGTATATACATTGCTCCTTGCACATTACCGCAGACAATTACATAATTCAAAATGATGGAATCCTAGTTGGAAAATGTTGTAAGTGAAGGCAGTTTGGATTATTCCAACCCATGCATTGTTCTAAGTAAATTGCAGTCCTGAAGACTTCGAATAACTGGAGGTAGACTATAATTGTATTTACTCTGCAAGAAAGAAAGTAAGGTTACATATCAGAGATCCTGGTATAGATAGTGTATTAGTGTTAATATTTTATATTTCAATAACACTCCATTCAGTGGTAAATTATAACAGCAAGGTGTAATTGTTGATTTTTTTTTCTAGCAAGAAATGTGTGAAAACAGCAAAATGAACACATCTTGTCATCATTTTAAAAATCTTGGTGCAAAAAAATCTTGGTGCCACTTTCATTATATTGTCAAAACAAGAGATTTTTCAACATAGGCGGTACTTGGGCTCAGTTTTATCTCTTTGTTCTATTCCAGGTACCCCTAGCCCTGGTACAGATGAAGTATATCCATGGCAAGTATGGCAATATGATTGTCTGGCTGTCTTTGATCCTAGGCCAGCCTATAGCCATCCTGGCTTACGTCCATGATTATTATGTGACACATGTCAACCCTCTAGAGGTCTCACTTCCTGTTAACTCTACGTTCCCCTTCTAGAACATCCATGGCTATTACAACATGACACACATCAACCCTCTAGTGATCTAGCTTTCAGTCAACTCTACTTTTACCTACTAGTTCTGAGGCAGAAACTGCATAGATGAAGAAACTACAGCAAGCAATAGCAGATTCTTCCTGCTGAGCTAAACGAAAACTTTCTCAACACACTTCTGTAACTGTTTAATGGTGTACCATACCAGAAAGTTTATATTGTGTGTTTAAGAATTTTTTGTTAAAACACTTCATTCCATGAAGTGTCTAGAGTTATCTTAATTATGATCATGGACAATTTATTGTATTTTACTAGAAATTAATCATCTTACAGCTTTAAGCTGAACCCATTTCTGGAAAGAAACTTTGCAAGATGGTCTTTCCCAAGTTAGAACAAGGGTTAGCTCAACTTCATTGGGTGAATGGTTCACAGTGTATGATGCATAATTTTCTTTAATTTGAAAAATTATTCGATTTTTATCATGTATGCAATCAAAATAGTCATTTTATATATCTAGAAATTTGTTCAGTTTACTTAATTTATCAGTATTGAATGATAGATTTTGTTTTTATATCACACCCATATTGTTTCAACAATGTAAGTGAAAGTTTGTAAAGTAACGATTTGTGTATTTGATATCCTTAACTCATTGTACCCTAATGACGCATTAAAGTGGCACGAAAAACAGCCTCCTCATGCCGGGAGACGACTTATCGCGTCGCATTTTACCTGTGTCTGGCGCCGAGCGCCGCATTAAGGCGGCCCTGAAAATGTCTCGGCTACTGCCGAACGCCGCGTTAATGCGTCCATCATATTTGCTGGTTAAAACTCATGTTTTCAATCAATTTCGAGTCTCGGCCAAACAAGTACATCACAGTATCGTAAATGCTAATGTCATATTAATCTAAATCTACCGGCTTAAATCCTTTTTTGTTATTTTAATTTTTGTAGCGAGCAACAGAAAAATCGGCGACATTTTCTCTGATTGAAGTGATTCACATCTAATTTGAAACATTTCTCGGCTGAAATACGATCGTAAAAGCAGTTTTCAAATGATTAATTTATACTTCGATCTCAGCCAATCAGAAACCTTGTTATATAATATATTGGAATTTCATGTAACCCGGATGTAAACACAATGAATTAATTATGTCGAGACAAAGAAAAACGGCGATGTGCCTTGCTGTTAGCTTTAAGATTCCTACTTATACGCATATGTATCGGCGGATATGTGGAATTACCTACGTCAGATCCAATAATTATATGTTAATTGCAGATATCAATAGATAAAAGACACAATCTAACTCTTGGAATCGCCGAAGTTTTCTATCAAATATGAAGTTTAAGAGCGTTATTTTCTTAAACTACCGGTAAATCGCAACTTTAAATCAAAGATGGCCGACTGTTTTAAAGTTACTCATTATATAAAATATTATATAAAGCAGTGTTATTTACGTTATAAACATAAAAAAAACTTGATGAGATCAATATTATTTCACTTTAATAATTAGAACTGTGTCAATTTTGATATTGTCAATCTTACGTGTTCTTCAGATTTCACTCTTTTCTGAAGTATTTCTTCTCATACCGTGTTAAAAATTACATGGTTGTGTAAAGCACTCTCTGTGCTTCAAGTATGTGAAAATATCCCTTTAGAGTACTTCCAAAATGACATGTTTATTGTGTTGTGTATACAACAATCCCCGATATCTTCCACTGACCGGTAATCCACACCAGATGTGTCTCGGCATGAGGGGCAGATAAGACCCCCACCTGGTGTAGGGTATAACTGGAGAAATGCCTCTAGGGTACAACTGGACAATTAGCTGTAGGGCACAATGAGTTAAAGTTTTTCCATGAGAAAAAACTAGCTTTGGCATGCTTTGCTTAGTCCAGGACCTCTTGGTAATATTTAACACTCAAAACTGGACAGAAATTGTCATAATGTTATAATAACATTAATTTAAAACAGCTGGATACAAATATAGACTTTACTTGCCGATTTTTTGTTGAAATAATAGCTAGAACATACATTATCATTTCGCACCATCAACATTAAAGCCTTTCAGGTCAAACCGTGATAACTGCTCCCTAAACCTACTGAAGTAAAAGAAGGTTCATACTTTTGTTTGCTTTTTGCATGTATTTTCGAGTAAATCTCTTCTCTTTTTTTTTATTAGTTTCTTAAAAATCTGCCTTTATTTTTAAACTTTAATGCAAATATTTAACACCAAGAAATTCATTCAGTTATTTAAATGTTGTTAATAAAAATCTGGTATAAAGAGATATCTTACTGTGTTGAAAAATAGAAATGTTTGAATAAGCATAAGAAATGTTTTCAGTTTTTATCTTTATCCAGAATTAACAAAATACAGACGAGTTCCACTTTTGATTTACCATTAAGAAAACAAGAGTAATTGTTCCTTAACATAATCAGGCCTAAAAGGATCCTCCGTATAAAAGCATAATGTCAATGTACTAAATATATGCAAGAAATAGTTATTTTATGTATTTTTTTTTGCTTTCTGGTTTTTTTTTTTGCTTTCTGATGTTGTTTTTTTCTATAACAGTTCTTATTGTTGAATAAATATATAGGCAAAAAAGATAATAATATTAAGGGGTACATTGGTGAAATGGAAATTGTCTTCCTTGGAAATTGATATCCGAGGTATTCCAAAGAGTAGGCGGGTCCTTTTAGTTGGAATTATTGGACTTTATTGCTTGTTTTTTTGTAGATGTTGCAATTACAAACTGTGAAATTTCTTATTTTTTGTATATATATGAGCTTAAAATCCGTTAAATAACTTACAGAGATGTGCTAAATGGGAGTGTTTGTTGATGATGGTTAACCTGGGTATCACAAAAATGGAAGAAAAGTCAGCATACAGTCCAAAGAAGACAAGCTTAAAAATCAACTAAACAAATTTATTTAAAGCTGTGTTTCATGTATTTAAATAAGAGAAAGTCATGTTTATTTTTATAATAAAAGCAGCAGCCTCAAAACATTTGCTTTAATATGCATCTTTTTATATTATTCAATAAAATGTTTTGAAATCAATTATGGGGAAATGAAGGTCATGTATCTTTGAATTAAGCAATGCTAGGTACATTTTTCTAAATGTTTCAGAGCAAATGGTGCTAATGTTAAGGAACTGCATTTGTAACCATGGAATATTGCAATATAAACATGTCAATATGCATGTTTTCTCTTTTAATGGTTATTGTATGCTTATTTGTAGTGTTTAATGCTGACGGTGAGTTTAGTCAATTTTGGAGATAAATGTCAAATACCTGTGATACATGTACTAAACATGAGTTGGCAAACAAACAGGCATGGTGACTCATACTTTTTATTACATAATTCTTCAATACCCACCAGAATATGTGTCAAATTTGAAAAGTAAACATTCTCCTTATTGTGTGTGAGTTATGGTGCTTTATTTATGTTAAATTGCATGACTTTTACATTAAATTATGTTGCTTTACAGAATGTTATATGGTTCAGAATCAAAGCAGTATTTATGTTAAATGTTTTCTAATGTGTTTCTCTGTATGGTCCAGAAGGCGACTTAACCACCATAGAAACCAGTGCTTTAGGCTGTGTTGCTGTGTTGCCATCCATTCTGAAGCCCAAGCCATGAACTTTAACTCAGTCCCCATTTTTCAACCAATTAAATATTTGAATGTTTTAATTAGCTACAGACAGTAGCCTCAAAGAAGTACAGTATATAAGTGGTATGCAACTCTTCTGACCTGTATCATGAAATACTATGGAGATTTTGTGTTTTTTTAAGGATTGATGGCGAATACTGGGCCTAGTCTTTGGTGCATACAGTTATATGCTGTTTGTTTTTAATTGTTAATTAATACAAATGTCAATAATATATTTTCAAAAGTGACAAGAGCACACAGGAATGTTGTGACTTTTGCCACCAGATAATTCCTTACATCCATTCTTTATGAACTATGAACCTGATGATCAGAGTGAACCAGGCCATACAATGAAGATCAAGATTCCACTGAAAACTGTCTGATCAGTTCTATTTGCAGCTAACTATGTAGCAGTTCATTTAAGATTGTTAGTGGATGTATAATAATTAATTGCTAAAAAAAATGCTTCATAATTTTTACTTTGTTAAGTTCAGCTAAAAAGTTCAATGATATATCTGTCAGTTATTACATTCATGTTTATTTGCATGCTTACATCACTGCTAGTCAGTTAGGTTTGTTCACTTTGTGTCTTGAGACATAGTCATCGTAGAAAAGAATTTAAAATTGTTATACATACACTTTCTTGGTAGAAATGTTCTATTTTATAGATGTACATTGTTGGTGGAGAAGTTTTCTTGGTCTCCTCATTTATTGTATTGTTGAACAATTTATACATACAATTTATTATTTTAATTCTTGTCATTTTCTTTCACTTTGCTGATTTTTTTTCTATAAGTATAGTTTTTGAATTTGTCTATTAATAAAATTATTTTTCTGACTCTACTTGTGTTTTATTCCATATCCCCTGAACATACATAGCTTACACAATGTGTCTGTGTACTATGATAGGTTTTAAAAATCTGTGCCTTTTACATATTGGCTAGTTCTATACAGATAATTACACAGGGATAAAGAGACAACCAGACCAAATTTCAGGTAGACCTTATTGTCTTTTTAAGATAATAACCAAATCTTTGGTGAAATGTGTTGTATGCTATATCTGTTTAAAACTTTATTTTGTTTGTGCCTGGTCAGTAAGTAGTAAAACTTTTCAGCATTATAAAACAGGTTTTGTTACAGCTGCTTATCAGCGCAATACTTTAAAGTAACTTTTCCTTTAAATAAAAACAGTTTTCATATTGGCCAGAGTACACTACCAGTTTGTAATTGAGAAGTTGTTTAAGAAAAAGCAGGGAAATGTGAAAAAAGTATTTTCATAGACCACAATAATCTTCAAAGACTAAGTAATAAATCAAAGGCTGAACAGCCACAGTGGTGTCACGCAATAGAACTACTTAAACCGTTGTCGAAACCTAGACAGGATGATATAATGACTAATAAAGTGATTAAAAAAACACAGTATTTCTGTACCTGTAATCTTAACTCTTAGGATGTCATTTTCTTTTAAATTGATAATGTAGGCATGTTTACAAAGAAAGGGCAGTAATAATAATAATTATATTTCCTGTATGTTTACCCAAGAACTTAATAAAATTGAACTTTTTATTATTTTAAATAAGAAAATGTTCTAAAAATATTGCACACCTGTTTTTCTTATTTGGCTTTCTACATCTGTATTCCCTTTTTTAACCCTTTTGGGGGATATTTTCATCCAGAAAATAGTTTATTAGTCAGTGGGTCGCAAAAAACAAACAAGGGATGGGAATAGCCAGGCAATTAAATTTTAGCAATTAAATTCTAACTGAAAGATTAAAACTAAGAAAAACTTAAATACATTGTGATTTCCATGACATTAAATGATCAAGTTTTTGTGCAAAAAGGTTCCTGTTGATGATTAATCATTTTTTCGAAATTATCAAATGCCAGGTTTCCACGTTCATGGAGTGGTATGAAACATGCTGGTAAAAAATTGCAATTAACACATTCTGCTGGGTCAAAATGCTGGCCTCACCTGAATTTTTGGCTGCATAAGTGTTTGTTCAGTTATGCTGTTCTTTTGTTTTTGTGAAATGCATCAATACTTCCAAACTGACAACAGGTAATTTATAGAAATGTCAACATTATAAATCGACAATTAGGTCGGACACATCTGACCATCTCCTCTTTTTGTAAACACTAGCAATCACTCAAGACACAGGCAATGTTCAGTTGTTTTTGATGTTAAAAGATTACTTAATATACCACACCTACTGGTATGTAGGCTATAAACTGAATAATTTTCATTTCCAGCCTGATTTGGAATTATCAAAATGGCTGTCTCTTCTCTGATGCTTTGTGTGTTGTTTACAGTCAGCCTCAAAAAGTTTGTTGCGATATTTTATAAGTGGACATTTCCATTATTGGGTTCTCAGTTTTGTTTTTTAACCAATTAACATTTTCTATTATCTCTACACTAGGGAAATTCAACAGGCAACATAGTCTTAACTTAAATAACGAAAATATATCGCTACGTGCTTTCCAGCGACTGTCTGCTGCAACATGAGTTACCTTCCCTTATATAAGGTACATTTCTTCATCAAAGCCATTGATTCATAAATGCTACTGTCTTCTTTTGCTTTGAAATACTGGGAATTTTTAGCATAGGTTTCATTTGTATATTATTTTACTTGGCAATAACAGCAACAATCACCATCATTTATATTGAGAAGGATATGAACATAAAAACAAAAATTATTTTTGTAGTTATGACACCAATTAATTCATCTATAAACTACTTCTTGTGCATCGTTTGGTCCAGAATGTAAACACGGCATGATCCCTATGTATTCTTGAGCTTCGCTTGATGCCATAAAACCCCAAACAAATCCAGTAAGGTGGAAACTTAAATATCTATTGTAAAACATTCCAATTGACCATATGTGATAGCCCCATGTAGCAATCACCGTTTCCTGGTACATCAGCCATCTGAGGGTATTTCGTAAGCCTTTGTGCAGTCTGAGTATTGTCATAGAAAATATATTCCCCATGGATTTTCTGCATTCAAAAAGTTTTTTATAAAGTTAGATGCAAGCTGGATACATATGCAAACCTAATTTTCCACACCTTTGTTAAAACTTACTACATGCAAAATATCAACTTGATGGTGCCACTTTAATGGTTATTGCAGCCATTTTCCTTACATCTTTGGGCTCGTCCTGCACACATTCATATCAGGAATGTTTTAATGTCTTTAAAGCACATTGTACTGAATTAGATGTTGGTCTATATTTTTTTAATATTCTTTTTCTTTCCAAAGCTAACAATCGAACACTTGTTTGCAGTACCATTGTATTTGTACTGATGACTTTATAACAAAACATAACTTTCTTCATTATTGTTACTCTGCCAAGATGTCAAATTTCATTTTGATGTCATCGTTATTGAATAGACTTTGGGTAAACTTCCATAACCTGTGTACCTTTTGCAAAAGGTTAAAACAATAACTGAAACTGCATTATTAATAGGATATTATTTATATGATGTTTTGCCATCATGCTCTTTTTAAAATTTTAGTTAGCTGTATTGCAGTAACCAATCTCACTAAGGTCAGATCTATCGGAGTGGTTTTCAGGATATGATTTTTATCAGATTGTGCAGTTACTGACTTAAATGGCATGCTCCAGTAACACAACCTTTTTCTGCTCAACATCATTCAATGCTACAGAATATGTTATATTATGTCCAATTACATAACTTGTCAAACTTGACTAAGTATTTTTAGCAGTCTGAATTAAGACTTACGATATAACATATTTAACAAAACGCACTGTCTCAAAAATCTCTGAACAATCCTCATATACCAAATATACATTGTTTATCAGCTTTAACATATAAATGCTGAGGTGCTAAAGGAAAACAAAAACATACTAACATGTAGCACTGACAATTTTATTAGAAAGTCAAATAAATATGTAAAATTCTATGTACACTTATAGTAAAACTGGCAAATATACAAGTAGCTTAGTTATTATAAATTGATTCACAAGGTTTTATGCTCCTCAATTGATTTTTCAAGTAAATATACCACTACACTACCTTGAATTTTAACCAACAACCATGTTTCTAATGTGTGACCTCTATCTTAAACACTAATACAATAATCCTTTTTCAAACATAATTTTCATGATGTTTATGACTCTTTCTAGTCTCCACAAAATTAAAATATGCATAAATTATGTATACATAAACAGTTTAAAACACTAACCAAAAATGGATCAGAAGAGGAAATTCATCCTAGCAATGGTTTTTAAGCTCTATTCATACATAAATATTATAATGCAAGAATCACACCAACCATGAAACACACTTTTGTAAATGTCATCATTTACATTCAAATTACAAGACTGACATTCACATCATAAATACATGTCATAAAAATATACATTTATATTCAGATAAGCATATAAAATATAAACATCTATGATCCAAAGCAGAAATCTTAACTGGACGGCATCAACCTTTCATCAACAATAATATTGATTACAGCCACTCGATTATAATTAACAAACACAAAAAGGATAAACTCCAGGGTAAGGTTCAATAAAGTTTTAAATTCCAATGATATGTTGAAAATTCAGCAAAATCACAGAATACATCAGTAAATAAACAAAACAAGCAATCAAAGTACATATTACTATTATGCCTTTGCCATTTAAGTAACAGTTAAGTGATATATGGACTTACCCCTGCCTGTCTTAGAATTTTTTATTTTTTGAATTAAGATGCTAAACTTTTGCAAGATTCAACAGAATTAAATTATATTTTGAACATAGGATTATATTAAATTACAGGTCATGTAAGATTTTGCTTTCCGTCAAGTAATGGCCCTTTCTTTTTGTATTCAAAATGTACATCATTTTTTCATTTCCCATCACTAATATTGAATGATGTTACATATGTATTTCATATAGGTGATTGCTATTAACATATAGGTCAGTTTCTATCATAGGAACTATCTGCTTGATATCCCTGGATGAATGGCCTTTTCTTGGAATATTATCAACCAATAGGTGGGGCATTGAAGTCTATAGACACAAGTAAAGTTTTCTTTTGGGCAGTCAAGAGCTGACATTTACTCATACAGTGTTTTTTTGGTTATATGACAAAGTACAGATGAGGGTGAGGACATTACAGTTCAGATAACATATATATCACAGTGTTCTACAGTACATCAGGTCTGAGTTCCAAGTAAATTCAGAGTCATTCTGAGGACAACATTGCTACTTTAGTGTCCGTATACATCCTACATTTGTTTTTAACCTAAAATTACTGTTACTGGCTTGCATCTGCATTCAAAGATTAAGGACTTTAACTCAGCAGCAAGTAGTGCAGATCCATATCAGACAGTCCCCAGCATGAGCTGACTGATCTAGTCTGAGACTATTTACCTAACCCTGAGCAATTACTGCATAGCAGGTTAAGAGATACTGTTATCACGCACAATGTGATTCCTAACTAATTACATATTCCATTTCATATTTTAGGCTATTAAGGGATTTTACTCTAACAATTCAAACTGCACAGTGTTGACTCCATTACTGTTGGGTATCTAGTACTGTATATGGTTACTGATATATATATATATATATATATAATTTTCCCCTCTTTTCTTAAAATTGTATATTCTTGAATGAGATAAGAATAACCCAAAGTGCATGAGCAATGATGATAAAAATATGCACATTAAAAATAAAATAAAGAATGTTTCTTATATGAGGTAAATGAAATTTCTACCCAGGAGATAACATGAAATCCTTTCATTTTAAATAAGGGCTATAGCCAGTTTAGATGAAACATGATGTGTCAACTAACAACAAGCCAGTGTCTGAGGATATACAACCATGAGATACAGCCTAAGCCAGTGTCTGAGGTTATATAACCTTAAGATAGAGCTTAAGCCAGAGTCTGAGGTTATACAACCTTGAGACTGAGTCTAAGCCAGTGTCTGAGGTTATACAACCATGAGATAGAGCCTAAGCGAGTGTCTGAGGTTATACAACCTTGAGATTTGAGTCTAAGCCAGTGTCTGAGGTTATACAACCTTGAGACTGAGTCTAAAATCGCTCCTAGGCATGTTTTGGTGTCATTTGTGTAAAGGATGTATCATGATGTAACAGGTACTTGGAAATAGAGTTCTGACTCAGTTTGCAAGGTTAATTACCTGATGTTCTAAAAAAGGTGAGTAAATGCCGCAATATATAAAATAACTTTTTATTGTGGGCACTTATAACGGTGAGCAATGCATAATGCTTGTAATGAGTTCCAGTTTGGTAGAGTAGTGCTGAGAAATATTGGATTTTAACTTGAGATATCGTGTCCATAAATACTTGAGTCAGAGGTTCTGAGACCTTACTTAGTAAATGATTGGTTTAATTTTAGTTTAATAAGAAAAATATACCAAATGGGATCAAAATGGATGATCTCAAACTCAGGCTCCAAGTTCTATAAACCCTGGCCAAAGGCAGTGATAACTTTGGACTGTGTGGCGAGTTATTTGACTTTCTCCTCGCTCCATGGTCGGACCATCATGGTAGTGACGAGTTGGTTCTGGTAGATAAACACCTTGATCCTATCAAACACAAACAGGAACAGCAGCAGCACAGCCACATATTGCACCCAGCCCCACTTGATAAGGAACCAGAAGCCAGGGTAATAAATGAACCGCTGCTCTGGGTAAGAGATGCTGGCAGAGATCACAAATGGCTGACCAGCAGCACGCCCAGTGCTCCAGATTGAGTATGGGGCACTCAGATAAGTAGTCAGGTTACGTGAGGCATAGTTCTTAAACACTGTGGGCAAGTGGTAGTCTTCTGCGTAGATACTGTTGGCTGATATGATAGAAGTCTGCAACACGAAATCAACTTTGACTTAATGAACAGTATGGAACAAGCACAGGTAGATATCAGTAGAATAAAAGCCTTGTAATGAAAATATTGTTCAATAAATAACTGGAAAAAAAGGAATGATAGATAACTTATTGTGAAGTAATTATATGTAATGCAGATACAATTAATAATATGATGAAATATGAATCTAAAAGATATTCCTACCTAAAGTTAACTACTTAGCTAAGCATTAATCCATTCCATACATTATCTCATAAAACAAATCTTACTTTGTGGAGGTCACACATTTTGTTTATTTCAGTGATTTTTGTCATACTGAATAGCATACTTGTTCTTCTACTTAAATGAAATGATTAAACATTAACATGTGATTCTAATGGCCAAGTGGTTAGACTTGCGAACCCTATAACCCCTCGTCTCTCCAACTGTGAAAGGTTTCTCTAGTTATTACAATATATAAGATCAATAAAATGACCTTAGCCACTAGTGGAACTTACACAACTAAAATAGAAATGAATTGAACAATAATATAAAATTATATAAAGTTGTTAAGAAGAAAGTGAGAGAACATACATTGTATCTAGTGTCAACCCCTTTGTGGGCCAGTGGTTCCTTCTGGCTGAAGAGTAGTTCCCCAACAACATCATACCTGGCCCCTGCCTTGGGGTTGTCATGGCTCAGGTAGGCCATGCTCTCCATCGTCAGAGTGGAGAATTGCTGCGGAATACACAATCTCATAATGTATAAAAGGAAAACCAGCCATCTCGCAATTAACAAACTGGGTCTTAATAATGAGAAATTGCCAATGTTATTGTTTTTATCTGATCAATCATGCAGTTTATTTCATGTTCAAAGGTGTACACAATTTACTTCAAATAACACAAAACATCTTTATCATGCATTGTGATAATGGGCTTTGTAAACAAATTTCAACATTTAACTTATACTTTTTTCCTACTCGACAGTAAGACAGGACTATACAAAAGCAAACTGACAGATCAAATCATCAGCAAGACTCACATAGAGTTTATAGTCGAAGATGAGGATAAGTCGTACACCCAGCACACGCTCATTGTCCAGCAGAGGTAAATCTATAGTCAGTTGTAGAGAGTCAGGTCGGCCATCCTTGTTCACGTCCTCTTCATGCGACTGAAAATGAAGGATTTTAAAAAGTGTTTTCCCCCCCAAATAATATGCATCAGCGTTTTGTAACTGGAAACAAGAGCTGTTGCAGGACACTGTTCATGTGCTTGATAGTGCAATGTAAGCTTGGTGGTACCTACATGCACAAGTTCATTCTGCATTTATATGCATCAAACTTTTCCAAGTTAAACTAAGACCTTATTTATCCCAAAGCCAAACCTGGAAGTATCAAACTTAATTATATCAGTTTGTATGATTTATAGAAAGTTATGTGAAGTTTGATTTCAATCTGTAATCTGGTTAATGATTATTACTGATTTATAAGCCTGATATTACTTGCAGAACTATGACCAATGCATTACAGAGACACCAACATGAATAGCTCTTCTGATTCAGAGAATATTGAGCTCAGGATCATGTATAAAACAATGGGCAATACTACAAAATTTAAACATTGATAAAGTCTTTGTATCAAGAGAACAGTAAATTTGAAAGAAAAATGCTTTTCAGGGCTACAGGTAATTATCTGGTGAACTGAGTATTTTACTCCCTTCTTTAACGGGGAACTGAGTTTTTAGAAATTCAATTCACTAACTAAAAAATGATACTCCTTCCTTTACAAACAAATTGCATAACATTAACTTTCACAGCATTTTTTAGGAAAAATTTAGCAAATATTTTACGCTTATTTTACCTGGTAGTCATCTTGCCTTGAAACTTATCACCTTCATTAATAAGTTCAGAAAATATTAAGGCAGGTTTACATTATTATAGCAAATAACATTATGATTAGAAATGAGAACTGTGCTGTTTCAGATGATTGTTACTGAAGATTTTATTTGTGCAAATGTAGTTGTTATTCTTGCCTCTATTGACGCCAATATTGCACATAAAGAATGGACAGGTTTATCGTTATTCACCAGGCAAATAAAAGTGTATTTTGTAGACCAATGCATTTTAGTAAAACAAATAATTTGTGTTAACCCCATAAGAAATTATCATGGAGAAGCAGCCTATGAAATGTGCCATACTTCAAAATGAAATTCTTTAATATTTCTTGAGCAAATAAACTGTCAAAGGAGTTCTGGATAAACGATCTAATCATTTTATGTGTAATTTTAATTAAACTAGATAATGTTATGCAACTGTGAGGATAATTGTGTGTAAGGTTGTGTTGTTTTTTAAAGTACATTGTATTTGTGTTTTTACAGATTTTATTTGTATATTTACACACTCATCTTATTTGCAGCCCCGTATTCACAAAGTATTTAAAAAACAAGAGGGCCATGATGGCCCTTAATTGCTCACTTGATGACACAGGCTTTTAGTAGGCTCAAATCTGGCATCAAATAATTAAGAGTTATTTACTTTAGAAATCTTTGGTGAAGATTGGACCATTAGTGTGGCCACTGGGTTGATAAGATTTTCTAGAATTTTACCAAGTAACCTATTGAATCAACATAACCCACTTCAAAACATATGTAAAATTTCATACTGGCAAACAATCTGATCAAGTTTGGTGAAGATTAAGCTATGAATGTGGTTCTAGTGTGTTCACATGCTTTTTCTAACTTTTAACCTAGTGACCTCTTTTTTGACCCCATGTGACCCAATAACGAAGTCATCCAAGATTTCATGCAGACAAACATTCTGACCAAGTTTGGTGAAGATTCAACTATAAATGTGGTCTCTTGTGTGTTCACAAGCTTTTTCGAAGATTTGACCTAGTGACCTACTTATTGAACCCACGTGACCTGGTTATGCACTCATCCAAGATTTCATGAAGGCAAACATTCTGATCAAGTTTGATGAAAACTGGGCCATAAATGGGGCCTCCAGTGCGTTCACAAGCTTTTTCTAAGATTTGACCTTGTGACCTAACCTACTTTTTGACCCCACCTGACCCAATAATAAACTCATCCAAGATTTTATGCAGACAAACATTCTGACCAAGTTTTTTCAGAATGAGCTATAAATGTGGTCTCTGGTGTGTTGACAAGCTTTTTCTAAGAGTTACCTAGTGACCTACTTATTGACCCCACGTGACCCAATAAAGAACCCATCCAAGATTTCATGCAGATAAAGATTCTGAGTAAGTCTGGTTAAGATTGGGCTATAAATGTGGTATCTAGTGTGTTCACAAGTTTTTCCTAAAACTTGACCTAGTAACCTACATTTTGATTGTGGGAGATGGCCTAGTTTGAGCGACATATGGATTAAAATAGTGTTCTGACAAAAGAACATTGATCATTTTATTATAGCTCCTCATCTATCTTTAAAAGTGAAGACTGACACTTTATTCTTTGAGATTTCCGTCTAGAGTTAAATGGATAAGTTTTACAAACTGGGTGTCTTATTTATTATCGCTTGAGACTTACACTACAAACAACATTAATCAATTGGCGTTGTCACACAAAACTTTAGAAAATTTACAACACTAAAAGTTTATAACAAGTTTATAAATAGATCGTTGTAGATGCTTGTGCTCATTTGTGGCACCCATTAAGAATTGGTAAAATGGTGTGAAAATGTAAAATTCCCTGGATTATTTTAGTCCTTTTTCACCAGAGTATACTTAAAATACAAATGAAGCTTGCTGTCTTCGCCAACATTTGAAATATTATACCGGCAGTGATAAATCATCAGGTACAGAAGTAGTTCATTAAAAACATCAAAATAAAAGTGCACAAAAAAAAGAAACCAAAGATATTAAGAACATGCATTTTAGAAGAAATTGTTTACTGATTACAACAGGATGATTTATTCTGAGAAAGAAAATGTAATGTCATGTCTTTGTGTACCAAACATCCAGAAAGAAATAGTTTTGTGCAAAATTATTTAAATGAACAAGCTTCTGCACCAACTATTTGAATTAATGCTTGGCCTAACAAAACTTCAAAATGGCCCCGCATTTTCAAGGGTGGTGGGCCCAGGATCCAGCATTGCAAAAATCTGGTGAGATCACTGCATTACAGCAATGTGATGAGGAAATGAGAAGTTTTAAAAACTGTTTTGCTCACACCTGTAGAAAATGATAAAATATCATCATAAAAATTGAAGAAAAAAATTTACCACAAAACTTTTTACTTTACAGTTAGTGAATGAGCATTTGCTAAACTTACCACAATAACAGGCACACGTAGTCGCTGCTGCTGTAGCTGGTTGTATGTTTGGTAGGTACTGTAGGTTACATAGTTGTTCTCTCCTTCAAGCTCAGCTACCAATAGGAGTTCATTCTTAAAGTGGATGTCTGGATACTCCAGGTATGTGTCTGTCTTGATCCAGAAACCTTACACAGAAACCACAATGAAACAATGAATATCAAGTGCTTGACCATCACTTAAATAGTTAATATTTTATCTATACTGCATTGTCCTCTTGTGGAGATTTTGTAGTTCTATAAAAGATAAAGTATTAACAATTATGTCAAAACATTCAGTATTGTATTTTGAAATATTATGTTTACACTGAACAGTACATGTCTGGTGACTCATCTTGGATGCTGCATAAAGAATTTTAAATTAAACACATTTTATATTCATTGTAAAAGTAAGTGCCAAGACAAAAAGATGAAATGATTTTCGCACAGTTGATAAAAGCCCTCTTTATAGTATTTATTTCAAAGTATAAAAGGTTCAGGTGGTGAAATCAGTTTAAAATTTAAAGGCTATGTTGGGAAGAGTATGCTAAAATAAAACAAAATAAATTAACAGATTCATCACAAAACACATTTCTTTTTTGAGACTGACCGATATAACAGAATATTTCCTGGGGCCTGACCTATCAGACAGCATGATTCACCACACATGATCGCTTGTTTACATTTGATAGCTCTAACAAATAGTGAAATTGTAATATGTGTTGAGTCAGTTTTTTCACATGAGGGTATTTACACTAAGGAATTGAATGTATAACAGCTTTTTTAAACCTTTTACAAATATTGCTATGGGTAGATCTAATTCGTTCTGTTATAAAAACAATAATTTAATATAAAATCAATGAAGGTGAAGAAATATGCATTTCTGAGTTCATTTCCTGATATCCAACAATATCAGTGGTCTTTCTACTGCTTTACACTCATGACCTCAAAGCACACTGCATCACTGACAAAAATGTCTTCATAATAAATGTTCATGCATTTGACATTTTAATGTTTGTCAGAGGCAAAAATAAAGCCAAATTATCTTGCAGTTCTACTGACTTTTGTAGGCAATATATATGTTCTATGTAAGTAGATAGGTGCTTAAAGTATTGCAAAATGATTGTGGATAAAAGACCAACTTCTGATATTAAAAATAAATGCATTGACGTCTTATTCTTTTGGCTAAAATAGGTTATTTAAGACTGTTATGAGCAATAAGCATATGCCCTCCATTTTACCCAGGATTAAGCCAGGCATTAACTGTGCATTAACCTATAGTCCACAGACACTTACTTCTCTCAAATGACATAAATTTAAACCATCCCATGAAATTATGATAATATTTTCAAGACTTAACTCGATGCAAACATCAAGTAAGAAAATGTTATAAAATTTGGGAAAATTAACAGGACTTGATCTGCCTTTCCTAAAATGGATTTGGTCTATTTCATTACACAATACAACAATCAATGTTTAATCTGACTGCTTAGCTATTGTTTTATTTGATTATTTGAAAGAAAAATTGTAAGTTTTGATAAATCTAAGATTTAAAGAATGAACCTACCAATCATTTTCAATTTCCATGGATTTATTCAGTTTAAAATGAAGTATGACCATTTTAATGCATGAAAAAATCATCCACAGAAAAATGAAAAAACGAACATTCTACTTTGCTAAGTAGGTTTGGATTTATCAGGGTTGTCATTAGGAGGTGGCTGGCGGCCGATTTGACCACCTCAAATGAAAATCAGGCCACCTCAAATTTAAAAAAAATATTAAAAGAAATCGGTCAAGAATTACGACATTTGTAAACTGCAATTTGATTGGATGATTTGCTTTGATATTAATCAATCGCATATGTTTTAAGAAACTTTTAAGAGACGGCAATCATACACAATGTTTCAAGATGGGGGTTTCCAAGATGATAAAAAAAAGATCAATTTGTTTGATTAATTTCATGTACAATCGACTGGCCAATCAAGTAAATCCCAAGTTATAATGATCAGTTTATGCATGCATTGTTTTGTTTGTTATTTGAAATGTTCTGTTTGCTTTGTTCACATTGATTTTGATCAAGTTGTTCAAACTTGTTTTTATTAGATTTGAGTTGATTAATCTGATGTTCCAAAGACGTTAAACATCCGGGTAGGTAGAAGTTGTAACACGTTTTTGAATGATTAGTTTATTACTGTAAGTTAAATGAGTATCATTCCTGCAGTATTTCACCCCAAGCATTTTGTTTATCCAAGAATATTTTTATTCGATTTATGCAATCTAAGTATCAGAAGGATTTTCTTTATTAAAAAAAATCATTCGAAAGTGAAGGTATTCTGCTGTGTTCCTGCACATGTTATAAATTGAAATGTTAGCATAGGTTTGATTGAATTGAAACTGATTAAAATTAAAAGTTCGTAAGTGTGTAACCTTTAGAAGATAATTCACTTTTTAGTTGATACATCTTGAGCTTGATGGTCTAAAGATAGTAGATCTCCATAGAAATGTTTACAAATTTAATGAATTATGGTTGCAACATGCTTCCTTATTTATATAAATTTCCTGTTCTTTGACATACCTCCTCAAAAGTTTATTAAGCCTGCTCAAAATATTTCTTGTGACAACCCTGATTTATAAACATAGAAGTAAGAGCCAGTCAAGACAAGACATGTCTTAATCTCAAACAATTTTTGTCGTATTAGCAATGAAGCTCCATTCTTACCATAGCTTCTGTAGACAATGAAGAGTGGAGGAATAAATGTTCCAAATAAAATGATAATCAGAAGCAATGAGGCCTTGGAGCATACATGCGTGCGGTATCTTCTTTGTTCAGGATGGGAAAACACTTCGTAGACCGCCATTTTCAAACAAATTTGACATCCGGTTGTTATTGTTCAAGGGAAGCTACTCATGCAGAGAACCTGTTTCACCAAAGTTGTCTTTCTTGTCTTCAATTGTTACAATCAAATGATTATAACAATAACTATAAATAATAATAATTATAATAACATACATGTGAACTTTTTCTGAGGCAAAAGAGGGAGATTTGCACTTGTGGGAGATTTATTATTTTCATATAAACAAAGAAGGAAGATATCTGTTTCCAAGTAGGGAGATTTCTAAAAATTAGTAAAGCACCCCTCATATTAAAATAATTTTGAACCTTAAAAGGGCATCTCCCTCCAAAATCGAGAGAGTTGACATTTATGCAATAATACTAAAGATTTAAACATGATAAAACAAATCCTCCAAATATTTTAAGGAGTCTGTCAACACGTGTGTAAAAAAAAAATCTGTTTTATTTACATTCATGAGATGTATCAGTACATGGTAATATTAATACATTTCTTTAAAAAATTAAACTTTTAAGAATCTAATATATGCTCAACACAACATAGACCGAGAACATTGATTAATAGAACCCTCACATAGTGAAGGCAGTAAAACTATACATTAAAGAATGGTTGCTGGTAAATCTATAGATAGTTTCCATGTGATGTCATCGACACTGATAAAACAGTTTAAGGCAGCCATCTTTGTTTATTAGGTTTATCGTCCCACCAACAGTATTGTGGGCAGAAGCTTATGCAGGCTGAAATCGGGAAATATGCGCTGTATTAAACTCACCACTGTGTTTTCATTTTTTAATCTATTTTATTGAATTTTATATCAAAATTAACAGCTTTTATAAAGTATTTTAAATATCAAAACTATATTTTGATAGTCAAAAATGTTAAAGAAATACAACCGAGAATGATACACTGTTTATTTTGTTTTAAGCATGAGCCAGTAGTTTTATTTATTTCTGTGTATTAATTCTGTGTGCAGTTATCAATTGTAAAAATATTGTATTCTAAAAATATGAATTTCAAGAGCTTTCCAATGGTGTATAGCTTTTAATTTTCGGACAACAAATGGAGAAATTACAAGAAAATAAAATTTACCCTTCTATATAATTCATATGAAAATCCCTTGAAGTTACCATCAAAGATGGCTGCCAAGATAAGGGATCTTCACTGATGTGGAAACTATCTATATTACTAATACTTTTATTATTATTAGTAGTAGCATGTGTGTTTCACATCTGCGATTCATCCCACAAACAAATTTTTAGTGCACTTATTCTTTAATGCTAGGTACTAACATGACTGCAAAATAAAATGAATTCTCAGATCAAGATTAACTTTATGCAGTTTGGCTTAACGTCATATTGTAAGCTGTTTAAGACAATTTAAGCAAATAAAGAGCACTGACACATAACATTTCTTGAATATTCTTTATTAAACATACAACTGTTAATAAAAGTTTTTTTATAATCAATATAAGCTATAATAATTACTTTAAACAAACAATATCCAAAACAAATAATTGAAATTACACTTAGTTTGAATGTGCCTGAAGATAAAAGAGTAAAGTTAAACAACACATATTTCAATATCTAATCTATAGAGAATGCTTACTTGCTAAAAGAGCACAAAATGAACTTAAACATTAGTGACATTTTCAACTTGAGATTCATTTTTATGTATGTACAATGTATAAATGTGTACAAAAAAGTGATGCAAATATAAAAAAGCTTTTATAAAATATTGTGTAATCCTATTTTTTTACACAAATATAAGTATGAAAATGTATAAAGATCACAGACAAAGGATTGAACAGTCACAAGACCTGGTCTCTCTCACTCCCTCTTTCCTGTCTCTGTCTGTCTGTCTCTCTGTCTCACTCTCTTTCTGTCTCTCTCTCTATATATAGTCCAGAAAAGCCTATACACTGCAACACTTTCCTAGTGGATGTTCTATCTAAATCAGGTTTATTTGTACAGTCCCAGACATAAAAGTAAAGGGCTATCAATTGACAACCCCTAGGTTAGTATAAGGGCTAACAATAAGACAGCCCCTGATCTAGTACTATGCTTACCAATTGACTGTAATTTGTTACAAATATAAGATGCAAATGCATCAAACTGACAATAAATAAAGTACTGTATTAACAAACCTGATCCAGTACTATAGCTAGCAACTGATAGACCACGGTCTAAAGTTAGGAAAGAATTCAAATGGTAAATTCATGCATAATATAGAAACACTAGTAAATGAGCTATAGTTAGGGATGTATATATGAACTACTGCAGCTATATATCCCAATTCTAAACTAAAGACCCCATATCGATATTGCACAAGCCATTAAAACTTTCACTTTTTAGGAAACTTAAGTAGAAGTAGAAGGGAGACATAACAAATGTGCTAAGATTTTAGCTTCCCTTAATAAACACTATTCAAGTTTAAATCATTTGTTTCTGGAAAGAAAATGAAAAAATCAGCAATGAAAATCACAAACAAGTAAAAACTTGACTCGTTGTTTTCTTTGAAAGGTTAAACATAAACATTGTACTTTTTTGATGAACTTTAAAAAAAACTTAAGATGTCTTAATGTTATATACAAGACAGTTCTGAAGTCTAAAAATGGGTCATTTAAATCATAAATTAATAGACCAATCAAAACAATTGCAACAGTGTAATTTGAATACACACATTGGTGAAAAGGGTTAAATGTTTGCTACATATCTAGGTTATACAAAATACACTAATATTGTATAATAATCATCATGAAGTATGACAGAAGCTGAGCAGATATTTAGAGTACTGTGTAATAAATTCAAAGCTTGTAAAGTATAATCTTACAATTATGCATCAAACATCAACATAATTATAGAAGAACATGACACTAACTAAATGGCACAAAATCACATAGAACTCAAGAGGAATGTGTACAGTCAATCTTCGACAGTTTGTTAAAAACACCACAGTTTAAGTTCTTCTAGCTGTCCTATGGTGCATCTCGCAGAACATACGACCCACTGAATGAATGAAAAACAGTTTATGTCCTAGATTTGTGTGGCAGTTGGGTGTATTGTTTCCCTGTTTTATGCACCATAGTCAGCTACTTTTAGAACCAGAAACAAGAAGTTTGGCACCACTTGATCACAAAGTATGAATTAAATCACTTTATTTCTTACTAACTCAGATTATTTGTTCATTTCCTAAAACAGGCAACATAAATAAGTGCAAAATCAGAACCTGAGATTTTGTAAATTAGAAAATAATTTATGTATTATTAAGATTGATCCAAGCTAGCATACATGTATGCCATATCATGAAATATTATAATTGTGGTCTAAACTTTTAAAATCTAAGCCAAAAGAATTTATAAAATAGGAACGTCCGTTAACAGTGAGCTCCACTTGTCTCAGTGCTGGAGAGTATACTGAACATTTAAAGTAAAAAATAAGGGTCATAACCCTGCTAAAATTAGTTTTAGAGTAACCCACCCTTTTTGAAATGGGTACTGCCTTTGATTGTGAACAAGTATCCAGGTTTAAAATGAATATCTTAGATGGTTTTCTATACATTTACCATTAAAAAATGTTTACTAATGCTAATAAGAAGATAAAAAAACAAACGTGAACAATAATAAAACAAAAGCAATTTTTACACAAAGTAAAGACTGATCACAATGAACAACCTGACAAATCATAGACAGTTACAAGATTTTCAGAGTGATTTTATTGACTTTTCACAATTTTATAAACACCTTAACATCTACAAGCAGTATATGTATAATAACTCGACAAAAGTGTGAGAAGACTCTTGCTGCCTTGATTGATGATGACCTACATGAGCTCTGCAGACTAACATGACATTAAATAATGTAAGGCTTAGTCCCACTACAATATGTTACAACACTATTGAGCTCTGCCATTAAGGTAAAGCAAGTGTAATAGAAAATATATAAAATTTGAAAAATAATACAACAGATGAGTTGTACAGATTTATGTAGATGTGTATGCCGAATTTTAAAAAAATTCATCCAATTTTGAATTTATGGATATTTTTGTTTCTGAAACTGGTATAAAATGTGTCTCCTTTTTAGAAATAAGCAAACTCCAAATATTATATTATATCCTTTTTCGGAGAAGTGTATTGCTATTGAGTATCATTTGGAAACAAGATATAGCATTAGACAAACCAACCAAACATGTTTCTTGATCTGTTTAACTGAAGTTTTCCCAAATATGTATTTTAATGTTTACAAACCCAACCTATTTAAGACTTATTTTCTCGATTTTTCTGCTTATTGCACTTTATTGCAAAAATCACTGAGCTCTTGATAGCCACACAATTTTTTTCAGAGTTGTCCAAAATGTTCTATAAAAGTATTTTGGTTGATGCTGCAAAATAGTAAAATAATGTCACAACATGGTTTTGATTTTTTTAGATATTGAATATACCAGGTAAAAAATTTGTAATCATATGAAGCACAAATCTTATAACTAAAATTCATTTACAAAAATAACATTAAAATTATATATGTTTCCATCTTAATCTGGTAGAGTGATGCAGAGAATATTGTAAAAGTGAAAAAGTAGAAAAAAACAACAACCTTTCATGCCCATACTGGGATTTGATAATTTTGATACTCTTCACTTGGATGTGCAGCATTACATTTGCTCTACCTTGATAGGGATCATGTTATGAGCGACTCATTGCTCATCTGTGCCAGATTGGTGATAAGGTTATAAACAAGGCATTCGTTGGAAAGGTAAAAATGTACCACAAGCAGATGATATAACTTTTAACTTAAGTCATAAACCATTTTCAATCATCAGACTGCCCAAACTTTTAAATTAAGGTCCATGGTTATAAAACTTTGTGTCGGATTCTGTTACCAATCTCAAGGTTTCCATTGGTCAGATTTCAAAAACCATTAAAAGTCAACCAATTGATCAACCAATCAGATGCTTAAGATTGATCTTAAGCTCAATCTCTCATAGACTGCAAACTTGATGAATGTTATAAACAATAAAATCACATGACTGAAAATGGTCTCAGTTTCAAGTTGTAAGTATATACTTTCCTTCGCGGTTGGAGGTCATCAAACATTGAGCTCAAGACTGGGGCCTCAGTCATGTCATAGGTCAGATTGAACGCTTAATTCAAACCTGACCAATGAGACCACAGAATTGGGTATGAAGTATATTCAATAGCAGGAAGGTGATTTTGGGTGTTTTTGGGCCTCCTCATAAGACGGAGGAGCTATCATTTGTGGGTCATGCAGAATGTGAGCTGGCATCTGGGATGGGGCAGAGGAAGCTGAGGAGACTGGAGGCTGTAGAGTTGTCAGAATAACCTCGGAGGCTCCAGCATCAGACTCTGGCTGCTTTGGTGACCTTCTTGGAGAACGGCTTTTAGTCCGCTTACATCGACCAGTCCGAACGTAGTATACATACACAAACAGTCCAAGGGCACCTGCGAACACTACCACAGCTACAGTTATAATAACTGCCAAGTATCCTTTATTTCCCTCTGGAGCTGAAAAGAAAAAAAAGCAATTTATTGGACTGAATACATGAAATAAAAGAGCTGAACATGTAATATTGTTGAAGTATTAAAACATCTATCATCAACTACTTGTTCGAAACATCAAAAAAAGGCTTTTGCTACATAATTTTTAAGTTATTGTGGAAACCTGAGAAAGGCTGCATTGCTGTCATTAATCAAAACAAAGTCTTGTTTATTCGCATAGTATTTTTCCCCACAAAACATTGCAAGTATAAAACCAATTTTACTTAACCCATTGTAGAACAACATCTTTATAAAAAGGGCATACTGAAGAACTGTCTACTGTATGCTTGGTCATTATTCTATAATTTTCTTTGTTGTAAAAATCCACTTACAATCTTTCAAGTCTGGGATCTGGTTGAAAAACTCCTGTACTGTCATGGCACTCCCATCTACCATAGAGTAAAGATGAAATAATAAATAAAAAAATTGTACAATAATGATTATTATTATTTACAGATGTACAAGTCTTTTTTATTTTCTATTTTACAGAAAACTCATATTCTTAAATATATCTCCTGACTGCTCCCATCTGACAGACTGTCAACATTTTTGTTCTGTTATCAAAATTATGTCTTCATTTCTTGTCCTGTTCTCAGTATTCTGTTTTCATCTTTTGTCTTGTTCTAAATATTCACAAACTTGCAAGATAATTTGTCAATCGGAACACCTCGGATAATTCATAAATCATTTCTCGGATGTATGTAGGTAGTTTTATCACCTCAGCCATTTCCCTAAATGGGACTACTTTTGTGACAGACATCAAAATAAAGATGGCAGCTCGGATGACAGCTCACTACAGTATGATGCCTGTAAAACTTCAATTTATGGTGGCTTCAAATTTAAATCATCCAAGTTTGATTTATCCAGCACAGCAGACATGCAGCTGTCAAACAATGGCATTGTTTATGTTTTTTGTGAACTACATTTTAGGCATATTCTTTTTCCGACTTCCGGTGAGCAAAACGATCATGATTTTAGTATCATTGTACCAGATACATCTGAGGGATGATTGTCCCAAGGACGGAATTACTCCAGGAGTTCTGATTAGATAATTTGTGTGTGTGTGTGTGTGTTTAACAAACTGAGTAAAAGCAAGTCAAATGAATGAAATCATTATAAAAAAATGAAAACATGTGACCTCAGGCATGAGAGTTAATCACCGTAACCACAGAGACATTCTGGCAGATGCAAGATTTTAAATCTTTATAAATATTGTTTTTCACTGTAGTCAACCAAGAACTTAAAAAAAAAATGACTATCCTAGGAGTAATTATTAACATAGCTTGATTACTAAGAAAGTATGTTTTAATCATAAACAAATGATATGAATACGAAGGCATTAAAAATACACAATTTCTCAAAATTTTCAGATATTAATGCATCATTTTTTAAACAATCTGCCCAACTTCTTGACAGGAGGAAAACAACATACACCTAAAATTAATAATTTTATACTTTTTATCAGAAAGATAAAAAACAATGCTTAGGCATTTTAGAAATAATGTAAATTACACCTTTAACCCTTTTATGCAAAATTGTTAGACTTCAAACTGGTTATATGATGACAAACTAAATCTGTTACAAGCCATGGCCAGCACTCTAAATCATTGAACTGGTACCCCTTGCCATTCCCTGTGTGGATCATAGTTATCCAGTTACGACACACTATGACCTTCACTTTAAATCATTTACCTCTAACCACTCACCCTTCACTGTGTGGGTCCAAGGCCAGGTCAGGGCGAAACATTAATGAATAGTGCACTATTGAACTAGCCTGATAACAGACTGTATTCACCCTCCACTACTAATAGACAGGCACTGCCAAAATGATCATAACAACAACAACATTAATCAAGTGACCTTTCTGCCGTCTGCACACATAATTGAGCTGGTTATCCTCACAGATCTTGGCTTGCAGGGCACCAGAGGAGAAACTCATAGTGACACAGTCAGCATCGTAGTTCACATCCTCCACCTGTCTGAGATACACACAGAATGTAACAGTCACACTGTCCCAAACAATGCAAACATTATTTTATATATTGTGGAGGGAGGAAGTAAATATTATCTGTACCTGAATGAATATGACTAGTAACATACCTGAATGAATATGACTGGTAAAAAGAGAAAAAGATTTGAAGCTGAATATATTAATTAAACAAGTAAAGGGTTATTTAGAAACTGTTATCATAAGTGGTTCAAAACTCATTATAACTTATGGTAATACATTATAATATTAACAAGGAGCGAAGTATGTTTTGCTGGTAAGTGTGCCGTCTAATAACAAACATTTATGTTGTTATCAATAAATGGCATAGTACTCATAGTCAAAACAATTAATACATTTTAGGATCATGTTTAAATGTATAATACTTATTGTATAATAACTGATCATTATAATTATAATAACTGTTTCATCATGATATGCTTTTGCCTGCTGTAACTTAAATATAGGACAAAGAGCTTACTTGCTAAGTGCCCAGGGTGACTTTTCCACCCATTGAAACTTGTTTGAGTCTGCCAGGCTGTTAAGTCCTATCCAGGCTGTCTGGACTGAAAGATTTTTGCCATGTTCTGGGGAAGATAGCAAGTGATTCATCTTCATAAGTACTTCATATGAAAGATATTTGCTTTATTGTAGTTATTTGCACTTCGCAAAGACAGTTACAGCCATCAATGCAATGTTCAATGGAGAAAGAGGATCCAAGAAAACTATTTTGGGAAAGACAAAATTGCACCATGGGTCATTACAAAGTCCTCCCTTACATGTCACTGCTGGTTGTGACTATAACATAAACCCATTTAAGAGAGGCTGAGGACCATAAAAGTTCTTTTAAGTGGGTGCTCTGAAAGAAGATGCTCTTGAACAAAGTTGTAATTTATGGTTACAATTAATCATCAATATTCAACTCAATGAAGCTTGAGAAAGTTTCTGACCCTGATTATCCCTGTACATCTGTGTAGTGTTCAACTTACCCAGAATAGTATTGTATTGGGTGTCTGTGTCTATGGTTGCCAGGAGACCCTGACTGTAGGTGCAAATGTCATATGCCTGGCGCCAGTTGGCTGTGCCCCAGGAGCCAACCAGGAAGCAGATGTCTGGCACATCTGGAGACTGGAACCAGTCAGGTGGACATGTGTTGATGGCTGCCACAGATAGATACACCATACGGACTAGGATACATAACACACCATACGGACCAGGATACATAACATGTCCAGGGGTGTCAGAACAACATTTTTATATAAAAGGCACCCTTAAGCACAAATATAAAAAAAACACTTTAACTGATGACATATCCAGTGATTCCAGGACAATAAGATCCTGTTGGAATGTACCTTTACTTCATTACTCATCACTACATATACTGATATGATTGGGATTTGTTAAGAAAATACCAAAAGTTTGTGAAGCGGTTATGATCTATTTACATTGTAAAGCCCCTGACTGCATCTGACTGTTGGACTAAGATGTCTTGGGGGCTCCAGGTTGTGTGAAGAAAAGATCCTAAGGTGAATTATACACACTGACCAACATTGCCCATATTGCTGTTGAGGTGAGAAAGAGAAGGCTAAGGTGATATGACCATACTGTAAGAAAGAAACCTTAAAAGTGTTAATCATTTGTCAGATATTGTTTGTTAGCGATCTATTGCAAACTATATTGTATACAGATTTAAGCTGATGGCTTCTCCTGATAACAGAGCTCTTCAATTGTTTATAACTTGTTTGATTGTTGTTTGGGATAATGCCAATAAATATGATGTAGGACACAAGTCAAGTATTGTTTTCTATACACCATCCCCTTACAATTTAGTTACAATTTAACAAGCTACCAAAATAGCATTATATGCTTATAGTTAACATTTTATTATAATCCTCCTTTTTTGTGACTAATAGCTGGCTCGCAATAAATATCTGTGTGTTTAATAACTTAAAAAAACCCATAAAAATAAGCTTTGGAACCAATTTCTCAATTAAAGTATAATTTCAACATGACAGTAGCACAAATTTAATAAAATGGGAATTAAGGACAAATACCCTCTGAGGACATATACTTCCCAACCCACATTAATGTTGTTACTTTGATAACATTTCAAAGTGTGAAGTCTAGCTCCTTTAAGTATTTTTTACACTTGAATGAGATTGTTGGTGTATTTTTTTGCAGAGGTAAGTCATTTAAAAAAGTACATAATAATACTTTAGCAGTATAATATGTGCATAATATCTATAATATTTATTTGGAGTTGTGTATTAATCTGGATATAACTGATCAGATCCACTCACCAAATGCTGTAAATGACAGTTCCACTCCTATTGGCTTTCCAAAGTTCTGATGTGTACTTGAGAATGTGAGAAACAGTTGGTTGCTACTGGAGACAACACTGAATGGGTTCCTAGCTCCACAGACAGAGGCAAGCTCACTGCTGTTGATTAAACCACCTGAGGGAGATAACATCTGTAAGGCTCCCATTTACAGGCACATCCAAATGTATGCCACATTGAAAGTAGCATGTATGACAGCAAAGACTTTAGTTGCTCAATCGAGTACAATGAAATGAATATAATTTCATATTTAAGTTTGACATATTTAATTTAAAATGTTCCCAAATTCAATGTCATAATAGAATTATGTATGTATAGCTTTATTAAGATCAGTGCCACTCACCATCTAATATTATGAGGTTGTCATATCCAGAACATGTTGTATATTGGGGGCTCCACTGGAGATCAGAGTGATGGATGTGGATCTGAATCAGCTGGTTTGGCTCCACCTCAATCCTCCAGGAACACCTCAGGTTGTTGCCATAGGGACCAGACTCTGCCTCGCGTGTCTTTATCTCTCCAAGTGGCTGTCCAGAAATGGTCTGAGTTTGGCCTTGCTGACAATAATACACTCCTGCAATCCCTCCAACTGGAACAATTAAGCTCAAAACTCAGGCCTAAGCTATGTCAATAAATGTAGGGAACTTCATTCATAAAAATTTACAAGGAATGATTGATTTCATTCTTTAGTAATGACATTACTTTTCTACGTTTGTATTTATTACCCACAATAAAAAACAAGAACAATAAAAAGACAACTAATTAAATGTATATTCAAGCCTTTTTTGTCCATTGAGAGAACTGTGTCAAAAGGTTCATACATACATCTACAGACATATAAACTTCTTTTCTGGTGAAAACTGAATTTTCAATTGTCCAAAAATCATAGAAAAATGAGGACAACAATTGTAAAGATAACACCAATTGCTTTTAAACCCTAATAAAGCATCAGATACAGCATTTACATCATTTTTAAAAATAAAAGTAAAATACATTAGAAACAATTACATAATATGCAACAAAACACTGATACAAACCTAGATGCAGTAGCCAAGGAATATACAAAGACACCTGCACTATAGGATTGTGCATTGCTCAGACCTACTCTGCAAAATAAGAAAGATAAAGTTTAGCATTTCTTTAGAAGAGATCCATCAGAGAGGTGTGAATCTGGACACTTCAACAATTTTATTTCAAACTCACAATACAGACATCTAGCCAATGTTGCCCATTAATAGATGAAGATTTGACTTTTTAATTACCTGTTATAGAAACTGACCTGGGTCTATGATGTGTGACTAAATGTGTGCTGAACTGAAAAATGTACTGTGAAATTATGTTAAATCTCATTATCTAAACTATATTATTCAAGTATGCACTATTGTGTTTTCTTTCTTCGATGTTTTTCTTCTTCTTATTTTTCATCATTTTCTTATTAAAACAATGAATGTTTGAAACAATTTACTTGACTAATTCAGTTTTCATGCTATAAAAATTTTACTAATATGCTAATTTACATAACACACAAAAACAGATCCAGGCGGTGTACTATAAAATATGCACTAAAATATGGCAACTTTAAAAATATGTACCTGGTTGAATTATGAAACATGACAAAGGTAAAGGTACATACCCCACATGATAAACATAAAGGTACATACCCCCCCATGATAAACATAAAGGTACATATCCCACATGATTAACAGAAAGGTACATACCCCACATGATAAACATAAAAGTACATATCCCACATGATTAACAGAAAGGTACATACCCCACATGATAATGATAAAGGTACATATCCCACATGATTAACAGAAAGGTACATATCCCACATGATAAACATTAAGGTACATATCCCACAAGATAAACAGAAAGGTACATACCCCACATGATAATGATAAAGGTACATATCCCACATGATTAACAGAAAGGTACATACCCCACATGATAAACATAAAGGTACATATCCCACATGATTAACAGAAAGGTACATACCCCACATGATAAACATAAAAGTACATATCCCACATGATTAACAGAAAGGTACATACCCCACATGATAAACATAAAGGTACATATCCCACATGATTAACAGAAAGGTACATACCCCACATGATAAACATAAAGGTACATATCCCACATGATTAACAGAAAGGTACATACCCCACATGATAAACATAAAGGTACATATCCCACATGATTAACAGAAAGGTACATACCCCACATGATAAACATAAAAGTACATATCCCACATGATTAACAGAAAGGTACATACCCCACATGATAAACATAAAAGTACATATCCCACATGATTAACAGAAAGGTACATACCCCACATGATAAACATAAAGGTATATGTCCCACATGATTAACAGAAAGGTACATACCCCACATGATAAACATAAAGGTACATATCCCACATGGTAATGATAAAAGTACAGATCCCACATGATAAAAGTAAAGGTACATATCCCACATGATAAAGGTAAAGGTACATATCCTACATGATAAACAAAAAAGTACAGATCCCACATGATAAACATAAAGATACATATCCCACATGATAAAGGTAAAGGTACATATCCCACAGGATAAACATAAAGGTACATATCCCACATGATAAGCATAAAGGTACATATCCCACATGATAAGCATAAAGGTACATATCCCACATGATAAACATAAAGGTACATATCCAACATGATAAGCATAAAGGTACATATCCCACATGATAAACATAAAGGTACAGATCCCACATGATAAGCATAAAGGTACATATCCCACAAGAACTACACCACATCGTGGATATCACTGGAAAAGGGCATCGTAACAGGCTGCTCCATCTCGGTGATCCTCTTTGTGATGGGAATGAACCTGATTCTCAAAGCAGCAGAGGAGGAGACAAGAGGTCCGCAGACAAACGCAGGAATCCGTCTACCAGCAAATAGGGGATTCATGGATGACCTTACCATCACAACGGAATCCCACATACAAGCTAGATGGATTCTGAAGACCCTAGATGAGACGGTGACATGGGCTAGGATGGTGTTCAAACCAAAGAAGTCATGGTGTCTGGTTGTGAAGAAGGGAAAAGTCACCAGACAGTTCAAGATGTTCATCCAAGGGGAAGAAATCCCATCATTGATTGACAACCCCATCAAGTGCTTGGGCAAGTGGTTCGATTCTTCTCTCACAGACAAGAGCAGCAAAGGAAGACTTAGGCAACAACTGGAAGAAGGCCTACGTAGAATCGACAAATCCGAACTCCCAGGGAAGTTCAAAACCTGGATTTACCAGCATGGCCTACTTCCAAGGCTTGTTTGGCCACTTATGGTCAATGAAATACCAGTCAGCCTGGTTGAGCAGCTAGAACAGGCAGTAAGCAAGCACATAAGAAGATGGCTAGGCCTACCCCCATCATTCAGCTCCATAGGGCTGTACGGCAAGTCCACCAAGCTGCAGATCCCACTCACCTCGCTTGTCGAAGAGTACAAAGTAGCTAAGACCAGACTGTTCTTGACGCTACGAGACTCAGAAGATGAGAAGGTCAGCAAGGCTGGAATAGAAGTAAGAACAGGGAGGAAGTGGTCAGTAACCAAGGCAGTTGAACAAGCAGAGAGTAGTCTACAACACCAGGTCATAGTAGGAGCCACCAACAAAGGTCGAGAAGGACTAGGACATGGGCAACAACCGCAATGGAATAAGGCAGATAGCCAGGAGAGATGCAGTATGGTACAGCAGGAGATCAGAAAATCAGAAGAAGCGCACCGATCAGCAAAATCCATCCAGATGGGCCAGCAAGGAAGTTGGAACCGGTGGAACTTGCCAGAGAGAAAGCTAACATGGCAGGAGCTCTGGCAGTATGAACCCCTCCAGCTCTCCTTCCTGCTTAGATCGGTGTATGATCTGCTACCAACACCAGCAAACCTAGAGAGATGGAAGCTGAGCGAAGACCCCAGCTGTCCACTGTGCAAGCAGAGGGGAACATTACAACATGTCCTAACAGCCTGCCCTACAGCTCTCTCTCAGGGTCGATACAGATGGCGGCATGATCAAGTCCTCCGTGTACTAGCAGACATCCTGGAGAAAGAGAGAAGACAAGAAAGACAGATAAAGACAAAGGGACCAGGATTCATCAACTTTGTAAAACCAGGACAAAAGGCAAAGGGTGTCCAGAAAACAGGCCTGCTACAAGAGGCAAGACATTGGGAGATGAAGGTGGACCTACGACAGAAGTTGGTCTTCCCAGATGTCGTACAGACAAGTCTGCGCCCAGACATAGTCATCTGGTCTACAATTCCAAAGATGATGATACTCATGGAACTGACAGTCCCTTGGGAAGAAAGAACGGATGAGGCAAATGAAAGGAAATGGTCGAAGTACCAAGAACTGGCAGACTTGTGCAGGGAGAAAGGATTCTCTACCTGGGTCTTCCCTGTGGAAGTAGGATGTAGGGGCTTTCCTGCCCAATCAGTTTGGAAAGCCTTGGGAGCTCTAGGCATGAAGGGCAAAACAAGGAAAAGCTCAGTACGAGCTCTCAGTAGAGCAGCTGAAAGAGCGTCCAGTTAGCTCTGGCTCCGACGCAATGAAGCCACGTGGAAGCCAGCACAGACAAGCAGTGCTTGATCACCACTGCTGCCCCGCCATCACGAGGGTGTACCGAGATAAGGGGCGAAACACCTGTTGACTGATGGGCACTTGGCTGACGATGTCTGTGTTAAGCAGCAGAAGCTGTATCTAACAACACAGGATAAACATAAAGGTACATATCCCACATGATAAGCATAAAGGTACATATCCCACATAATAAAGGTAAAGGTACAAATCCCATATGGTAAATATAAAGGCACATTTAATTATTATTGCTAAATAAATAAAAAACAAAAAATGTGCATCTGTTTGTTTATTATAAAAAACAATAAACGTCTTGATACATTTTAAATAAATTAAAATGTTACACAATTTAATGTACAAAACAACCTTAAACATAAATAATTAAAACAACAACAAAATTTCATTTCTTAAAACAAGATTGCAAAGTGATTACACTCTATACTGTTATCAATCATTAACGAATAGATTTGGCACTTTTCACTCCTAATTATTTTGTTAATCCTCTTTGTACCACAAATAATCACTCTATCATATCAATCAAGCCTAATCTTTTGGAGGGTTACAAGATGACTGACCGCTGGGTTTGAGATGTCTGCTCGGGGTACGAGACAGCCAGTAGACTAGAGGGTATAAGATAACTAGGGTACGAGATAGCTGGCTCCCCTCCTAAATGTGTCAGTCTAGATACCAAAATGGCTGTATAAATACAAAAATTTAGTAAAAAGCATAGTATTCAGAACATACTAGAACCTTCCTCAATACTAGGCTATCCTAGGCAAATACTGGTATTTGTATTTCTATTAGAAATAGTCTGCTAGTCAAGCTGTCTCCCAAGCTAAAAGCCGCTTGCACCAGACATTGTGGGCACAACAGCAGTGGGAACTAAGGTACTGGGAGCAGGGAAACCCAAAAGATGGAATTCGGCTGACAGCAAGACAAGAAGAGAGATGGTCCAGTGAGAGATAAGGATGCATGGACTAAATGGCAGATGACAGAAAAGAAGTTAACCTGGGCAGACATGTGGAACAGTGAACCACTACGCATCAATTTTCTGCTAAGGTCAGCCTATGACCTATTACGACAAACCTCCATAGGTGGGGAAAAGTCGATGACTGGACCTGCCCACTTTGTGAAAAGACGGGTATACTGGAACACATCCTGTTGTCATGCCAGGTGGAGCTAACACAAGAACGATACCAATGGAGGCATCATGGAGTGTGAATGGAAAAAGGCAAGAACAGTGAAGAAAACCTGGAAAATACAGTTTGTAAAGGCAGGGGAGAAGGCCATAGCTAAGTCTTTTCTAGATGAGGCAGAATCCTGGGATATGATGGCTGACCTTGGGAAGAAACTTGTATTTCTAAACATTGTGCAGACTACACAGAGACCAGATGTAGTTCTTTGGTCTCCTAACAGGAAATGTCTAGCAATAATGGAGCTCACAGTCCCATGGGAAAAATGCTGTAAAAAGGCTTTTGAGAGAAAAAATGCTAAGTATGACATCCTGGAAAAGCAGTGTAGGGAAAAGGGATGACATACTTTGCTATTTCCTGAGGAAGTGGGTGCCAGGGAATTTGTTGCAAGGGAATTTGTTGTGAAGTCCCTATGGAGATTCCAAACTGCCATTGGGTTAAATGGCAACCGGCTAGGCCATGCAGCCAAAAGAGAGTCATGCTGGCTATGGCTGAAGAAAGATGAGAGGAGCTGGAAACCAACAATTGACACATAGAGAATGATCAACCCTGAGGGCCCACCACCAAGAGAAGTGTTTTGAAAATAAAGGGCCGAAACACTTCTATGACGTGGGGCTCTCAACTAAGGATGACAATGGTTCCAGCAGTTGTTAAACTGTTTCAATTTCATGAATACAAACTCTTTTAAACGTCAGGACATCTTCACCTTAATGTGCATGGGTGCTTACTTTATATGACATAATTCTAGTTACTTATTAAATATCTCTCATATTTAACAAATATATGATGTAATAGTGGTTGAATAGCTGGTGTTGTGTATATATCACATATTTTAATCACATATTTCTAGGGATGATAAACTGCAACAGAAGTGTAGAGTTTCTTTGGCATATCATTCCACCAAACCGGCTGTGACTTACCAATACTTGCCAATAGTTTGTATAAAAATTGAAATTTAATAACTGCCTGTTGGGTAGTCCTTTTAAAATTTTACGTTTTTTTTATTTAAAATTGATTCTTAGTGCATTATTTTTTATCGGTGATTCATCTGTGCAAATGTCAAATTATTTTTGAGGAAGAATACATTACTTTGGGGATTTTTATTAACAATAATCTCGTGACAGATCGATTTCATTTCGGATCGAAACGTTTGACAATGAGTGAATGACAGCCAAAGACGCAAAGTCCTGTTCCTTCGGATTATTTTCTGGGTCACATTTAACCACATAAAAGTATATTTCGTGAAGCATATCTATTAAACTTGACTTACTTTGAATCAGGAATATAAAATTTGAAACACAATTGAGAAATTGTTATTTTGCAACAACAGTGTTTACATATGACTTTTCTGTTTTCAAGACGAAAGAGCTAGTGCACATTTGCGGCTGCGCGGTCTCTACTTCCGTTTGATCCGCCATTTTGTTGTCAAGAAAGCCGTCGTCTGTTAATTTGTTTCTTTTTTTCTGCTATTTGTTTCCTCGGTCTAATGCCACTAGAAGTTACTAAGATGGCAAAGGAAGCATTACCAAACCATTTATTTTGTCAGTTAGTTGATAGGATAAACCAGGTAAGAATAAGCAAGTACAAGGTTCGTCTCTATGGACTTAAAGCTGGGTTTTAATTTTTATCTGTATTTTTTTTTATACATTTTATGCTTGTATTTTCAACCCTTCTCATATTTATTTATAATGCTTTCTCATATTATCGGGTTTTCTCATAAATTCGTGATGTCATAAATTATACGGAATCGTGGGATCTGTGAGATTGTCCAAAATACTACTCAACTTTGACAAGAATGCTAATATTTCTTATTCGACCAAAAACGTGGTCTAAGCAGGTAAATATTGTCCAATGTTCAATTTTACTATAAATAATCTTGATTACCATAAAAAAGTCTTACTATGTTGAAAAGGTTCTTTTGATCCAGACAAAAGTGATACATCCATAACCTGATTTACAGCTAACATTGTAAATAGTAGTAGCTAATTGATTGCAGTATAGGAAAACATGATTTCCAATGGCAACACCTGCCATCCAGTCAAAAGTTCTGAATTTATGAGAAAGCATCTGCTCGATTTAGAAGACTGGTGACTACTAAGATAAGTAAGATAAGCAATGCATAAAATGTTTTTTTTTCATGGTTTCTTTTATTGTACATTTTTCAGCATGGTTTCTTGTGATGATAACTATTGAGAAACAATAAATAAAATATAAATTTAGGTCGGCACAGTTAAATTTATGTGATAGACCCCCCACCTTTCCCCCTTGTAGTCTTTCAAATGTGTTTGCATGTCTGTAAAATGGCCATATGAGTAATTAACATATGCAGTAAATCAACAATCATTTATGACTGCATTATGTTTTAGTTAACTTCATATTAGTTGTGGCATCTACAATGGGTTGTTCATGAGATTATTGCATGACAAACATTAATTATAATACAAATGAAATCTTGACAATGATTCTGAATTTAATCTTGTAATCAATATATAGTATACAAAATGATAAAATGATGGATGAACACTACATATAAATAACAAATAATAGGTGTGATAATAGGCATGACAGAAAACCGTGTTGAATAAATAAATGGTTACATTTAATAAGGAATTTGAGATTTCAGGGCAAACATTGCAAACAAGAATGTGGACAAAAGATAATTGATGTTTTTGTTTTATTTCATTAAAGTAAGGTGTCTTATTATCATTTATCAGTTTATATTTGCTGGTTGAAAGAAAACAGCAAAAATGACATAAATTCATGAAAGACAGATGTATAAAATACATAAAACAACAATGTACCAATTTAAGGAATAATGTTCTTCATTGTATTTTTATTATTTTTGACATTTGACAAAATTTATTATTATTTGTTTCTTTCTTTTATCTTCGATTATATACTTAAATCATTAATTGCCATTAATCAAACTGAATTCACTTACAAACTAGTACAAGACGATCAGCAAATGTAAGATGGACTATTTCGAACATATCAGCAAAACAGATTAAGTCCTGAAAATTTTGTTTAAACGATATTTAATTTGTCTAATAACACACGACTTGCTGTTTTAGTTAAAAAAAATAGTTAAAAACTTGCACTACTAGGAACCTGAATTGTCTGAACAAATGTACACTTTTCAGCAATTTGTGACACTACACTTTTTTATGAAGATGGTGGTACCTTCAGTATACATTTCATGTAAAACCTTTAAAATGTCATGTTTGACACTGTAAGTGACCAAACTACTAAAAATGAAGCAATATTTTCTTTGATTTAGTAAGGCACCTCTGATATGATGAGTCATAATTTGACATTCCAAAAGCAGTTATGCTGTTGTATTAAATATCTATTCGAACAGTACTTTGGAGTAGATCTACTATTTAAGTAATACTTTTTATAAACATGCATGCTGATATTAATCGGTAAACAATCAATAATATATTTTGTGTTAAGCAGCCATCTTGTCTTAAGCGGCCAGTTTTAGACTGTCCCTTGGGTGACTGCTTAATACAAGTTAAACTGTATGTTATATGTGGTACCACTATTCCTGGAGTCCACAGCTATACCATTATTTTCACATATAACTGGATTGCTTTTTTACAATAATTTTGAAAGATTGAATTAAAACACATAAATCATTTACTGCGGAAGTGAATAAACAAATAAACAGAAACTTTATATTGGATTTATACGTGTAATAGGAATACATAATTCATGTGTGTGTTTTCTGTGCCTTATAGAAATGCTACAGCTTTAAGAACCCAGATGATTTTTTTCAAAGGCAAACGGTTAACTTTTACTTATGTTAATGTAATCATTACGATATCTGTATATCAATTACTATTTGTCCACTCTATTTGCTTCCTTCATTACCGGGTTTCAATATACTCAGAAGACATTTGAGTTGAACAATTTATTATGAGGTTTGATTGAAACATGTAAGTATAAATATTTTACATAAACACAAACACTATTATATAAATATGAGAATATAAAATATATTAAAATTTTATGAAAATACAATTAATTCATATATATTTCAAATATATTAACAATATTTCAAATATATTAATAATTCAAACAATAAATCATTGTTACAAATAATAAATACAAGTAACATAATAGGTCCTTACCAGTCATAATTGGGAGAATTCTAACTAATTCAAAATTACTGTCGAAGAAAACAATAAAATTAGTTTCTTGAGTATCAGAATTTAATTCTGGTTTTACTATGTTAAAGTATCATAGTGGTTGACCAAACATTGGTTGAACTCAATTATTTACACTTAAAGTTAAACAACCCATGCATTTGTGATCATCACTCACCCTTAAAACAAAGCTCTCCCTGACACTCTAAGATACCAAACTACAGATTATAAAACATAATTACTGGTTAGTACTAATCTCAAATACAGATGAATAGTATTATCCTATTATTATACAGTATTTATAAGCTGTCACTATGAAATGTATTCAAAACACCCTAATTACACATTTTTTTAGATTTAACATTGCTTTCCTTAAAGGTATGTTTGAATATGAGTTGTAGGTTTGATGTCATCTACATTTCTCATCTGACTTTTTTTTTACAGAATATTTTATGGAATATTTCATGTGGGTTCCCATGGCCGAGCGGTTAGAGTCACAGACTTGTAACTCCTTAACCCCTCACTGCCAGGATTCGAGACCAGGTCTGGGTGAGAACATTCATGTGGTGAGGTTTTCAAGCTAACCTGAACTTTCTTCTTTGGATGTTTTCCAGGTAACCTGCAGCACGCAGGTGGTTCTATTCAGACATAAAAGCAGGTCTTCCTCCACCAATAATTATCTGAACATCGCCAATATGACCATAATTGCATTGGTGTGATGTAACAAACAAACTAACTAACTTAAAAGAATATTTCTTTCCTTGAAAGAAAAATATTACACATATAAACAGATACAGATACAATAACTTACACATATTCTGTTTTCTTCTTAACCCTTTTTAAAATTTATGGCTATATGTGTAAGGTGTCAGCCCATTTTGGTTACAAGCATAACCTACCACTGCTCACAATCGGTAGAGCATCAGTCTGCTCTAGGCACTGGAGTCCCCAGTGCAATCCTGGGCAGCGACATACTAAAGTCTTGGTAGTGGTATAGCTCCCTTGCTAATACTCAAGCAAATATATGGGTAGTTCTACGACTGGTTGGCCTGGTGTCAGGATAATGTGACTATGTGTGGTATCAAGCCAGGTGTTCACAACATGCTATACACAGTGAAGGTAGTACTATATCTGCTTCAAGTGGACACTGTCTCCAGATAACTGAAATACTTTTGTTGGGACAATAAACATAAACGTAAACAAACTGCTCACCTGTCTGCTGAAGCTTGCTCATTAGTCAATCTCTGGGGATACTTTCGCACCTTTTCCAGGGTATTAGCAAATCCCCAATCTGTGTCAACTGCATTATCAGCAGCCTCTTCAGCTCTGTTACAGTACTACTGCTAATGGCATATTTTCTATCTTGTCTTCCAGACAAATTTAACTGGTTTTCATGATGCTTAGTCAAGTGTCAACAGTGAATGATGTTGAGCATGACACTACCAATAACTGGCATTTTTCAGATACTCGTAAATGGAAGAAATAATGGCCATCACTTTTTTTTTAGTTAGTTTCAAATCTTGTTGCATAAACTGAATGATTTGTTTATATTTATTTCATATTAATTAAAGTATAAATTATAATTAAAATGTATTTTATATTATCATGTGTTCTTTGACTAATTATATTTTTTTTGACAAAAAAGTACTAATGACCAATGCATGACATGCATCACAAAGCATTGTACTTCTTTCAATAACATCTTTGCACTTAATATGAAATAAAAATACATAAGTAATACAATTTATGCAACCAGATTTGAAACTAAGTAGTAAGTACAAAAATGTAATGACCATTGTTTTTTCCACTTATCTGAAAAAAAGCCAACTCTTGAAGTTTTAATTAAATCTCTTGGCAAAATTGTGCCTTACTAAGGTATATTTTTTTTTCAAGTAAGTGCATTTGTTAATGAAATCAAAAAGAAAAAAAAACAAGATGTTTATATTAGAAGTGTAGGGTACAGTCTAAAGAAACATGTAATGAGTTGCAGACTGCTAATCAATCATCTTCACCTTGGTGCTCATCATCATAGGGCGTTTCTTCCCTTGTTCAAGTACATCCTCATGACAAGTTGGCCCGCAGTCTTACTGTGTCAGGTGGTAGAGCGTCGGCTTGCGGATCGGGAGGTCGTGGGTTCGAACCCCGGCCGGGTCTAACCAAAGACTTTAAAGTTGGTAGTAGTGGCTTCCCTCCTAACGCTCGGGGCTAAGGGGACAGCATTACGCCTGACTCGTCGGTGTCAGTATAATGGACCGGCCGGGTTCAGTCCCTGGGCACCTCATAAGTGCCCCTGTGCTATAATGATAGAAATGTCGCTGCGCAGTATCGGCAAAAAAGCCGGCTAATCCCTAATCCCTCTTACTGTGTGATTGCTTCTAGCTCTTGTTCTCTCATAGTAGCCACTGCCAGCTGGAGGCATGCTCTGCAGCCTGGCTCAGTTGCTGGATTATCCCATGTCTCTCCCTGCCAGCAACAGTCACGACTGCTGTCCCCAGTCTGTACACTGATTGGGAACAGAAGCCTGTCACACCTACTTCATTGGGGATTAGCCATGTACGCCAGCCATGTTTTCATAAATTTATCTGGGAAGTTATGTTTGCAAATTAGCAAAAAATCAACTGTACTACCAAATCTTTGACTTTACATGAAGTTCCTTCTTACTTTCGAACGATGTCAGGCATCAAACTAATTAAAAGATGTTTTTTTTTTAAATACCAATTTTGTTTTCACTATGGACATGTATCATAAATTGATTGTAAAATATCATATAACTCTCAAAGAAGACGGGTACAGCCAATGGCTAAGAAATGTTTAAGATTGAGGGCCTACAATTCAGATCATTCATAAAGCACAACTATTTATTTAAATTGTTGTATAAACAGGGACAATGTTGCTATTGCATATCTGAATAGTAAAACTCTCTGCATGAAAAATCAGTGGCCTCTTGTATCAATGACTTGAAATACGCTGAATCTTAATGGATTATAAATTAATCTTCATTTTATGACATGAAAAAATTGATGTACAAGGGCTTATAGTAAGATTAGTATACAATAGGTTTATCAGTACTTAAAATAGTAAAATTTTATATTGTGTAGGATGAACTAAAGTGTGTTAAGTCTTGAAATGTCACATGAAACATTTCCAACATTGAAAGCTACTTGGCCTCAAAATGTGACATCAGGTAGTAAATATTCCTGATTTTTGGTTGCAAAATGTTGCCATGTTGTCATGCAAACACACATGCTGAAAAAGACAAAACAAACAAATTTTTCTACATAAAAAAATTAAACTTAATTTAAAAACCCATAATTACCATGCATAAAATGTTTTAGATTATTGGCCAGTAATTTTATAGTTGACTGCAATCTGCCAGTCCCATCATTCTTTCAGAGTGGAGAGAGCCAAAATGAGGTAAATAATTGCTGAAGTGAATTTTAAAATGATTTCACCTGTTGTATTTTTTTTCTTTAGGAAACAACATCAGCAGAAAAGAAGGTAGAAATTCTATACAGTTCAAGAGGATTTTTCAATGCAAGTCAGGTATGTAAATATTGAAGAGCTTCTGTTTACCTGTTTTACTTGTTTTATATCAAGTTTTAATTCACACTTAAATAAGTATTAATTAATTATTAAGGATGACTATAAGATATAATACCTGTAATGCAATGCTTATAAGTAGACCATTATGACTGTTGGAACAATCAAGCATTGATTATCATGTGTGTTTCAGGCTGCCACATTGCTGTACTGTTATGCAAACCCTGCTGACAGAATCAGAGCTATTAAGATTCTAGAACCAGTAAGTACATTATTCATTCCAGTAAACACTCCTTTATGTAAACATAACATACACAATTTCATTAATGTGTTTTTATAATTTTAAAATCATTACCAATGCAGATCATGACGTAATACAAACAAGGCTATCTTCACAATTTTGATGTATTCTTTTTCAGCCAGAAAGTATATTTTTCACCTCAATTGATTCAGTAAATGTTTATTTACCAGAAGTTTGTTAGCCACATACTATGTTAACATTTTTATGGGATTTCTGGTACTGACTAAATGTAATATATATATATATGGGACCTACAAAAGCCTGGAGTAGTGGATTGGTTAGTGGAAGCTGAAATGATGCTATACACTGTAGCAAGAACATCGGTTCAAATGGTGGCTGGCATCGGCAATAGTTTTCAGATGAACGTTGGTGTCCTCCAGGGTGCAGGATTGAGTCCACTTCTGTTTGCCACAATGATAGATATGCATTTTGAAGATGTTTGTTACAGCACAACTCATAATCAACCTTTTGTCACTCTTTTGTTATTCTCTATATACAGCGTCTATGTCGCATGACATGTCAAGATGCCAGGGACATTATTGGTGCTGTGACAGTCCACAACGATAAACTCGTCGTGCTGAACTGCATCAAACGGTAAACTTTTAGAGCTTGTTAAGATAGTCTGCCACGTTTTGACTCTCAGTATGTTTTTTGACATACTTTGTTATATTTGGACCTTTGTATTTATTTTAATGCCTCTTTTATAGCAAAAAGATATTTGATTTTTATATCTTTTAAGATAAGCTTTAGCCAAGAATCTTTAACATATGCTAACAAAGTACATGCAAAGGTTACAAGACATACTGCTAGAGTCTCTGCAGCCACTAGTGTAGATCCTAATCAGACAGCTCCTGGGAGCTGATTTGCATTTACACTTTTTGCCTATGATCACTTTGTGCTTAGAAGATTAAGAGTACCTTTATGTGTGCTACAATTAATTGTGTACTTATAACAGTTAATGAAGACTGTTACACTATTTCAGGGCTCTTACTGACAGTGAGACAAAACTAGGAGAGGAGTACATACTGAGTGCATTTCCTTTTGAGAATGACAAATACCAAGCTCTAGGAATACTGCAGACTGTAAGTGTAACATGTCACATAAGAGTGGATATTATCTTTGTGTCACTGTCAGGCACCATATTGCCTTATGTATTTATATAGTTTTACACTCTAAATTATTATGAAAACATATTGGTCAAGTCTGTTTTTTACGTCACCTACCTGTGCAAGGATTATGGGGAAAAATGGATATACTTCTCATTATCCTGTACAAACTCCTGGACAAGCCCCCTTTTTGTTTTTTAAGGACTTGACGATTCCTCTTCTGTAATTTATTTTAATACTGAGACAATTTCCCATTTATATTTTTTTACCCAGACAAAGTAGATCAAGGGGAGTTACTGGTGACTCAATGCAGGGAAAGAATGAAAAGTACCAGTTCCTATTAACCATTGCTGAATGAAGCTGTTGATAAGACTTTCAGATAATACATCACAATGAAACCTGGTAGTTTTACTACAGTTCACCTTAAAAACTTCGCCTTATGAAAGTTTTCAGCTTAACTCCATGCGTTGAGGGGCAAAGAACTATCATTTGGTGGCCTTGATTCATACTAATTTGAATTATTGTCACTTTTGAGCTGATCAGATTTTTGATTATTTCAGTGTTTGTACATAATGTATTTTCCCTCATCTGCAAGAAAAATGGTTGTTGAGGTGATGAAAACTACTGCGAATTCTTTTGGTTCTCCTTACAACTCAGTCTTTTGAAGGACAGCTTGTTGACATAATTAAGATATAAAAAGTAATATTTAAATCTATTTTTCATTGTGGTTCAACAATGTTTTGTTTAAAAAAATGACCAGCTGCCAACATGCTGTTTTAAAAACTTGTTTGTTAATTTCAAGGCAGGATTTTTGATATGTGTTTTTACACTTCAGGTGTCCACGTTTGTTGGTGAGAAGGTAGCAGCTGGTGGCCACCAGGGCTACGCGGCACTGGGAGGACTGTACACACAGGCGCGACCACTGGTACCTCACCTGTATGGCAATCTAGAGCATCAGGCAATGCAGATACCTGTATGTACAGAAAACATGGGACAGAAGAAATGGTTCATCAACATCATCAACATCATCATCATCATCATCATCATCATCATCATCATCATCATCAATATATAAATATGAATTTTATGACTATCATAGTCTAGTTCTATTAAGATTTAATCTCACTATGGCACTGATTGTAATGCAACTTCACACATGCATTCCTTGTGTGATTGTCTCTACTGATATTATCAAGTTTGGTCATTTACAATCACTTTTGGTGACAGATGTGGCCCTTGTTTCGGTTTTACATGCAAGTACTGCCAAGCTTACATCATATTACCAAGCATTTAAAAAAAGTCATTACCCTGTCCTGCAACAGCATTTCTTTTGCATGTTTTTTGCAGATAGACAATATTCACAGTGTAGGTCTATGGTGCACAATTATATAAGCGACTTAAACTAAGCCTCTGAAATGGTTTTTTGTGGCCAACTATTTTTATAAAGTGACTTAATGTTAAGGACTTGTATATTACACAATGTCAAGTCTAGGAGGTTGAAAGAAGGAAGACAACTCTGTAGGATACCATTTAGACATGTTTTAAGAGTTGCTATTCTTCAGTCTAAGAAACTGGGATTCCAATTGGTGACACTTAAAATACCAGTTTGTACCTGTCATTTTTATTTTGTGTCCATACTGTAGAAGCATGTGATAACTTTCAAGATTTGTGTATAATGTAGTCACATGTTAACATGTTCAGATCACTATATATATTCTCTTGCCATCTTATATATGTAGCCAGTGTAAACAGTGGGTAAGTTTGAAGCAGTGGTAATAATTACACAATCAGTTTAATATCTGAAAACTTTGTATATAAGTTAGGCTTATGGTCTCCATATGTATGTGCCAGCTCAGGCATACCTCAGCACAATTAGTCTCTATGCTGGGATGATCATGCTTCACCTTACCTCCTACTCCTCCATTCACTGGGGTATACATTGCAATATTTGCAGGGACATGGAGCCATCCAGGTGCCACCTGAGGCCCAGCCAGGAGTCGTACCTTCCATTTACACTGGCCACCCGTCCTACGCCTACCCGCCAGACATGAGCTACATCCAGGACCGCGGCTACCCAGGTGCTGCTGAGTTTCCCATCTCGGAGTCAAACATCAAACCCTACCCTGCTGGGGCCCCACCCCTTTCCTACCACAGTGGCGCACCAAACCCCACAGGCTTCTCGTACATGGAGAACTGTGCCTAAACTGCCTTAGATTCTCGAAATATACTTTTGAATTTCTCTCATTGTCGGTTTTATAGTTGTTTGAATGGTTTAATTCTATCGAATCATTTTTGGTTAAAGATTAATATTTGAGCATATATATTGCAATATTGTTACTATATTGGTATAAGAATATATGTAGAACTGACTTTTTATGAAATATCAAAATGTTTATAAGCATTATCAGAGTGTTTGTGTACAATCAAGTATCTTGTTTACAGTTTTACATGTGTTATCAGTATTTTAGATGTTTAATTTTTTTATATTATTAAATGAATTTTTGAAGCATTTACTCATTAAAATGTTTAGAATATATTGTCATCTTGACAAACATTTTTTCTAGACTTAACATCCACACCATATATTTGTGTAGCTTTTAACTGTGCCAAGTTGTCAGCAAATTGTCCCAATCAGTATTAATATAAATACATATCTTTGTATTGTATGTTCTATAGAACAGTTTGATAGAATAAAATCAAATTAATCAAACAGCAAGTCTTTAGTAAGAACATTTTCTTCTTAAAAAAATCATGCTGTCATTTTTTATTAGAAGTAGATAAATTAGGGTTGTTGATGACACTGTTTAGGCATTTAAACTAAACAAGTGCATAATACAAAAACATGTTGCAGTATTAAATTCAAGATGTGTTGTTATGATTGATAGCGATTCTGTGATAATACACGTTATATATATTATATAGTTCTTGTAGCTTAGAAAGTTTTTATTGTTTTATTTTACTAGCTTTACCCACTATGTTTTATATCTACACGCTTTTATTGTTAAAGTAAATGGCATTTTTTATATGTAGCTTGTTCAAACAAAATAAACCATTATGAAGAAAGACAAAAGATCTTTCATAAGACCAAGATGCAAGCAGCAACACTATGAATACCAGTATGTTGATGTTGTTTTCTAAGAAATTTTATATACGCTTTAATATCACTATCCATTTTTGAGTGTGTGCTTACAGAATATTACTTAAATAAATACTTTATAAACATTAAAAATGGGATTTTCTTATTATTTTCTGACGTTGTTATTTTTTAAACATCAATCACTATCATTATGTAAAGAATTTTTTATACATTTGACCAGACTTATGTAGACAGATATATTCTGGGAGGTTTGTCTGACATGGAATCTACCCTATTTTTGTTATCATTTTGAATGCATCACGCGGACACAATTATGGTCAAATAGGCGATGTCCCGCTAACTATTGGTTGTGGAAGGCACCAGACAACTTCCCCTCGTAAAAGTTTACGTCACTTACCGGTATTCACGCGGTGACCAGCTGAGAAGAAATCTGTGACAAACGAGTGCTTTATCCTATTTGGTTGTAAGCATATGTATGAATTAGTACATTGTGCTACCTATGATGCACTGAAGTTGTAACTGGATTTAGATTCGGTTTAACTTCCAAAAGGAATGGCGTATTTGTCAGTTGTCGGTCGCTCTTTCTGTTGGTCGGTAAACCACTTTGTTTTCGATCGATATCTCCAGAATGCACGAGCCAACAGTCCTTAAACTTCGTAAAGACATTTTTCAAGATGGATTTATGACTCTTAGTTTTAAGGTCAGCAGTGCAAAGGCCAAGGTCACAATTTACATGGACATGTATTCTTTTTATTGATATATAGAGAAAGCTGTTTTCAAACAGCTTTCACATAATTGTTCATTTTACTTAAAATACATACCACTCCAAATACAGGTTTCTTCTACGGAATGTAAAAACTAAAAAAAAAAATACAATTAAACTTGACTTAGGAGTGAGCTATTCAACAAGGGCAGTATGGTGTCATCTGAGCACGTGACGTCAACATAAGCCAACTTAAAAAAGCTGTCATACTTAACACCCAATTAGTAGTTACATTTCGTATTAAGAAGAATATAACCGTTGTGGCTATGTATAAGAGAAACAGTTTTTTTAGTTGTTTATGAATCGACTCAGCTCGGCATTCTTTTCACATTGACATTCGTTTCCGTACCACTTCTCTTTTAGCATCTCTTAGCAGTAACCTTTGTCATTTAAAACCCCAATACATATATGTTCTTGAAATTAATAATATTTTTTCTTGTCTAATAAGTAAAATCATATACGTTTACAAGCGCCTTTCAAAGATGAATATCGATTTTCTTGCATTAAGCTGGGATCATCGCTGTGTAATTCGGTAAGCACCGTCTTTCACACCGTACGGAGCAGGCTCTCTTTCTTTATAACATACAATGTCTTTACCAATGCGACTGTGTCATTCCTTTTCATTCAAGTGCCAACTGTTTAACTATTTACAACCAAATACTCGAGAATTTGAAAAATGAGAAAGACAACGCACTCTTCAAAACCTGGAAAAAAGAAAGATCTGACTTAATTTTTAAGAAAAAACCCAGAGCCAGTTTAATTACTTGTAACACTTGTATAAATCAAGTATCACTCGATGAAAGCAAAATGTAATTGTTTTTGAAAATCCAACATATTTTATATGGTACATGTTTGTACCAGTCGAAATAATAAATAATCCACTGCTGGCGATGCATGCACAACAGAAACTGGACCAGAAAGAATAGGAAATTTTTTAGGTTATTTTTTTTGTGATGATGGTGCCGATAATTATGGTGATCATTATTATTATGATTTATAAACCAGACTGATTATTTCCATGTCGAACATTTTTTTATTTAAAGATTAACCAACAGTTAAATTGATCACTTCAAAACGAAGCAATATGCAATAAGCAGTCACATTATCTTTAATTGTTTTTGACATGGCTTTAACGATTACAGTGATTACAGTAAAAATCAACACCGAAAAAGCCACAAATAGTACAACGTCAAATACAGATTGTTTCCGCAGCATTTGACAATTATTTTACAATGTACTACATGTATATAATAACTTGCATGTATAGGAAGTGACCATACGCATTCTGATTTCATTATTTGATAACGTGATATGATTATGGCCCGAACAAGGTATATATCACACATTCGCAACACACATTCGCAACAATATTATTCAATAGAATATTTGTCAATTAAGAACGATTGAAAAAAGCTCTAAAATAACCGTTTACATTTTAAAACTTATAAGGCGGACTTCTTACAGCTCTTACATGAAATTTCCGAGGGACATGGGCCATAAAGTAATTCCGCTATGTTTTTTTAATAACGCAGAAGTCTTGTAAATATAAAATAAACATGTAGATTCGTGCAATCATCACGACTTCGACTCACGCCATTGTTATATTTACTAACGATATAAAAGCAACCATGGCAGATTCAATCACAGATTCAGAATTTTGCAATCATTGGCAATAAGAAAATGTTCTAGGATAAAACCACAAGTTTGCCAACAATTAGACACAATGTTCTTTTTATGCCAACTGTTTCTAAGCTAAGACAAGATAGAGTATTTGAAGCCATTATCTCCCGACCCAGTCTATATTGTTACTCTGGAATGTCTTGTACTGAACACTTGTCCATAAGGCGACATATATCGCACTCAATAGTCATTTAACAGGGAAATTGCTATTGTGACTGCTGCACCGTCCTCTCCATTCAAGACGTTCAGTGTAATTCATCTTGATTACTTCTGAAACACTTTCGCTGTTTTTGACTCATTTCTCGGGCAACCAGGAAAAATGTCTGCGGCAGTATTTAATTACTTGTACACAAGAAAATAAGGAGGTAAAGTAATATTGTGTTGCGAGTGATTAAAGGGTTACAGTACATAGACAAATGCAAGAGCAGTTTTTGGAATTTGTTTTCTCAACAATGCTAATATTTATACGAAATAACACATACGAGCGTATAACAAGGCCAAGTGCAGCGTTAAGGAAGGGAATGATGTAAATTTAAATGAAGTATTAAAATATAATTACCATTTAAACGTCTCTAACGTAAAACAGATGTTCTAAAATAATTAAGAAATGTCTTAAATGGCTTTTGAGCTGTTCAAGTTTTTAATTTAGAATTATAAAAGCTTTGGATTTCGAATTGTCCAAGTTTTGAATTTCGAATTGTTGTCCCCCCAAGTGACGCAACACTTCTTATAAAGTCTGCGGTCAGCTTCCAAACATTAGGATGTAGGAATTTCAGCCAATCACTTATTACAAAATAACTGTAGGAATAGTAATCTATTTACGGTTAGGATTTCGGATCCTAAATCCCAACGTTTTATGTAGCTGACTGGTTTCAACAATAAGTTCGTGGTTTTGGTACATAATTCAATATCATCTGATAAAATAAATACATGTTAACAGAGAATAAAGATATTTTATCAACGTTACAACATCTTTATAATAACTTATACACATTTTAGTTCTTGAAACCGCAGGAAATCTTAGAACTTTACGATTCCTAATTTAACCCTTCAAAAAACCCTTCAAATTCACAAAAAACTATATGTCGCCTTCCTCGACTGGGAGAAAATGTACGATAGGATAGATAGATATTACCTATGGCAAAAATTAATAAGCGAAAAAGTAAGTTCTAAAATGATAACAGCTATAAAATCTATGTATAATTGTGTAAAGTCATGCATACGATACAAGGGACATAAATCTAACTTCATTGACTCAAAAATTGGCGTGAAACAAGGGGACCCTTCAAGTAGTTTACTTTGTCTCCTATTCCTTAATGATATATTAGAACATATAAACTCAGATGTAGATGGTATTATGACACTTGATGATGTAAAGATATTCCTTCTATTATTCGCAGACGACGCGGCGCTCTTCGCACAAAACCCACGTTCTCTACAATCAATGTTATGTGATATTGAAACATATTGTGTAGAATGGGGCTTAAAACTAAATGTCAATAAGACAAATGTATGATTTTTGAACAAGGACGATCAACGAATTATGATTTTTACATCTATAACACACGAATAGAGCTTGTTGATTCCTTCAAATATTTAGGAGTACACCTATTTAAGAACAATAAATGGAACAGAACACAAAAGAGAATAGCGTCTCACGCAGCAAGTTCATTACATAACCTATTTATAACATGTAATCAACTTGATCTAAAAACTTCACAGAAACTCAAATTATTTGATTGTCTTATTTCACCAATACTAAACTACTCAGCAGGCGTATGGGGCTATTGTAGCTCTAAGGAAATTGAAAATATACATACAAAGTTTTGCAGAAAGTTATTATACGTAAAGAAAAGTACAAACTTAAACACCCTATATGGAGAATTAGGTAGAGTGCCTATGTTTGTACAGCGAAAAATAATACTGATTAAATATTGGACAAAAATTATCACAAAACATGAAAATAGCTTGTTATATAAAACATACGAAATGTTAAAACGCACCGTAGATAACGGATGTATCGATAGTAGTAATTGGGCTTACCAAATAAAACTTATGCTAGAGAGTATTGGACTCGGCAATGTTTGGTTAGAGCAACAAAGTTCACCACTCGTAATGCAACAAATAGAAAGACGGATATACGATAATTATTACCAAACGTGGTATGCAAACATAAATAATACACCGAAACTAGAAACATATTGCATATTTAAACATAATTTTGAATTTGAAGAATACTTGGACTATATTAATGATAAAAAATTACGAATAGCTTTAACAAAAATCAGAGTATCTAGTCATGATTTACTTATTGAAGTAGGAAGATATACCAATATACCGAGAAACCAACGCATTTGTCAAAATTGTACTATGAATGTTGTAGAATCCGAATATCATTTTCTTTTAGTTTGCAATAAATACAGAGATATAAGAAAACAGTTTTTAAAACCATATTTTTGCCACTGGCCAACTTTACAAAAGTTTGAAACACTTTTATGTAATAAATCTCGAATTGTCCAGAAAAGTATAGCTAAATATATTTGTGATGCTAATAAGCTACGTAATCAATTAAATTAATATTATGTAATAACACTATATTTGTACTTGTATTTTCACATTGTTTAAAATGATGATTTATAGTCATTATTGCTTCTCTGTAAATTTCTTGTCTTTGTGAATTTATTTCATGTTGTTGCTATAAATGTATGTACATTTAATGCAATAAACTTTATGTTATGTTATGTTATGTTAATTTAAGTAATCTAAAAAGAGCACATGCACACACACACTCCCAATCAATGATGGCTGCAAATTTGTGATTAAATTGTAAAACACAACTCATTTTGAATGAAAACTATATGTGTGATGATAAGATGAAATTCTATGGACGTTAAAGTGTGATCACAAACAATTTAAAATAATGACTGAAATGAGCGTACTAAAAATGGTAGAATTATGACTAACTGGCATGACAAACTGTCTGAAGTGACAATCATCCTAAAAATGCAAGGCGATGTAATACTGTGGTAAAATATGTTATTTTTTATATTACACTGTAATTGACTATGGGTCATTACAATACGTTTTGTTACAAATAGATGAATACTGCTTGCGATATATGAATGTATTTAGATGTATTGAGATGCCTAAATGGCATAGAAAGTGAAGCCCTAATGTCATATTTATCATCTTGATAAAAGCGGCATATAATACTAATAATTATAGCAAAATCTTACAATACGTTCAACGTGTGGAGCCCGAGGCGTAGGTGACAGAGTCGCTTATAAGTCATCTCACTGCTTAGCCTGTCACCGCATAGGTTTAAGTCCCGTTCGTGGGAGTGTAGGGGATGACTTAAATGTGGCAAAGTCTTCCAGCTGATCTGTGGGTGGTTTAACCCAGACAATTGTCTGAGATATTCCGCTACCAAAATAGCTGGACGACACTTTAATGACCATACTTGGTCGCTGCGATGTATTTCAGGACAATAAAAACAAACAAGTTCAGAAATAAATTTAGTCATAACGTTTGAAAACACCCCCGCCCCCACCCCCAAATAAAATCACACTGTACCCCGAAAATATCAAAATTAGAAAAATAATTCAACGTTTTACAATAAGAATGCATTATCATCATTACCACAAGCAACAACAATTACACCACCAACAATAATAGCGGCAGCAGCTGCAACGAGATAAACTCAGGAAACTTGAATAGGCATAATTATCTTTACATGTACTCTATACAAACGTTGCAACGTATCATTTACTTTAACGACCTCCCGTCTCCTTCCCGGTTAATTTGGGATCGTTTTCTTTCTGATGTGTTACTGGTATTGTAATTAAATACAGTTTAATAATTAGGTTGTACAGAATGACCAATAACACACATTGACTGTAAACTCAATCATTATTAATAATGTCCTTCAATTTTTTTCGGCGATCACTTGGTAATTATTTTCAGATCTGAAATAATTTGCAGGACCATTTGCAGTTTGATGTTGTCAGAGAGCCCGGGTATAGTTCAAATGACCACTATCAGGAATGTTGTTATTTGTGGCCGAGATATTGTGATTGGTATGTCACTATCAATGTAATTTGATTATCAAGCTAGATATTTTCTGCATCTGCAATTGCATTTTATCTGGTCACTTTAGAGATTAGACGGTGCATAAGAAACAGTTACATTCTAAGATTACGTCGTGCATGTTTATGTTACAATTGGAATGATCAAACTGGCTACGTCCATTTATAATTGGTTAAAAACATTTCGGACAAATGTCAGGGTAGAAACACCTATGCACTGCAGGTCAGCTGGAGACCTGCCACCTGAACATTCTATCTTATACAAGATCTTTCTTTAATTACATACTTTTACGGTCCAGTTTTAAGAACTTTTGCTCTTGTTGGGATTTTTGGGATAGATGGGACATTTGTGAAAAAAGCTGATGTTGTGGTTGGCTATGATAAAAAGACATCGTACCACTGCAACATGACACCTCTTATATTGTGTACCGATTTAGGGCAACTTCCAACCACGTGTTTTTGAAGGTTTCATTGCCACCTGTCAGCAGTGCAAACAAGCCTATGATGATACTAGATGTAAAACCCTTAAAGAGATTCCATGAAACTTTGGTAAAATTATTAAATTGATTGATTTCACCATTTTGACATCGTGCAATACATCTGGTGGAGCATGCCATAATTGAAGTTCGAACATACTTTCAGCTCACGTTAAGCCAAAGTACATATCGTGGGGACTTTATTTCTTGGGCGTTGTGTGATTAAAGTCAGTCGATCTGAAAATTCCTAACTGAAAGCTTATTGCTGAAGTCAATGACGCTCAACGTCGTTCAAAACTAAATTACAACCTAAGACAAATAAAGGAGCTTTGTAATTATCTCTAAATGACTCCAATAAGCCAATGATTGAACTTGGGATAAATATGGAAAATCCCTTTAACCGAATATATTAAGATCCAGAAAGACAAAAAGAATCTAGGAACATAACTTTATTTTTGTCATATTTAGACAATTTTCGCGCAAGAAAACCTATAAATAACGACCAAGAACACCAAACACACCAACAAAACAAATCAACAACATTAACACCACATGTAAAGGATACGTTTGGGCATTGGATCAATTTACATTGATACTAAAATCTATGATTTAACAATTAAAAGTGACAGCTGATGGACAGATAGGGAACAATAAAATTTAACACTTGAAGCATCTTCCTTAAACTAAAATGTTACGAGATCATTTTTTAAATAGTTGGTAAACAGAAAAATGACAAATTCTCCGGATGCGACCAATTCTGGTCGTAAGCTGCCCGTCAAGTAAAGCTTCAGTTTAAAACTTCCGATAACTCCCGATAGGTTGAACAATGAATACAAACGACCCGGAGACAATTATACAACCAAGATCCATTTAACACATTTATCATCGTTGAAGTTCTTGCATGTTTCTGTAAGAAGATGAAGATATAGTACATCCGGCATGCATTAGACAAAAGTAAGGATATTGTCGATTGTGATTGTTAGCACGAAAGGCATCTATTACATAAGCAGTATTTCGAATGTTAATAGTATTAAATGTCAATGTTTATTTCTAATAAAAATGAATATAATGAAATGACAAGTAAAACATTTCAAGTGACGGTTATACCGTCGCTAGTGTTTAGGTGTGTATACATTGGGACAGACTGACACAAATCAATTACGAGGAAATGGCCACGAGTTTTTGTAGGCCAAAATGACAAATTATCTTAATAACGCGAGCGGAAAAGACAAGCGTGTCAATTTATTTTGAGACTTTGCTTTTGGTATTGACGTATTTTGTTAACTGATTACATTCACAAATTCGATGTTCACAGATTATCGTTTTATATTATTGAAAGTTAAAATTGCACCTTAATTTTGTAGAGATATAAAATAATTTTTCACTTTGTTTGATAATGTGATGAACACCCGCAAAATCAACAGTTCTATTAAAATATTTTAAATGTCAAGTTTAAATGTTAAGTGGCTGTCAACTAAGACTTTATTGCATAATGATTCTGCAAATGCTTGGTCCCCAATCTAGTTTCTCAGTAAATATTAGATGAGGGCGTCAGTGCTGAATTACATGACGGCTCTTCGCAAACAGTTGTTGTTAACGATTCTAACTTAATGTCAAACTTACATGAGTTATTATGAATATAGTCCGATGTTCCTTCTTAACAATAATGCCCTCATAGACCATAGATACATTATGTGTTATGTCTGTTTGCCTTTGTCTAGAGGTAGTTTAAATTTAAATATTTGTGGTAATTTTGATAGGACCTTTTTTCATTTACCTATTGAAAATAATTCTTTATAGAATGATTTTTGTTAGATATTTCAAAAATAGCTGTGGCAATGACCTTATCTTTGCACCAACATACTGTAACACCTAATACGTAAATAAAAATGAAGACATTTTTTACCCAAAGTAACATGGAAGACATGTTCCAACTCAATAATAGCATAATATCTAGCGTTTTGTTTGCTTCGATGTTTTGCCAATGCGATATAGCATGAATTCTACCTATGAAATTGAGACCTTCGTTTGCCTTATAACCATTGCCACCCACATATACCACTCGCTATTGCATTGGCTGTTCACACCTTCGAGCCTATTTGACTAATTCGGTTATTTACATTTGCTTTTCACACCTTCGAGAAGTTTTCCCATCGAGGCTTATCCACTAGTTATTACTAATTTATGTAAATTGTTGGCATTGAGGTCAGCAAATACACTGAGTTATAATAAAAATACCGTATGGGCATCGAAGAAAAAAATACAAGTGAAAGTTTGAACCGGGAGTTTATATCGATATATCAATTGACACTTCCTAAGCCGTTGTCGAGATAACAATGCTTTACTGAATTGTATTATGGAAGTAATATTAAAAACAATGCAAAATTGAAGCACGAGATATAGTTAAGGTATGTTCAATTTATAATACCTGTATCACTCTCGTAATGCCGTATCATATGTTTAATACAACCTTTACAAGGATGAATAATTGATCAGTTCTAAAACGAGCTAAATACTTTGCAACTGATCAGAGCTTGTAGCCAAAAGATATTATTTTTAGTGTAGTGGTGTGACGGCCACAAATTCATGTGATAGTCCAACCAAACTGTCTTTCAGTACAGTATTTCTCGGACACATGGGATGACTACTCTGCCATCAATCAGTTAATATTGCTTTTATACAAGACAGCACATCAACAAATATGTTTAAGCACATACCATTTTGGCATTGAACCGTCATAACCCCTCACATAGCATTGATCTACCGTATTACTGTGTTATTAAGACGTACAAAACACTTGGCCTTTTAGCTGAAGACACACGTTGACAGCCGAGCGCCTCTTGGGACTGACAGCAAACGAAATAACAATAATAGTAAGCGATTGATAAAATGCAACACAAAATTACACTGGCTCATACTGATAGACATAAGTCACAGCGAAGCTCTGTGCGTTTTCTTGTTACAAAGTACAATTTTGTTATATGTTCATGAATTAATAATAGGTATCGCGAGGAATGCTGAAGATTCACAGGGTACCAATATCTATGTAAAATACCAAATTAAAGGTATTTGTTTCCGGTGTTCTATACACGTAATCACAATTTTTATAACTTAAACTTTGGAAAAAAGTTAAAGAAACTGTCGCCTTTTTTCGTACTGGTTACGTTTTTAATTAATATGAAGAGAACATGTTGTACGAATCTTGACCATCACAAGGATGTCTTAAAATGCTTCAGAATTAACGAGTTATTTCGACAAATCTAACAAAACGTAATTCATAATTATAAAATCCTACATATCAAAAGGTAAATAAGAGAAGGTCCTATCAAAATTCCTGAATTTTCATACACCTTTTGACGAACAAGTATTGACAGAAACATCTTCACCTTTCTAGTGACAACGACGACTCTGCCACAGTCTTACTGCAATTTATTCAGTTATAAGAAATTTCTGGGAAATTCTGTTGCAAAGCATTCCTATTGTATGTGAAGGCTGTTCATTTACTTAACAGGTGCGCCCGTGTCCTAGTGGGTAGAATGACCGACTTGTAATTTCCCCGACTCCATGGACCCTCATCACGTGAGTTAGAGTCCCATTGGAGAAAATGCTTGTACGTAGAGGGGTATTTAAGTTGGCAAGCGGTACGCAGTAATTCTACCCGGACATGGGTCTAGGGTTTTCCCATATAAAAGCTAGTATCTTTATTAAAACAATGTATTTCTTAACTGATTTTACAGGATAAACACCCTCTTGGTGTTATTTATGTTATTTTCTACAATGGAAATTATTTGTTTATGAAACTGAAAATAATTGTTACATTGAATATTTTGATATGCCATTACTTTTAATTCTATTCTCCATCTTTTAGGAGCCGGACAAGTACACTGAACAGAGAATCCAGTATTTCATCTATTTTTTCTTACACACAAATCAATTTGTCCTGGAAGAGGATCATTAATACAGTGCCTATAAGTTTCAATAAATATTTTGTTTAGTTTCAGCACAGGGGCTACAGATCCACTTCGTTCTGTTTGAGAAGCACCGTCTTTGTTTGATGAACAGGTCATTTTTATATAATCCCTGTCTTAAATATAAGAATACTTGGTGATCACGCACGTGACTGGAAAAAAGCACGACTACAGTTGTAATTTATAAGGTTTCTGACGTGTTGTGAAAGATTATTAAGTACTACATTGTCAATATGCCTTTCAAGAACAATTTCTTTTCGATTCTAAAAAGGTGATGTTCAAATTATTCTTTTCATAAAGGGAACTTATTGCTCTTGTCTCTGTATAAGGGATCTGATATGCTCAAAATGTCTAGAGCAAATATAACAGCTAAGGAAACATCAGTGAATATTAAATTCAAGTGCCGATATTCAGCCATGTGTTTCCCCTTATGTAAATAGGTAAATAAGAAAAGGCCCTATCAACATTTCCACAGATATTTAAATTTTATCTACCTGGGGTGCTTACACCTGGTTTTTGGAGCGCTCCAACCTCGCACTTCCTGAAGGTTTTTCTATCAAACAAATAGTGTAAATAAAAATATCCCGTCAAAGTGAAACAACTAACAGTAAGCACCTGTATTGGGATAAAACAGATATAATGAACTTATGTACATACAAAATAACTAGTAATAAAATTAACTAACAACATGTTTCAATATGTACAGTAGATAAAAGCCCCGGAAACCAAAAAATCCAAATGAGAGAGTAGTTTCAAATAAAAAAAGCAGTATAAGCGCTGATATATTATAAGAACAATATAATGACGTCATAAATGCCATGACGTCATATGCCAAAAGTGTCAAAAGTGAAATGTAAAAAATACTGAAGAAAAAATAGAATTTTAGAAAACAACCAAATCAACAAAATAAAACGTAGTATTGTTTAGAGTTAATACGTTTAAAAAATACCTACCTACCTACCTACCTACCTACCTACCTACCTACCTACCTACCTACCTACCTACCTACCTACCTACCTACCTACCTACCTACCTACCTACCTACCTACCTACCTACCTACCTACCTACTACCTACCTACCTACCTACCTACCTACCTACCTACCTACCTACCTACCTACCTACCTACCTACCTACCTACCTACCTACCTACCTACCTACCTACCTACCTACCTACTACCTACCTACCTACCTACCTACCTACCTACCTACCTACTACCTACCTACCTACCTACCTACCTACCTACCTACCTACCTACCTACCTACCTACCTACCTACCTACCTACCTACCTACCTACCTACCTACCTACCTACCTACCTACCTACCTACCTACCTACCTACCTACCTACCTACCTACCTACCTACCTACCTACCTACCTACCTACCTACCTACCTACCTACCTACCTACCTACCTACCTACCTACCTACCTACCTACCTACCTACCTACCTACCTACCTACCTACCTACCTACCTCCTACCTACCTACCTACCTACCTACCTACCTACCTACCTACCTACCCTACCTACCACCTACCTACCTACACCTACCTACCTACCTACCTACCTACCTACCTACCTACCTACCTACCTACCTACCTACCTACCTACCTACCTACCTACCTACCTACCTACCTACCTACCTACCTACCTACCTACCTACCTACCTACCTACCTACCTACCTACCTACCTACCTACCTACCTACCTACCTACCTACCTACCTACCTACTACCTACCTACCTACCTACCTACCTACCTACCTACCTACCTACCTACCTACCTACCTACCTACCTACCTACCACCTACCTACCTACCTACCTACCTACCTACCTACCTACCTACCTACCTACCTACCTACCTATCCTACCTACCCTACCTACCTATCCTACCTACCCTACCTACCTACCTATCCTACCTACCTACCTACCTACCTACCTACCTACCTACCTACCTACCTACCTACCTACCTACCTACCTATCCTACCTACCCTACCTACCTACCTACCTACCTACCTACCTACCCTACCTACCTACCTACCTACCTACCTACCTACCTACCTACCTACCTACCTACCTACCTACCTACTACCTACCTACCTACCTCCTACCTACCTACCTACCTACCTACCTACCTACCTACCTACCTACCTACCTACCTACCTACCTACCTACCTACCTACCTACCTACCTACCTACCTACCTACCTACCTACCTACCTACCTACCTACCTACCTACCTACCTCCTCTCTCTCTCTCTCTCTCTCTCTCTCTCTCTCTCTCTCTCTATATATATATATATATATATATATATATATATATATATATATATATATATATATATTTACAAATTCATCAGCCTCGTCGTTGCTTAGACGATTTGATTGCTGCAAATTTTTGCAAAAATACTTACGACAATCCTTAACAGAAATATTAGAATTAGAACTTTTATTTTAACAAAATACTGACCAAAAGTTTTTTGGTCTTTTAAACTTATTCTTTCGATTTCCTTTATTTCCTTACTTCTGTATATATTTCGCTTTCAAGGTACAAGTTTCTTATAGTCATTTAGAACTTCTAAATGAAAAAGCCAAGGCTGCATGGTCGGAGAAGTGATTAAAGTTTCACCCTCGCATTGATTATGATTATGAAAACATATGATTATATTTCACAAAAAAAAAGGAAAACAAAAAAAAGCGATTGACAGTTCTACAATGATGGAAGCTTGTACATTGGTTGGTAACATAAGTCACTGCTAGAGTCTTTATATGCAATTAGTGATGTAGGTTGATATATTTCTACCACGAAGAAATGATTAAGAACTGCATTACATCCCAAATAACAAACACAATTAAGCTCACGGGAAAGACAAACGTGCAAATTTATTTTCTTTATAGCTCGTACTACAATTTCATTTCAGTAATATAACTGGTGTAATAAAGGCTTTATGTAATAAGCATACGAATAATATTGAACACTAGAAATTAATTTGGATGTGTTTTACGACTCATAAAACTGCACTGATCAGACATTATAGTAGACCGACATCAAGCCTTGCTCTGTAATCTTGAATACTGTTTTTATAATAAGATTGTAACAATCAATTATAGGCATTCTCCCATGAAAGTTCTCACTTGCCTTTGATAATGGTCTTATGTATGGATTGGTTGGTGTATCTTAATTGTAACTGACTTCATGCAAATACAGATATGAAATGGACAAGAGAGAGAACCTTTCATAAGCTTTTCAGTGTATGATAACTTGAGAGCAAGACAGAGTTAATTTCCGGATTAAATCTGGCGTGAAAATTATAAAGTTATGTGTGATGAGATTGTGAGAGTATTGAGAAATGTATATGAAAACAGGTTCGTGTTGATATGAGCCTATGTGTTACAACCATTTTACAAAAAGGATAACTCGTATAAAAACAAATTAATAGAAAAATAAGAACAGGCCCAATGTACATTACCACATGGCACAAACAAAAATACAGGCCATTACACACAAAAACACACAAACAGTTACCGCCTTGGAGCGGTCAGTCAGCAAAGGGATCGACTGGGGTGCTTAAACCTGGTTATTGGTTCAATTTTGAACGGTCTTCTCATAGACAGAAAATAAAAATATCCTATTAAAGTGAGCCAAACAAAAAACAAACATTGAAAGATAAAATCTGATAAAATAATTGTATAAACAGCAACACAATAACACTAATTATTATGTACTATAACATATGTGCAGTATGTTTAGGAGTTAACAGCCTCGGAAGTTGTAAATAAAACAGCCCAAGCGATAACGTATAATAAGTTAACAAATGGCTTCACACGATAAAAGGCAGTACCATAATATGACAAAACTAAAATGTGTAGGTTTAGAAAAAAACGTGAAGGAAATTATTGAATTTTAGAAAACGATTGAATGGAGATGAAGTGATTGATACACGAATTTCTTAATTAAATATCTTGTATTTCAATTATTGAATTAATTCACGTATTTACAAACTTTTCATGACGGAACGATATATAATGATAAATATCACATTCCCTTTGAATTTAAAGCGTTTTGATTGGTTAAGCGCTGGTCATGTGCGAGTCAATATAATGTGATTTTGACTCGAGAATGTGGTCACCTGAACGTCGACAACACAATAATGAAGATCGCGTTGTTGCTACAGTAACATGCGTCAGGTAAAAAAAAAAATCGACAATTTGTCAGTGGGTCTGTTGAGGATGAAGAAACAGTAATTAAAAATATAGCACCAAAAAGAACAAAGTGTTACCTCGTTAGCTGTTCATTATTATCTGTCAAGGAAAATGAAAGAGCAGACTCTGAGAAATGAACTGCGTCCTTGGTCAATATCACATTATCCAGGTCCTTAAAATATATTATGTGACGTGATCTGTGATTTTGGGTCCAAATGAGGTACCTGGGCCAATTGGGCTTTATACATTTTCTAAAACTACAATTATTCCTGATTCCAAAACTGGTTTTATTTTCAAAATATTCGAAAAAAATGCCATAGTAACAACAAGTTTCATACCGGCAGTATTGACTCCTTTTAGGCTAAACTAACTAGCAACAAAGGCAATTTGAACTGTGTAATTGTATATTTACTTAGGGGTATGCCAATGTATGAAAAACATAATAAAACATGTTCCTTGACAATGACAAGTATATACAATTTTATAATCAAAAATATGATTTACTTTACATTCTTAAATTGAAAATGGTAACAATGGCAACCAAGAAAATGGGTATTTATAGTCACAAGGAGGTCCATAGCCTTGTAACTGGCGATAACATATTAATTTTTGTAGATTGTGTTGTACATTAGCCAGCCAAAATAGCAGATTTAACTGTCATATACAAAAAAGGAATAACTAATCAGTTCCATAGGAACTATGTTAGCTTCATAGTTCTGACATCTTGTTCAGACTACAAATACAGCATGATTATTATACAGAGGTTAAGGTTGCCCTAAGCTTAATACTAGTGCAATCTGCCCAACTAAAGTCTTTTCGAAGCATATAATTAAGTAGACAGGTTGCTAGTATTTTAAAAGTAAATCAAAACTATAAGATACAAAGATTAATATTGTAAAATATATCTGATAAACACTGGGGTAGTCCGAGATATAAAAAAGCAAGACAAGTCATGTCATACATAAAAATAAAAACTTTTATTTATTGACAGTTCTAATGTAAAATATCCTATAGCAACTTCTTTTATATAGAGTGTTGCATTGTGGAACAAGAAACAAGTAGTTATTCACACGCATAAAAACATACAATAGTTGAAAGAGTTCTAAACTGATGGTTTTTCTTTTTGTGTGTTATGTCTCGTCTCTGTGTTTTTGTCACATTTACATTTACCTTGTTTGCCTTTGTCTACAGGTAGATAAAATTTAAATATCTATGGAAATTTTGATAGGACCTTTTCTTATTTACCTATCTACGAGAATATTCTACCGAAAACTCTTCAGTATTATTCGACGTTGGATTATTAATTGGACTATTAAAGGGATTCATCCTAAAGGGACAAACTGTAAGCTTACATTTATTTTGAATTCTCAAATTCTGTCTAATATATTTGTTATTTTTTTGTTACGCCATAGATTTAATCGTTTATTAAAATATTGTACTAGTTTGTTGCTGGCTTGTTCTTTCTGTTACACAATTTCGTCGTTAAGTAAACGTGCTATTTTATAAAATAATCTTAAATAGCGACACCGGTCGTAACACTTAGCAAAACAGCAACAGATATGTTATTCTAACTGAAGTTTATGTATTTCTGTCTCTTTTCAAAAAGCAAAGTTACTAAATGTAAAAATCTTATGAGTTAGGCACTTAATGGTTTGGGCAGCATGCTGGCCCCCGAAAAAACAACAAAAACAATGATGTAATATCATTATATAGGTGCTCTAGGATTTCCATCATCTCTTGATTGTCTTGACCACAGAATCAGCAACATCTGAAAGGGAATGGACTGTAGTGACTTGCCATTTGAATTGAAATAATTTGAAGTGAATTTAAAATATACTTCCTTAATAGGTGTGTCGATGTTGTTAGAAAGGAGTTGCGGTAGAATTACAGATGCAAAGATGTAAAAATGATTTTTTTATAAAAATGATTAAGATACAACTATCAGTGAATACAGTCAAATTTATTTTAATAAAATAATTTAAACAAATATAATACATCAGTTGTAAGTCATGATACACTACTAAGTAATGTGCAGATATATAAAACACTCTCCTAGTCCCATTGCAGATAACATTTACCCAATGACAATATTGACTTATATGACTTCTATAATTTTTTGAATTCATTCAGGCTTCAATAGATACAAAAATAGATAAAAAAGTATTGTATACATAAGTCATCACTTACCTGGTACCTCAGTGCAAATTCCAAACCAATGACATTTCTATAGTATAATATAGTGGACCATCTTGTTGGGCCCAGTGAGGATATACCACTTGTTGTGCATAGTTTAAACTGTGGTGCTACAACACATTGTTGGAACTAGGACACTGACCAAAATACATACAATAAACATCAGTTTATTCTTTGACTACTTCATTTTGCCGTGAGATACCTCTGTAAAAGATGAAGTGTTTATGACAAATAAAATAACATTTGAAATGTAGTCAATTTCAATCCCATTGACTGCCATGATTGTGTTTACAATTATAGATGTGCCTTAAAGGGTAATCACTATCCAGAATTATCAAAATATGGTATTTTTTAAATACAATAATGTTTTAATTGGTTTATTATGAATTTTGTTTAGGCGCGCCCTTGGCCGAGGGCTCAGAGTCGCTGGTTTGTACTATCCAACCTCTCAACGATTGGGTTCGAGAACTGATCGCGGCAAAAACTTTCAAGTGAGAATTTCTAGCTACCTTGCGGTGCACCGGCAATTGTACATTTTATTGTGTTTTCTTTCTACACACAAAATAGCAATATATTTATTTAATTATTTGATGGAAAAAAAGTGTTACAAGAAATGATGACATATCACCAACAGACAAATTTACTTACGGTTTCGGTTTCGCTGTGCAAAATTGCATTAATTCTTGCATGAAAATTCTTAAAATTAAAATACGTCATGCAATTAAAGAAGATTAACAAACTATAAATGCGGTCCTCTATGATATTACTCATTAGAGTGGTAAATTTGTTATAAATAGTTAAATTTTCTTGTTTTGTAGAACTTTCACTGACGCGTTTCCCGCTTAAAATTAGATCACGTAAACACACAGAAAGTAGTGACGTTTACTGCAGTATTCAATGGGAAATAATAAGTACTTAACATTTTTTATTTACTCGCACATGTGAGGTTTTCAGATTAAAAAAGTTGTGCCAAGTTTAAGCGCGTTTTTAGTGTAACATCATTACCGCATATGGAATCAAAATCACAGATCGCGTCACATATATTAACCTCAACACAAGTCTTTGTATAATAACACTTCTTCATAAAATGCTAAACTATTCTGTGTCTACGCTAACTTTTTCAGCATATTTTGCTTTGAAGCAAAGACTATATAATAATTTCTGTTGTATTATTACGAGGTAACACTACAGACAGTATTAATTTGTGTCCCATCGAAAATAACGTATATTTAAGCCCTTTAAATATGGTAAATTTATCATTCGTTTTATCAGAAAGCAAACGGAATGATGTCCAAATCATCAAGCATCAAATCCAGGTCAATGTAACAAATTTTCAATAGTTACAATCCAATGTACTCTAAGTGGAGACATGATACTGTAACAATTTAAGACATCATGACGCATGAAATAATGAATTGCAAGCTTCTTTCAACGGGCTGTTGTCAACACTGTAGATAAGGATGTGTGATATCCAGCTGTCCTTCAGTTCATGTTTCACAAGATCACAGCGCCACATACAATTCTTTTACAAGTACGTAAATTCTGAATGTTGTCTCCTTTCCTTTCGGCTCAGTCGGAACTAAACAGATAGTATCAAAATATATGAAGACCAGATGTTATCAAATATATTTCTGGCATATAAGATCTCCATACCTCGGCTATTAACAACATGCCTTGTTTAAATCGATGACACCAGTCGCCATTTATCAGAATAGTCCAACGTTTAAAGTGTTACCAACTGCTAAAACAGATACAGAAGTAGAAGTATTGTTTCTTCAGTCTATTTAACACAATCTAGTTTAAAATAATGCATCTATTAAATGATTTATAAGAAGTTACATTTTATATACTTGCCGCAAGTGCATAGATAATCTACAAAGGTAAGCGCTGTATAATACAGACAAATATATTTGATTTAGTATTACTCTTGAAAGTAAAACTTACCAAAATAATTTCATCACATATCAGTTGGCATTTTCGAATCGAAATATATCGAATATAAGATAAAAAAGGCATAATAATTCAACCAAGCTAACAGAACTGTTTAATTTGCAACGTAATTATAATTGCGTTAATCAACGTGTAAGAAGGTGCAAAGGGTTACAAGTACATTGAAAAAATACAGACAGTTGTTTTAGGTTCGTGTCGTTTTTGACAAAACGGCATATCCGGACTGTCAAAATCCACAAGAAAAAAAAATCACTGTATTAATAACCATTTAATTATAAGCTTATCTTTGAAAAGACCAATTATCAGTTTGAAAGTGAACGCTTCAGCATACAATTACTGTGACCTACTTTGTTCGAACATAAAAGGAAACTATTCACGAAATACGCCACACAGTAGTTGATTTAACACAATATGCTTCACAATTAGAGTGTTAAAAATGATACAGTATTGTTTAGCCGTTTAGATCAAACAGGTTAAAAAGCTAAATAAAAACAAGGCGTAATAAAAAGGGCAAAAGTGTGCGGTAGCAACTTATTTAACAAGTAGAGAGTATTAATAATAGTTAATATATTTGTGATGGCAAATTCAAGTAGTTTATTTATATATTTATATTGTTTTGTTTATGTAACTGTTAACGGGAGTGAAAAAAGACTGTACATCGAAACACATACTTATGTATATATAGTTTCAGTATTTCCATTTTAAATCTTTCAGCATTTTAGTCATTTCTCACAGTAGTCACAATATTCAAACACACAAGGAAACAAGCGTATCTATTCAAACCCTTGTACACATATTGAGTTGCGTCTTAATGCTTAAACTAAGCTTTATTAACAGAGACAATGTTTAATTCACCTTTGGCTTCATTCATTTTGTAAAAAACTGAATTTACAACAAAAATCAACAAAAAGCATACCAACGCTTAAACGATTTATGGTAGCGATGGTATTCGAGCCAGGGTCGATGGAGTGAAAAGCAAATAGTTTTACCAGTGAGCGAAAGAGTTGACTTATTTGTTATGTATCGATTGTACACACATAAACTTATAATATTAATGACTGAGTGATGGCAGAAATGGACAATAATGAGATATACATGTGAACAATATATTTAAGTGAACATCTAGAATGTGTACCTTGCAACAAAAGAATCATTGCATGTATTAAACGTATCACCAATCTCGCACAATAATCATTAATATAATTCAAACAATTTAGTGTTACAAAGTACAATATGGATGTATTTCAGACATAATATCAACACAAACTGTATTCAATATAACACAATAACAGTTATACAAATTTCAATATACATGTAATCTTTTGAATAAACATGTTGTAATAACATATTGTGCTTCATTTAACACAATTACATTCGAGACAGAGCATCAGGTATAACATTGTCTTTTCCTTTAATGTGTTTGATTTCTGAATCAAACTATTGTAAGAGCAGGCTCCACCTTAATAACTTTTGGTTTTTGTTCTTTAACTTAAGAGGGTTGTGATCATTGAATACAACAACAGGTTTAACTGAAAAAGTAAATACACTTCAAAATGTTGTATAGCAAAGATAAGAGCAAGGCACTCTTTTTCAATTGTAGAATAATTTCTCTGATGTTTGTTAAACTTCTTTGAGAAATAACACACGGGATAATCAATACCCTCACTATCTGATTGTAACAGAACAGCACCAGCACCGACGTCACTAGCATCAACAGCCATTGAAAAACTTTTACCAAGTCTGGTACTAAGAGAATTAGTGCGCTCTTAAGTACAGCTTTTAATTTGTCGAATGCAGTTTGACATTCAAAATTCAACACGAATGATTTACCTTTTTTTGAGAAGGTTTGTCAAAGGTTCTGCAATATCAGAAAAGCTTTTTACAAAATTTTCTGTAATAGCCTGCCATACCAAGAAATGGCATCAATCGCTTTTTACATGGAGTTATTGGAAACTCAGAAATAGCCATAACTTTTGCATCAATAGGTTTTACATTACCCTGTCCCACAGCATGTCCTAAAAGGTCAACGTAGCATAAAAAATTCACCTTTATCCAGGATGATGGTTAGCTTTGCCTTACTGAACCTATTGAAGTAAGATCAGATGATTTCCAGTTGTTCGTCAAACGACTCAGAGTAGATGATGACATCGTCGAAGTAGGCATAGTACCCATCAAGTCCAGAAATGACAGAGTTAATGAGTCGTTGGAACGTTGATGGTAAATTCATCATGCCAAATGGCATAACCTTGAGTTGGTACAGTCCATCTAGTGTCACAAATGCAGACAAATCCTTCGCTCGCACGGTCTGTAAGAGGTACTTGCCAGAATCCTTTCAGAAAATCGAACTTAGTAACAGATTTGGCTTTCTTAACTGTGTTTATAAAATCATCCATCCTTGGTATGGGATATTAATCCGTCTTCGTGATGATATTGATCTTCCGGTTTTCAGTACAAAGTCTATATGTTCCATCTGGTGTGGGCACAAGAGTACACGGTGAACTATATTTGCTCTGACTAGGCTCAATAAAGTCATTGTCCAGTAAGTACCTTATTTCTTCTTTTAGATATTGTTGTTTTGATGGATTCATTCTTTATGGATGTTGTTTAACAGCAGCTTCACTTTCAACGATAACATCGTGTTAGATTTTATCAGTTCGTGTTGGAATGTCAGGAAACAAGAGTTAGAATTCACGAACAAGATGTTTAAACTGTGCCATTTGATCCGATTCCAGATGAATTAATTTCCTATCAATGTTCCTCAGAATGTCAGAGTTATTCAGCTTAGTGGGACAAGGATCCACTTTGGTCTCAATGGCACTGTCACTAACTGAATTATTAATGTCTAAATCAAGGTGGGACAGAGTTAACAACTGACAAAGGTTTACTATCATTTTGGCTGTTTCTGACAATGTACAATTTCAACATGTCAACATGGCACATGTTTTTGTTTTCGTCTCCCAGGAGTGTGTATAATGTAATTAAGGTCACTGACTTTCTTCTCAACAATGTAAGGCCCAAATATATAGCTTGTAATAGTTTTTTCTGGGATTGGCAATAGTGCAAGAACCTGGTCACCTGGTCTGAATGATCTAGTTTGAGTAATAATGTGATATCATTCTTTTATTTTCCCTTGGCAGCTTTGAGATTTGAACTTGTGTTCATTGATGACTCATCATCAGAAAGGAACCTCTCCTTAAGAAGTTTTAACGGTCCACGAACAGAGTGACCAAACACAAGCTTAAATGGACTAAATCCAAGAGACTTCTGTATTGACTTCCTATTTGCAAACAAGAGCAATGGGATTTCATCATCCCAGCTTTTGTCAGTGTCAAAGCAATAAGTACGAATAACGTTTTTCAATGTCTGGTGAAATCTCTCTAAGGCACCTTGACTTTAGGATGATAAGCAGATGACCGATATTGTTTGATTCCTAGCTCATGCATGACCTGCTGAAATGTACCAGACATGAAATTCGAACCTTGATCCGATTGAACTGACTAAGGGAGGCCAACAAACGTGAAGAATTTGACAAGAGCCTTGACAATCGATTTTGACTGAATATTCCTTAAAGGTATTGCTTCAGGAAAACGTGTTGAAGCACACATGATGGTCAAAAGATACTGATTTCCTGACTTTGTCTTATGCAAAGGTCCAACGCAGTATATGATATTCCGACTAAACGGTTCCTCAAATGCAGGAATGGGCTGCAGCGGAGCTTTGGGAATATTTTGATTTAGTTTACCAACCATTTGACAAGTTTGACATGAGTTGCAGAACAGAGACACGTCAGACTTAAGACCTGGCCAGAAGAAGTGGTTTAAGATCTCATTGTCAGTCTTTGTGATACCTAAATGATCAGACCTAGGTGATTGAGCCAGACTTAAAATTTCTGTCTATACTGACGGGGGACTATAATCTGATGGTTAACCGCCCAATCAATCATCAACTGCAACGTCTGGTGGTCTCTGGTGGTCTCCATTTTCTCATCAAAACACCATTCCGTACATAATAATCGACCTGCGCATATGAAATCTCATTCTCAGGTAAAACCTTCTCGAACAACCCAAAAAAATCAGGATCACTGAGTTGGTCCTGAGCAAGTTGTGACCTTGACCTTTTATCATCAAATTTGTCATTGGATGAACGACCATCAGTTGAAAATGTTGACATATCAGAATGTAAGGAACTGACATGTTTGAAGAAAGGGTCATTAGCCTCGTTGTAAATCTGACCTATAAAAGTGTTAGCTAAGTCAACATTAGAAGCGACATTTTTGTCAACGGCGTTTTAAGCTGAACTCTGGATAGCTTTGCTAGCCATAGAACGAGTAACTGCACGAGAAGGATAAAAAGATCAGGAATTTCCTGTTCAGCAGGATCAGGACTTTTGTCCTTGTTAGGTGTGTCAATTACGAGTGGGTTTACTAAGACCTTAACTCCAGCTTAGTCGTTACCTAGCAACAAACGGACAACCTCTAAGGTTATGGAGATCTAAGACCGACAGACACTAACCACTCACTAAAGTGGAAGACAAAACAATTATGAAGAACTACACTCTACAACAACCTGAATAACAACACTAACTCCAGAGAAGGTCTTCTCGAAAGAACGGCAGAGTATCTGCCAAAATAAGAGATTGGGACGCCCTAGTGTCTTTTAATATCTTAATAGGAGTAGGCGGGCAAGAATCACCTGGAAGTGATATAATATCATTTGACATAAATGGCTCATAAATATCCATCACAGAGTCAGAATTGGGGTTTGAAACCTCAACGGTATAATAAAGGCTCTTTTGCCTTTAGCAAGAAATCAGTTTTGTTAGCCTGATCAAAAGTGTCAACTTCGACACAAGTCTGTGGCCTTGACTTGAAAGTGGTGAGGCCTGTTGGTTTGTACCCACCACTAGGCTGCTTCTCTTTTAATTTTAAACAGTCAGAAACGAGGTGTCAAGTTTTCTTGCAATAATTGCAACTAACATTTGATAAGATATTTCGTTCAGACAGTTTTTGTCTGTGTGAGCTAAACTGACTTGAAAAGCCAGTAGAATTACTATTGTGTTTTAATTTAGCATTTGCATGTGGACTTGAATTGGTATTTCTTGTAGTGCTAAGTGTAGATGTGAAGTTTGGTTAAGGAACACATGACGACTTGTGAATCAAAGAATAGTCATCAGCCAAACGAGCAGCTTCATCTTAAGTTTCAACCTGCTTTCATCAATGAATGTCTTAATGTCAGGTTGAACGCAGCGTTCAATTTCTTCAATAAGCATAAGCTGTCATAATTTTGCATGGCCTTGTTCTATTCCTTTAGATGAACACCATCGGTCAAATAATTGTGTTTTTGTTCTAGCAAACTCAACATGTATTTGATTAGTTTCCTTTTTACAATTCCTACATTTTTGTCTCTATAGGTAAATAAGAAAAGGTCCTATCAAAATTTGCTCAGATATTTAAGTTTTATCTTCCTGTAGACAAAGGCAAACAAGGTAAATGTAAATGTGACAAAAACACAGAGACAAAAAGAAAAACCATCAGTTACCTCAGGGACCAGTTCGTAGCCTTTAAGGATATAATCTTTGACAAGATCATAGATAAAACTCTGTTCAATGCTTAACTGTGTGAAGATTTTACGTGCTTGCAGCTTGCAGAAGTAAAGTCCAGTGCTCTTTTGGCCATTTCAAGTTATCGGCAACTTTCTCAAAATGTAAAAAGTATTTGTCAACATCCTTTTCTTGAAATGCAGGAACAAGTCTAATATTCTTTGACACATCAAATGCTTCATTTTTAGTGGGTGTCTGATCTGCTCTTTCTAGTTTCTTAAATTCTTACTGAAACTGTCTCGTTCTTGAACTCGAAAATGGCTCAACTGTGAACTGTATTAGAAGAAGCATTGAAAAATTCAGATTTTGTTTGCCACCGTTCGAAGTAAAACAATAATTACACAATCATCTGTTCAATTATTAAGTGCTATTTGTTCTTCGCCACATTTATTTCCAGTTTCCCGTTCCAGAGAATTTATTAAGGTAATCTTAGACTTAACCAGAGAAATCGAAACCAATTTCCTGTGTTCTAAAACCTGTAAACGTTATTTACGGACCATATCCTTCACAATTGTAGACCGATATTTGTCATCTGTGAGTTTTGTCTAGTGTAAAAATATTCAGAAAGAAGCAGTGAGCGGCTTATTGCTCTTGTCCTAGCGATTAAATTTACATGGATTTGGGTCCCAGCAGGCACATAAACTTTAACGTGAGGGTTTGCCTAGTTGATTTATAGTACGTCGGGGGTTGTACGCAGATTTGAAGAGCCTTTCCACACCAGCAACAGCTGGGCTCCTTCATCATTACCTAAGTATGTGATGCAATTTATCAATAGAAAATGAAATACATAACACGGCTTTTACAGAAACCCCATTTCTAAGAGAGTTATTCCGCTCACCCGAGCGATGGCTTGTGCGTTTGCGAACACTCTAACAACAACAACAACAACAACAAAAACAAAACAACAGCAGCAACAACAGCAACAACAACAACAACAGCAGCAGTAACAACAGCAACAACAACAAGAGAAACAACAACAAACTGTTAAACAAGTAAAATGAAATTCTTTATGTCTTCCTAACACCTTTCTGATATGAGTACAATTGTTCCCTCCGATAAAATTTTGTTTTGAAAATTTTGCACCTGATTCGACTTAGCAATTTTTAATCACACACACATACACACGCACGCACGCACGCACACACACACACACACACACACACACACACACACGCACGCACGCACGCACGCACGCACGCACACACACACACACACACACACACACACAGAGGTTTAAGTTGTGCTCGCACGCGCTGGTGCTTTCAAACTTACAGTATCGAGAGCACTGTCTTATACTAGCTCTTGAATATTGTATTTATAATCGGAAAGTTCAAAACATTTTGTTTAGGTATTAATTGAATTTTTTTCAGTTCTTATCAAAATCCTGTAAAAAATAAACATATACTGAGAAAGAAATACATTAATGATATCACGAGTTTTAAATAGTTGATCGAGTGTTACGTTTTGGTCAATAACATGTTATGTTTATGAGAACATTATTTTTAGCAGCTAACAAAACAAAAATGCTACACTTGCACAAATTCAAAATCAAGACCTCCTATTAGAGTTTATTTTTCGTCACAAATCTTGTTTAGTAAATCGTCGGATTTCGTTTTGTTACGGTTTGCCTGTTAACATCTTAAAGAAATAACGTTTCTTTTCTCAGTTAAGATCAAACGTGAATTAAAAATCTCTGAACACTTTGGTTCCTGTTTGTGTGTCCTTTAGTCTATTATGTGTTTCTTTTATAATATGGTATTAAATTCTTAGCACACTGTTTTGGAGAAAACACACGCACGCATTCACGCACGCACACACACGCACACAAACACGAGAGTTAAACGTCTCAGCCCGCACTTTATCGACTGACCGTTTCTAGGCGGTAGGTGTTTTTCCTGTTCTATGTGTGTAATGTCTTGTCATTGTCCGTTTTGCCATTTTAATGTACATGCACCGTTGTTAAGTGATAGTTAGTTTTATTTCTCAGGTAAAAAAGAAAAGGTCCTATCCAAAATTGTCACATATTTAAATTTTATCTACTTGTAGACAAAGGCAAACATGGTAAATGTAAATGTGACAAAAACACAGAGACGAGACATAACACACAAAAAGAAAAACCATCAGTTACCGCCTTGGAACGGTCAGTCAGAAAAAAGGGCAATTGTGGTAATTTTTGTACCTAGTTCTGGCGTTGCAATGATATTTAATGGTTTCATTGCTTAATAAGTGCAAATATATGATTGATTATTGTCAATCATTGACATCTAAAACATATATGCTGTATTTAACTATTGCAAACTGCAAAGCTAGCAAAATAAGTTAATTATACTTAATATTGAACGACCACTAGACAGAAGCACAAACACGCAAGTTAAATGTAAAGCCATAATTGCTCTGAAACATTTCACAAATACGTTCATCATATTTTGAGATGTCAACATCTGCAGTTGACAACCATGCATCAACAACCCAAATAAGGAAATATGACAAAGTCCTACGAGCATTGTAAAATGTACCGAAATCTAAAAAGGCACAGGGCAAAGGTATTCTCATACAAGCCAAATGTAACAGTAAGAACAAATCTGTAATGGGTCATTAAACAAAGAGAGCAAACCCAGCAGTTACCGCCATGGAACAGTCAGTCGGTAAAATAGGGTGCTTAAAACAGTTTTACAGAGCTCAAAGTCGTGATGTTAAATCAAGGGTTCAACTTTATGATTATTACATTTCATGCTTGTTCGAAAAGGTATTGCTTCAAATAAAATGACATATGTCACTAATGTATATAATGGAATAAATGGTGTGTTCTAGCGATCAACGAATGGACCGATTATCCAATTGTAGATCCCATTCAATATAGAGCTGAAAATTTCAGATTTACTTATATAACACTACATGTATTTAGGTCATTTGGACATGAATAAGACTTAAATTTGTCAATTAATTAATAAACAAAACCTAAACCATACACATGGAGTCTCAAGCCATTCCTGAATTTGATGAACTGTTTCTTAGGCCTATCATTAATTGCATTTGACCTTTACCTAAAACAGAGTCAGGAATTATTTTTTCTCATTACCTATTAAACTCCTTATAATACTACATTTTGTTTTCTTGGTTTTGGGTTGTTTTCAAAGTTCGAGGATTTCTTTCGTGTTTTAAACCATTGATACGTTTGGCATATGAATGTCATGACATTTTATGATGTCACTATATTCAAAAAGTCATCGCTTGGGCTGTTTTATTTCAAACTACTCACCCATTTGGAACTTTTGGATTGCGGAGTCGTGAACTTATTTTTTTCTATTTTGTGTGTTATGTCTTGACTCTGTGTTTTTGTTACGTTTACATTTACCCTGTTTGCCTTTGTGTAAAGGTAGATTAAATTTAAATATCTGTGGAAATTTTGATAGGATCTTTTCCTATTTACCTATTTTATCTACTGTATATGTTGTTCATATGTTTATGTTATTACTAGTTATTGTGTCTATATATCAGTTAATTTGATCAGTTTTAACTCCCGATGCAGTTTCTTACTGTTAGTTGTCCCCCTTTGACGGGATATTTTTATTTGAATTGTTTGAAAGAAAAACCTTAAAGAAGTGCAAGGTTGAAGCGCTCCACAAACCAGGTTTAAGCACCCCAGTCGGTCCTTTTGTCGACTGACCGTTTCCAAGGTAGTAACTGCTAGGTTTTGTGTGTGTGTAAGTCTCGTCTCTGTGCTTTTTGTCACATTCACATTTACCCGGTTTTCCTTTGGGTAGATGTAGTTAAGATTTAAAAAAAAGTGTTATTTTGACAAACCCTTTTCTTATTTACCTATTCGGTCTTTATTATTTGACATGTCATCTGCAAGTAAATCCTCGGCCTATTATGTTATTATGTTAAGATTTTGTTATTTATAATCGCGTTACAATACGATATTTTGCTATTGTTGGTTCTCTTTTGTCATTTTATTTATTTTCTACAATTATTTGAAGTTTTAGTAATTAAAAATTGTACATCTTCGTTTCAATTGTTCTTATCGTAAAACGTCATTATCGGATTGATGGGGAATAACACAGTTTGTGATCGAGGAAACCTTCAGAAAAGTGAGCTTTATGCGACATTAAACATGGTTGATGGAACTGACTGTTTCAACGCGACCAATGCCGGGTTCTCTCTGTGTAATATTTGTGTCAGAATTTTGTCACTTTTATATTATCATGTGAGTGTGCCTTTCTCCAAAGGTAGTTTAGATTTGAATATGTCGTTATTTTTATAGGACCTTTCGTATTTCTATAGTCTTGAAGCAATGACATTCCGTGGACACAAAGTGTGAGTGGCTACTTTAGAATTAACTTAACCTTTATGTAGACAAATAATGTTTGTTAAAAATGCTAGATATTACAAGAAATCTTTCTAAGTTGACAAGTGGTCGGCGAAACCTGGAAAGACCTTCGGGTATGTCCGTATATGACAGTAAACTGTCCCTTTCACGCATGTTTCGTGCCTTTCAGTGGACATTAATGCTGACCTACATAACAAAATACAACCAAATGGCAATATTATGAGGTTTCAATATTTTATTTTCGATATGACCTTAAGTGTTTATGTCATTGTTTTCTCATTTTGACAAAAGGGTCTATGGAGTGTTCATTTGTAAAAAGAAGGTATAAAATTACATTGGAACATTTGAAACACGCATGACCTTCTCAATGGCCGCGTGTCTTTTGAGAGAGTAGACTGGTGGAAATTAAAGCATAGCATAACATACTAATCGGTGTAAGGAACATATGATGTTTTCTTTTGCATACTGGTTTTCCAAATATTGTTTGCGAGGATTACCAGCACCACATGGAGAAATACAAATATTCGCGACATTCAAAAATGGAGTTATCACAAAACATCTAGAAGTCAAACTTAAACATCTGATAACAGGGTTTTACATTTTGCTTACATTATTGTTGGTAAGTATAAAGCGTGAATGTTGTGTGAATGTCTATGTTCACATGACATTTACCTCCAGCAATGATAAAAAACAATTCTGTACGATTCAAGTTCGAGTTTCTTACACTCCCTTCTACTTCATTTCAATGATATTTTAATGCACCCATGAATACACACTTTACGGCCATTGTTTGAATGCATGAATTATATTGTTGTATGCATGGACCATTGGACCACTTTGGAAAATTAATTCTAGTATACATGCGTTTTCGATGCACTAAATTGTCATCATTTGATTCAGCAAAAATATTAATCAAATTTTAAAAGAATAAATTATTTTTTCTTTTGAGGTTTCGATAAGTATGTCATCAATACAAATGAAAGTTCTCTAAAAACCGACCTCAAACTTTATCTTATTTTATTGATGTTAAAGATATAAATGTTGTTCAATAAAATTCATTGATAGGGTTAAAATCCATACATACATCGTTTTTCTAACTTAGTCATCTACATAATACTAATTATCCACTATAGTTCCGGTTTACCAACTTAACTCTTCTACATGTAAGTGGAAACACAAAGTGGTGTTGCGAACATGCAGAAACATTGTACTACTTTGGAATTTGAATCTCCAGATATATAATTTGTTACAAATATGAAGAGACGAAAAAGTCGTACAGTTATTGTAACCTATTTTAAAATCCGGCAATGCATCAGACATAGTCATACACATGTTTCATTAAATGCATAAGTGACAAATCACAGAGATACTTTGGAAAAAATAAGAAAAAAAAACAGATACTTACATAAGAAACATAATAAACAAGGTACATAATTTTAAGCAAAACGGTCAACTCGATGATGTATTCTTAGAACTAAGCAATGACTTCATATTGAAAATAAAACATTCTAGAGAAGGAGAAAACATTAAGAACTAAAGTGTGTAGTCATCATTTGTAACGGAATGGAATGAATTGTTATCAGAGTGTGAAGTTATAAGTTTTACAAAATCATAATTTTAGTAGATATAATGATAACAATTTGTATACTCTGTTTGATATTGTGGTTCGAATTTACATTAAGAGTTATATTGTGTAAAAAGCTTTCGCTATTCAACGTCTTTCAAATTATACTTTCATTGTCAATAGTTAATCAAGTGGTGACTTATTTACGTGGTAGCGGCAGCTGTAATCAATCAAGGCTACAATTAGGACAAGGTCATATCTCATCATCATGGCCATTCAGTAATCGTTTTCCCGTTTGCTCTCTAAATATTAGATAGGAATTTTAGGACCAAGCTTGACAGCTGACATGGTTGTCTCCCAGAAAACAACAACAACATGTTAATGGTCTAGCCACTTACATCCTAATGTCAAACGTACATACTGATGTTAATGGTCGCGCCTTTTATACCTTAATGTAAAACTGACGTACATTTGTTATATGATCGAGCAACTTTATATAAACGTCAAACTTACAAACACGTGTTACTTTTTCAGTGATTCACATGTGGTTTCGCCTCACTTTGATGAGATATTTAATTAATAAAACTGTTACTAAAAACATTCAGGCAGCGCTCTGCAAACTTGGTTTAAGTACCATAGGAATTCTCAGAAGATGATTATTATTGTAATGATGGTGATGATGATGACGAAGACGACTAATGCGATGATGTTATGAAATCGATTAGATTAAGAATAAACACTTGATATCACTTTATTATACAAGCGGTTTAAAAGTTTTTCTGAACGTTTCGTTTTGTATTGAGTTGCATTCATAAATGACAATTTATATGAAATTATAATTTTCATTAATAACCATAAATAATAAGCACGGAATTAAAACCATAATGCTTTTTAGACATTTAACTTGCAAGCTTAAGAAACCAACTGACGGGCTAACATCACCCCGCGATAGTCAGCAAGCTAACTCAAGTAGTAAATTTCTTATTGCTCAATGTATCAAAACATAACACATACATATTCAGAATGCATGTATCGTAGTGAAGATTACTCCCTGTCAGTGGCAGATAGCATGCCATGTAGTTGACCAGTGGTTCTGCCTAGATATAGCCTCTGGAGTCTTCATTCACCAATAATAAATAGATGTGGTTATTATGACAAAAATAAAATAAAATAAACAATGGCAAGGATCAAATAGATCAGATTTCACATTTTATACAAATCCAACCGAGGTAATAAAATGTTGAATTCATATATCATTGTCTGGGATCCTGTAAATCAATATTTAAAGTTAGTTATTCTTATGTATGTTTTTTTCGCGTCTACTTATTATATGGTATACCTTCGTATATCATTAAAGCACTAAGCATCCTTAACAAACAAATTATCGTGTTATTTTTTTATTCGCTTATCTTAAAACCAATCCTAGTCAAGCATACTACGATAAAATTGAAGTTTCCAAATTGACAAAGACACCTATTTAAGCTGTATATGGACATAAACAACAACAACAATAAGAAATTGAAACGGCTTATTGTCGCCTTCAAATTGACATCATTTTCTATCTTTTCCCCATGCCCTAGTAGATTCAGTACAGATAATGGAGTAATTACCTCCCAAACAACGCTACATCGCCTCTCCAGACGGTGTCTTAATGAATACGTGCCTATTATAGAGCTCGAGGCGACATAGTGAAGTAAATAGTTCTTTTAACACGAAAATTGTTATTTTTCGACGAGACATCTTGCTTTACAAACCCAACTATTACGTGGAATTCGTTATGATTACCAAAATCGATTACATTTAATTAAGGCTCCAAACAGTGATAACCACATTATAACTTCCGATCAGTATTTTAACGTAATGTAATATGGCTCAGCAACATTTTATGCATGACAAGTAGTTTAGAGATAAATTTACAATTTATATCAATATATATTTTGCCTATGAAAATTGTAATCAACAAAGTAACAAATAACAAGCTTGATAAATAAAGGATGAACTATTTCTCACAGATCATTATTAAACTATTTTAACACATCATCGTAACTGAAGTGGCTCGTCTAAGCATTAGAAAGAGCCAACGACACAAAACGTGGAGCGCTTAACAGTATTAAGAACACAACCATAAGACGTTCTGTCGCACATTGACCTTACAGAAGTCTACACTATGTACATCTCGGAATTGACATTAGTGTGGATTAATTGGGTATAGGGGATTTTGAATTCACGCATGATAGAAATATTACGACTATAACATTTTGTTATATATGTACTTAAAATGTTTTTAACAATATACATACATTAAAATCAGTCAACAGAACATGCTTAAAATAAAACAAAATGTTTAGACAATCAGTTTAAATGTGTAAACCAGCTATAGATTATTACGCATGTCTAGTTATATCGAAATTATCATGACTTTGTCCGTAACAGAAAATTGGCTAATTACTTCATAAGACAGTGCAAAATCGATCCTTGTATTCGATAGTTTACATGAAGCAAATATATGTAACAGCATTTTACCATTTTAAAGAAAAAAACTTAATTTCATAATTTTTGCAAAAACTTACACTTTAGTTGAATTAAGACGATTCTGAACACTATCCTAAATGCCAGACTGTACAGAATGTAAAATACTGTCCATATAAATTTACTTTCTTTCTAAAATCTGTTAACAAGCACGATGGGAGTTCCAGCTTAACCTAGATATCGATTAACTAGATGATGATCTTAAATGTATGTGGTCATGTGGATTTCTTAGTTTAAAACTAACTAACAATGCAGCGTGGCTCAGACAGGAATTACATATTTGTAGTATGACGTCATTAATTGTTCTTAATATACGTCATCGCTTGAGCGGTTTTATTTCAAACTTCTCTCCAATTTGCAACTTTTATGTTGCCGAGGCTTTCATACATTTTGTACATATGTTGATGGTTTATTTAATATTGATACAAGTTCATTTTATCAGTTTTAACTCCCGATGCAGGTGCTTACTGTTAGTTGTCTCACTTTGGTGGGATATCTTTTTTTCGGGGTCACGATAAAATCACAATGGATGTGCTGACCCGTAACCCTTTCATTCCTAGAACATGCATATGATTTTAAAATTTGATTAAATTTTTCTTATTTACTTTTAAAAGATTTAACTTTCCTTTTGTTTGGATGCATGTGTTCCTTATATAATAATAAGTCCTAGGCTAAACCAGTCTACAAATAAACCCTTAGTTGTGCAGATTCAAATATGAATGATAATTGTGTATGCTTTGCAAAGACGTAGACAAGCATATGCATGAGTGAAAGAGTTAAATAAAGCAGTTCTAAGTAAGTAACAGCGCTCCACAAACCAGGTTAAAGTACACTAGTCTGTCCTTTTGCCCACTGACCGTTCCAAGGTGGTAACTGCTGGGTTTTCTTTTTGTGAGTTATGTCTCGTATCTGTGTTTTGATTACTTTTACATTTACCTTTTTGCTTTTGTCTAGAGATAGTTTAGATTTAAATATCTGTGGTAATTCTTAGTGTTGTTTTTCTTATTTATATATACTTCACTTTATACATAAATATAGAATGTCAATAAAAAGTTTTTCGAGGATTTTTGGATAACACAAATTTTGTTTGAGAGTATTAAACATAAAAAACATGATATTTCATTTCAACAACTGGAACGAAACTTTCAAAACCGTACAAAATAGTATTTAAATAATAGTCATTGCTTTCATGATGCCGATGTCTGTTTTTCCAGTAACTAAAGTTTCTAAGCCATAAGATATATAGACATTTAAAGTATCAATAAGAGAAACTATTGGGCACCTCTGTCTTTATGCGTTATCACTGACACGTAGTGTTATCACCCACCAAGAAAACACGTCGGTTAAAGTTGTACTTGTTTGAAAGAATAAACACTCTTGTTTGCTTTTGTGTTTGTATGTGTGTGCATTAGCTCTGACAACAGGTAAACCCCGCTGGTCGTTCATTATGCCGACTGACCCGACCATTCCACGGCGATAACTGTTGTGTTTGTATGCTTCTCCACTCGGTGTTTGTGCCAATTTTGCATTTAAGGTTCTGGAACTGTAATGGTGACCTTCCACAATCCTTATACTGATACTGTTTCTTGAATCTATACTAAAAAAACATCGTATGGTGAATTTTTAAGGAAGTTTACCGTTTGTAACTCAAGTTATGTGCATTTTTATAAAGTGACCCTTGATTTTCAAAAACACTGTAAATTGTGCTTGGACAAAAATATAAAAGTACTATTTTTCAAATTCTACTGTTCTATATTCAAATTTTAACCAATTTTCCTGTTACACAACCATGTCATGATAAATCAGAACAATAAGATTAAACTTTGGACAAATACTTATAAAAATACAGAGCTTTGCATACATGTACCCCCAAGCAAAAATCCGAGTTTTTTGGGTGTGTTTAAAAAATTACTCTATCTATAAAAGCAAATATCTCAAGTTTGAAGCTAGTTAGACACATACAACTAGTTTTAAAATTTTCTGCATAATGAACTGCCCATAATATGAGATTTTAAAGGCATTTTATCGTTCCTAATAAAATTTATAAGAATTTGTAAAGGTTACTATAATGAAACTGCAAGAGAATTTATAGCGAAAAATACCGTCAAAATGGTCAATTACAGATTATACTTCTCTATAGCAAAAAGAAATCACATACAGTTGGTATTGGAGATGGAAATATGTATGTAAAACTCTGCATTATCACATGAAAAACCTTCTCTTTACTGATTTTGGCTGGCATTTACGACAGGACGATCTTTTTGATGGTTTTTCCGTAAGGGTCAATGTTTACATGTCCACAATCTACATTCTACATTCTGACACCTAACATACAAATATCCTCCTTATCCCTTTTTTCAACTCTCCGACAACAGTGTGCATCGTAAGTGGAATTGGGCCCGAGAAAACATTCGGAACATGACTGAAGACTTGACAATAAAACTTCCAACTCAACAATTCTTCGTCTATGTCGCAAACTCTCGCGGTAAACATGCGAAGGACAAATTTAAATCGCAAACACAAGATGAAACAGTGCATGTTTCACCTGTACACAGGGAACCAACACAATAGTTATGATCCACTTCAACTTTTCATGACTTTGTTGTTACAATATCGCCCTCGACGATCACGCTGTTGAGCTTCCGGTTTCGCCAATTTGGAGAAATGGGTAACCCAATGACGTCATGGAAAATCCCTATCACGTGGTGAAAAATTACTAAAAATAGCAAATACGAAACTTGACGACTGCTATCAAATAAAACCGGATCATACCGAGTGCCGATGTTTACCGAAGTTAGTTACAGTTCCAGAACCTTAAGTTAGAAAATTGTAATACTGCACCTCCAATTAAAGAGTATAATAAATAAGGTCAAATTGCTTTAAAACTAGGGGTTGAGGGCTCGAATCCCGGTGTGGGCACGCATTGTCAACTTTTTTCTTCCTTTGGTCCCCTTTGACATTTTTTTTTCTGCGGCATATTACAATATGTAGAATAAATCATGTTTAGGTTTCATTTTTTTTGCAAATTGAATTATGTTTGCTAAATTTGATTACTATTGCATTACCTGATAATTTCAAGGTTATAAAAATTAAGACCATGTGATGAAATTATTATATATTTTTCAGCATTAACCAAAATGCTCTTTAGAACATATTGGGCAACTGTAAAATAAATCCTTTGGCTCGAAAGAGCTCGATGACTCTTTTAATAAAGCACAGTCAGCAGAAAAAAGGAAAATCAGCCTAAAATGTGTTTAGTTTGTAGACAACTACATACATATTTGGGATAGCTTGAGTCAAATCAATCAAGTAACATAGTTTGATTGGTTTGTCTAATGCTATATTTTGTTTCCAAACAATAATCTATAGCAAAACACTTCTCGTATTCTCCTAAAGAGGATATAACATAATATTTGGAGGTCTCTTATTTCTAAAAAGACGACACCTTACATATTTATTATAGAAGAGAAACGTATCTATAAATTCAAAACTGGATGGAGAATTTTCTTCAAATTTGGTATAAACATCAACATCAAATTAGATGTATTTATTTTCAAATTCTGTATAACGTCTATAACAATTGATTCAATTATCTAGATAAGCACCATTTTGATATGCATTTTCAAATTTTAATATATAGGTTGTAATATTCATAGGTTCTTGTCATATGTTAGCATTATAAACTAATCACATGGATTTTTCATATACTATATACATACAAAGCAATACTACCAAGAACAAAACCAGTATAGCATGCCAGTAATTAAAATAATCTTTCTTGTTAGAACTTCCATTTAGTTCTCGTAGGTAGATAAATCAACTAACATGGAGCTCACAATAAGCTATTGTAGGTAGATTCTTGAATACTGGAGCATTCCAGGACTTAACTTCACTTGGTGACGAGAACGATGTTGCCTTTTAAGTGAACAACTCTAGACAATTCGAAATCAAGTTACGGAATCTACAAAATGTATAAGGACACAAAACTTAAAGAGAAAAATATAAAAACAAGTGTACGTACTGACAATGAGAGTAATATGTCGATTTCTAAAATATCATGTTGTAATTTAAGCGAACATATTTACAAATAGATTTTTTTTATTATAGGTAAATAAGAAAGGTCCTATAAAAAATTTCACAGATATTTAAATTTTATCTACCAGTAGACAAAGGCAAACAAGGTAAATGCAAATGTGACAAAAACACAGAGACGAGACATAACACACATAAAGAAAAACCACCAGTTGCCACAACAATTTTTGTCTACCTTTAACTTTTAGAAAACATTGTTTGAAACCGGAAGCTTTAATTGGACATTTGAAGCCTCTTTTTAAATCAGCGAAGTGTGTTAAAAGCACTACATTTGGCAATTTTCGGAAAGCGAAAATTACGTTGTTTCTTTCCGGAAATGGCCAACTCCGGTCTTTCACCGTATTTCAAGTGAAGCTTCCGTTAAACAGACATACCCCCTTTGTTTTCTTGGTTGGAAAATTAATATAAACGGCACCAGTCAATTATAAAGACAATATGCACTTAACAAATGTTGTTGTTGCTATCTTTTTAAATATTTATGAACTAAAATGAAGATATAGTACATCCCACACATGTTAGACAAAAGCAATGATGGTGTCCAACTGTAGCATAAACAACGTGCTAGCACGAAATATAATTTGGTGCATTAACAACATTACGTTCGTGTATATGCTAAATTATTATTTATATCGCAAAACTTACGACGATATAGGATAATAATTCCTTAGGACGTTTAAAAGTATAATCTGGTCTGTATCTTGTATGACTTATTCTGATAACAATTTCAAGTCTGGTTTTGAGTTAATGATACAGAATGGCGCAAGGACATACTTATATTGTCTGTAAGAAGGACCAAACACCTAATTATCCAATAAAGCGAACGTAAAAGACGGACGTGTTTAATTATATTTTAAAGGTAAAATCATGACGTGGGATTTGAAATAGTTACAAACTTATAAATGATCCAACAATATCGCCAGTTGATTTGTTGAGAAGCATGTTTAAAGGTTTATTCTATAAGGCTATAAATGTAAAGTATTCTGAAAACCTCCGTATTCTAGAATTAAGTGCAAGAAGAATTGAATAGTGCGTTGATAAGATTAGTTGATTAGACTGTAATAGCCAGCATTACTCATTATCACGCTAAAAGTGCCACTTGTGGTTTGATGAATGGTCATTTGAAGATCGTAAATAAAACCCCAAAGTGTTGGAGTCAGCAATTCACTGACAGTGGCCTTCATTACAGATATAGATAAAATTTTATAAACAGAACAGTGAACATTTTCTAGTATTATTGTTCTTAATACGAGAGTCCTTAATCATGAAACGGTGTTAACATACAATTGAATACATTTCCTCTCAACATGGTGTGGTAACGTGTCGGTTGATTGGAGACGCACGGACTGTTGATGTTGGGGCTAGTCTCGGCTTGCTGAACTCATTCGTGTAAACTTGAGTACTTCAACAACTTCAACAACTGTCCAACACATCAATAGCTTTTATCAGTATTATAATTTATCAAAGCAACTTCCACTTATTTTCTACCAATCAACTTTACATTAACACTACAAATGACGTACCCTAGCTTACAGAATGCCGCGGTACAAGCTATGAGAAGTCTTAAGAATAAAAGTTTACCAGTTTCTATAGCAGACATCCTTTTAAGGTTGAGGTAAGAAAATATAAAACAATACCCTCAGATGTTATGGCCTGTTTACCGATGATTAGTATAGTGTGCATTTCGTGGTTCATATATATTTCATTTTAACAGCAGGTTTTAAATACATCTTTTGTTAGTATATATAAACTTTAAAAATGTTGCCTGTGTCTACGATGGTTTGAGGTTTTAAAAATTCCTTTTTGAAATCCATTGATTCTTTTTTTTTAGATATTTTTTTGCATTGAATGATCTTATTTAGTTTGATAATCTCTGTTTAAAGCATAAATCGAATGAAGAGTTTGTAATGGATTTTACATTTATTCACTGACAATGAAAGTGGAATAAAACAACACATTTAAAGACACTGTCGTTTGATCTAGTTGACAGTTAGCATAACGTAGCTTAAGAACATTAGCAACTTGTATCAAAAGTTTACGTCTTCTTGAAATAACTACATCAAAGAAATGCCCAGTGTGAACAATGCGTGATTCTTAACAATTCTGACTTGTAAAAATGGACGGCGTCATTAGCGCCGGAAGACCATGGATCTCGCTTTAACGGTCTGACGGCAGAACGTATTGACATTTTATCAGTAATGGATTTAATAAATCCTACATGATCATGTAATGCAAATTACTTCAAGAAACCGATGGTTAAATAAGTCTTATGGTTGGTGATTGCAATAAATTGTCGGCACAGGTATTTACCGAAGAGTGCACATCCTGGGACTTGGAGAGACGTGACGACGGAGAAGGTTATACAATGGATTTCCAGCCAAATATTCATTTAAAATAGGAATGGGGAGGGGTTCGGGTTGGAATTAACACTTTTATCAAAAATTGTTTAGGTGTGAATAAGAATATATGACAAGGTCCTATGAATATTTTATTACCTTTTCCCGTTCCCTCTGTAATTATTAGTTGAGATTGTGAGGCCCAAAACTGATAGCTGACATTACGGCTTATCTCCAGAAACATATTCAGACATTAATGTCATCGTAATACATGGCATACAGTTGACAACCGTTACTATATAAGGATATTTTGTTCGTTTGTTCCTTGCAGAGGACAAATAGAATAAATATACCAAGTCGATATTTATAATGATGTGCCTTATTTATGTATTTAACTCATACAATACATGTATTTAAACATGTTCTAAAAGAAATGTTCAAAGATGCGTTTGATTAAAAATGTGGGCTTGTAAAACATTTTAAACGAGTAAAATTTATGTCAATGGGTATATGTAGAAAGCATTTAGACCGACGCTTCACCAGTGTATTGGGTCTTAAGTGTTCTTCAATCTAAGAGGGCAGATACTGAAAGAATATCAACATACTGTGGTATCTTTTCCAGCATGGTTCCACGGCATAACGACGAGACACACCTGAAGGCGTTAACGCAACTGCTTAAATAAAATTTGACAAGCATTTAATCAGCACGCCACAATACTAATTATAAACTACTTTAATAACGTAATTAACTTTAAATAGCACAAATAAAATAGTAATCGTATGATATTAACATGCAAAAAGATGTTTTGGCAAACAGCACAAACAGCCTGTGTTTCGAAAGTTATAACAAAATGGACACATTTTGGTAAAATTACCTGTAAAACCGCAATGAATTATCCGACAGTAGAATATTTTGTAATTGTGATTTTTTTCAAAGTTCTTACGGCATTTTTGTAACTGTAGAATTTGGAAAAAAACACGTTTCATATATCTGAAGTTAGTTTATATATATATATATATATATATATATATATATATATATATATATATATATATATATATATATATATATATATATATATATATATATATATATATATATATATATATATATATATATCTTTGTTCTACAAACTAAATTTGTCTCATCTTTTCGGGCCGTCTAGGAGAAGCCCTTTCTGAGCTTTCTATTCCATCATATGGAATAAAAACTTATCCCAGATGCGCGAATCTAATGGGATTCTTCCTCCGGAATGATGAAAATGTTAATAAATACAGACTATGACACTATGACGGTATACAAGACATGTGTAAATAATATTATTAAAATATTTTATGGCTTCTTAAATGATACAATTGTGAGACATCTTTAATTAATATATTTGACATTTGCCATTTTGTCGACTGATCAGTTCAAGTCGATATTCGACCGCCTTTGTCACAGCGCACAGCGTGTCACATTTAGTAACAAATTATGTTGTTCTTACAATCCTTAAATAAAGATTACAATAATCTTCTACATATTGTGTAAAATAACATACTTATATATGTTCATCTCAACAAACTGACTTTTTGTAAAGCTTATATACGACAATAAGCAAGTTAATCGTCGTTTTATTTGTCAAGATATTTACAGCATGCCTTGAACTTATTTGGTTAGTATTTTTATATTACCAGCCTATCACTAGCTTTAGAGATTGTAATAAACATATCATAATCTACCTGGTAGTACATGCATATAATTGTAATCTAGTATATGTAATGTATATTCGAACAAATACATCATACACTAATACTTAACTTTTGCAAATATGTCTTAAAAGAAGCAGTGGACAAAAACGACTTGTGAAAGATACTTTGGATACATTTTATAATGCTTAAAATGATCTTTTCTGTTAACTACCATAATCTCAAAATTCTTATATTATAACCGTAGAAGAATTTATTTAATGTTTAATTTGCTCATCCACAGCCTGTTAACTTGTACATCTTGCCCCAAATGATTATTATCGTCTTTTATATAAGTATTTTTCCCTCCACTGACAGATGCAAATCGTTTTCTTTTAATCCTAATAAAAGGCTTAACAAAAATTAATATATGTTCTCGTTAATAGCACAAGTAACTAAAATATTGGACACCAGGAGAAAAGTAATGTATTTTTCTTTATTCACAACTTTAGTTTATTCGACTAAGAATTAGACATTAGTATCTCAAGTAATTGTAAAACATACATTTATTTGATTAAATAAATATGAATATTTAATAGGAATATTTATCAATTATTTAACTGTAGCAAAGCAAACCTTAAAACATTTAAAATTGTATATAAATCTAGATTGGATTTTAAACATCTGTTAATAAAATCTATATTTTTATATAAACTAAATGTAAAATAAAATAATTATCATGAGAAGTTAAATAGAGAATACCAGGTTAGTGTTGATATAGATAAATGTTATCATGCGAGGCTAAGAAAATCTTAAAGCACGAGGCTTGCTAAATAGAACAATTTTAAATAGGACAGGACCAAACACAACAATAGCAACTCTCCCATTGTTTCTGAGGAGAGACAAGAAAGAGCGTTTGGAACCAGTAACATTACCGTCAACTTATCGAATTTTCAGATTGTTCTCGTAATGAATACTTGACTATCGACGCAGTGCTAGAGGCGACAAAGCGGTCGCATTCGATCAGTTATACAGAATGTGTTATTTTTGTGTGACTGAGACATCGGACGCTTCTTAACGAGAACGTCGTAGTTATTCCTTGATTGCAAGTCGTGTATTTTCTTTGCCTCTTATGTCAAAATGAGTTCCTACCTTTTGCTAAATCGAAAAAAAAAATCAAGTATCTAAATCCGCATCTTTCGGTAAAATAATTCTGGTGGAGGTGCTTACATTGGTATATGAAATCACAAAACAGATAAGGTATGCATATGCACTAAATATTAACACCGAAAATCGATGTCAAAACTTGTGAAATATGCCGTCAAAACGTTTAATTAATCCCACTTCATAGTGAAAATATAATGCTACGAATAAATAAACCCTATAAAAATGTAAAATTGTTGGTTTGGTAAATAACTACAATTGATAAGATATTTATGTTTGACACGATGTCCCACATAGCAAGAACTATCTTACACACATAAAAATGTAGGGTTAAACAGCTGTGTATGTTATAGATCCTTAATTTGAAGGTAGGGTGCTGAACATTCTATAACGATCATTTATATAAGAAGTGGCTTATTCCCAGCCCATCAGGAAAGTGCGATGTTAGACCTCTCTAAAACCGGTTTAAGCACCCAAGCCGGTCCATATTGCCGACTGACCGTTACAAGGAGGTAACCGTTGGGTTTGCTCTTTTTGTTTATTTATTTATTTATTTGGGTTTTACGGCACACCGACACATTAACAGGTCATACGGCGCCGAATACAAAGTTAAATGTGAATAGAGCGTAATCAGGTTAAAACCAAACTACGCATGTAAAATATAGAAAAATATAAAAACTATCAGGTAAAAAAATAAATTATAATTGAATTCAGGTCAACACATAAAACGGTTTAAAAAGTATGACGATTGGTTGTAAACAGTTTAAAAAATTATAACTTATTAAGAATACCAATCTCGTTCAAGAAGCAAACAAGTTTAGAATCCGACACTGTCCTAAATAGTTCGAACATGTTATGGACATTAAAATACTTCGACCGTATGTGGTCTGTGTCGATACACTGTAATAAAATATGGCTGACTGTCAGTGGTTCCTGGCAAGGAACACATACAGGCTGAACTTCTCTTTTTAAAAGATATGAATGAGTTAACCTAGTATGTCCAATGCGACAGCGGGTAAGAGCTACGTCTTCTCGTCGACTTTCTCTGCAAGCAGTCGACGAGAAGACGTAGCTTGTTAAATGACTAATCACAGATTTTTTCTTACTTTTACATTTGGATTGCATGTGGATACCTTTGTCCTGTGCCGTTCCAAATTTTGATATATATTGCAATGTTCATAGGACTTTGTCATATATTCTTATTCTTTATTAGCAGTTGTTAAACTATTCCACAACACACCTTTTTGCAGAAAGTAAGGACATTTCTTTTTAAAACTGCAAAATATTTAGATCGAAAGGTTGATTTTGTTCTACAGGAAACGTTGGTAATCATTTTATTCTTTTATTTATTAACATATTTTTTCTTATGCATTTACAACTCAAACAGAAAAGATGTGCATTGCTTTAATAGGTCTAGAACTATGTTTAAGGGTCTTTTATTCGAGAAAAGTGATAAATCACGAAATTGCATTGAAAATGTTATTCATTTTGATTTAGATTTAGTAATTTTATGCCGATTTATCTGCTTATTTTGTTACAATAAAGGATACGTGTCTTTTTAATTTTCTTTTCTGTTAACGATTTTAAGTTATCACCCTAAAAAAAAAATGTTATGTCTTGCAGAAGTCTGCTTGCACCTAGTGACGTCTTCACAGTGTGAAAGATCTGGCATTTTCCCCGGTCATAATCTGGTTAGCAATAATTAACACTTTGTGTTAATGAAAGTTAGGAAAATGCTGTATTTCCTGACAAAAATAAATAGCAACAAGAACCATGAGCGGAAAATAGCTAGTCCCAAAAATTATTAAGGTTGTGAAGTTTTACTTGCAAGTATTTTAATAAATTGATTGCTAGAAATGAATACAAGGAATAAAAAAGGAATGAAAAAGACAACGGTTTCCGTCTTGTGAAGTAAGTTTCAAGAAAGCCACTGCAGGAGGTCAGTGAACCTTCATTTCAGGATCATATTTTGCAGAAAACCGTTATCAATTACTTAGAATGTTGTTTTATTTTTTTTTATTTTTTTAGATGTAATTGAGTTAAGAAAATGTTCAGACCAATGACCACCACTCGAGGATCTTTGCAGTTGGGAGTTGTCTGAATAAAGTATCGAAATGAATAGTATTTTCTTCAGAAGATGTTTTTCTATAACGAAGAGTGTAGCACAAAAGCAAAGGTATTACGCTCAGGCTTACAGGTGATTCAGTCTTAGAATATCTAATAGTTGACGGATATATGTTAGTATCCATGAAGCAAGGTGAGAGATGTAGCAGTCCAAATTACACATACTCACAATATTCCAGGACAGAATCACCAATGGTAATGTCCGGTTTTTACATGTACGTCTTAGGTTCGTCTGATATACGCCTACTGTTCTGGGCAAAAACAACAAACTCATGACCCAAAAGCATGGACTCTTCAATGATCAGATTGTAACATACAAATCTCGTTTCTGTCTGACATTGACATGTCTAAGATACCGAACACCTAAGATATTTTAACAAGGAAAAATGTAACACTGTTTATGGTAAATATTGCTTTGTCACATTGTACTGTAACCTTAGTTTCGATATTTGTTGTCAACAGAAAAGTTTAACATTAAATACAATTCTGTCGCTTGACGTAGGCCTTGAAAACAAGGTTGCGCCTATTTTCTCCTATACGGCACAAAACTGTGTCCTGAAGCCTTCCAGACTATCATCACCACAATGCATATCAGCATCTCTAATAATGCCTTTTTAGCAAAATGAAAAGCACCGGATAATTATTCAAGTCCGCAAGTCAAAGAGGATTGTGTTTAATGCAATGTTTTAAATGCACACCGGTTATTTTATTATTATTAAGGCCTCGTTTAATTTAAATTATCACTGTAAATATTTCATTTTACGCTTTTGGCGCTTTATATGCATCTATTGTTATTAATAAATTCATTTTATTAAAACTAGTGATTTATGTTGATCGAGAAAGCAATTAACTTGGTCAGTACTACTGTGTTTTGTCGTACTAGAAGCCTGCTAACACTTTTACCAGGAGTCAACTTGAAACACGCAGTAAAGGCCAAGGAGTTTTAATCACAAACAGATTATAGATCGGTCGTGTCAATGCAGAGATTACGTGCTGATTAGGTGTTTATGTATGTATTCCAGCTTTAATGTATACCACTATAATAGCATAGCATGCAGAAATATTTGCAAATATATAAACATATCGATAAACATGCCATGATTTTGAAGTGATGTCTCAGTGTAACGCAAAATGTACCTTCCAATGATTTGTAAAATCTGTCCATCACTGGCGTATGACAGATGATTGGCAGACAACGTAACTGAATATGGAATCTTAAGCAAAACGTCTCTTGATAAAACAAAACATGTGTAGTTATTATAGGACATAGCATTGTTTCAACCATAAAATATAAAGAAATAATTGGGATTATTAAAAACAGGTTATAGGTATAAATTGGAGCTAACGGTTAATTTAGGTGACCCAATGTTAAAAATCATTTGCCTACATCAGTTCAAAAATCAACATTTACACCTTATAAACTAACGTTGGCCTTACCGCAAAATGGTTGCATTACAGTAAAGTTATCCTAATCAAGTTGACATTTAAACATGTACACACAATTCTGCATTTAAAATAACTTTGATCAAAATCCATAAAATGTATTGATTTCAGCACTTACAATATAATATGCATACACATAACATCCGAGAAATATACAGACTCAAAATCATATCTCATAGAGTATATATATATTATAGTTGCTACATTTAGTGTAGGTTTATGGTAGTAGGTTTATGGTAGGATGTGCAAGGAGAACCAAGGACAAGAAGCGGGGAGGGAGAACGATGAGGAGTGACGAAGGGTAAATAGATTAGATAGTCTATAAATACTCTTAGCTGATAATGGATTTAAAAAAAACTTTAAGTTTAAATACATTTATGGCAGTTTTACGTGCACGTTTTCTTTTTGAAATAAGTTTAGGACAGCGATGTCTAAATATGATATATATAAATATTGACTCTCCTACCGCTTCTGTCCATTTTAAAGGTTTATAGATAGTAACAACAATAACAAGGATATAAAACAGAAACAACCGATGTTTACGTTCAGTATTTAGCACAAGTTCGATACTCGTATTAAATAATAGTGTCTGACAGTCTAATTATAGGGATTGGGATTGGGATTTGCCGGCATTTTTGCCGATACTGTGCAGCGACATTTCTATCATTATAGCACAGGGGCGCTTATGAGGTACCCAGAGACTGAACTCGGCCGGTCCATTATACTGACACCGACAAATCAAGCGTAATTCTGTCCCCTTGGCCCCGAGCGTTAAGAGGGAAGCCACTTCTACCAACTTTAAAGTCTTTGGCTTGGTTTTGAACCCTCGACCTACCGATCCGCAAGCCGATGCTCTACCAATTGATCTATCGTGGCCCGTTTTTCTTTTCTATATATTTCTACCACATGTACGTCCTACAACAAACATATTAAAATAATTAATAACGAGATCAAAGCATCACATATTATTTTAAACCATACAACAATGCCAACAAATGTATAATGATAATATAAGTATAAATTACTACACACCGACCCTGACTGGGGTTCGAACCCGGGGACCTTGACACTGAGTGACTATTGCTCTACCAACTGAGCTAAGCGGGCTGTTAGCACCTAATTGATTCTTATACCACAATAAAATATCATTACTCATGGCAGTTTAATAACTTTACAATATCCAACTGCCTAAACTAATGTTTATCTAAAATGAGTTTTCAGAATAAATACAATTAGAAAACCACAACACAATATTTATAATACTTATAAGGACTATAAATCCTATGACTCACTATCTCACGCTCTCGTGACATTGCTGTAATTAAAAAGTTCTGTAAATAAACATGCAATTCTATTCGTGCGCAATGACTGTTAGAATTTAGTTGTCGTCGCCGTAGCCAGTCGTTATCGTTTATTAGATATTTCTAATGCCAAAACAATATAAAATACCAGTGCTAAAAGAAGACGGATAATCCAATCGCTGAGTCAATACAATTCAACAACTCCAACACCAATTTAAACAAACCAATAAGCAAATAACGAGAAACGATCCTTACAGGTTGACGACTGGCGGCAGACTGACCAGCGTGGTTCAGAATGGAATCAGGTGGTATAAAAAAAGGCGCGAAGACCAAATTAACAGACCGCACTAAGATAAAAGCGGAAGTAATTACACTAAGTTAAAAATGCTAAAATACCACTCTGCTACATACATGATGGTACATTTGCTCTTTTAATTGATGCATGAAATCTTGCCTTTTATCTTATTTTACTAACCCTACTCCCATTATTTCAGATTACTGCATAGACTGACCTTATTTGGAGCAGATAAGCCTCTCCCCTATGAGGCCCAAGACAGGGTAATCGGTCCCCTTAAGCTTAAAACAAACTGAAATACTGGACTGTATGCATTTTTATTTGAGATGGTGTATATTAGACCTTTGACATAACACACAAGGAAAAAAAGGCATATTTCACGATTACGTACTACCAGCTGTCATAATATCCCACCCCTCTAATCAGCACCTAAACAAAAGGATGTGCATGTGCATGGATTCCCATTTCCTCTTTAAACATTATATAATCCACTCATAACAAAAAGGATGTCTTCATAATTTACCGCTGAACTTTTTGTGTGTGATTAGAAAATTTCCTTTTTCTCCAAGCTAACATTGTACGGGTCATAAATCACTCAACTTGAGAAATAAGGGTCATCAAATTGGGGTTTATGTTTGATTGCCCAACACACGCTGCATTAATCAGAGCTTTATGAGGGAATTTAAGAGAGGGTAGATAGGGTTTTTCTTGGTGTCGGCAAAGTAGAGAGAAATCAAAGGAATTTCACAGACCTTTATGTAAAAGGAGTGCTAAGTGACAGGAGCACTAGCACTTGAAACAATTAGGGTCAACTCTTACCGATGACCATGACAATACTGCATGAAATTAGGGCCATATAAATAGTTAGTAAATATGTACATTAATCTGAACACTGAAGAAATTCCAATAATGATGATTTGCAAACTATGCTTTGCTGAAGAAACTTTAAAAGTTTAATAGGTAAATAAGATATAAATTATTGGATTCTTTTCCAATATGGTCTCACAATTTTTCTCTAGTCCTCTCCCACTCCTCCTCTTCGTCTTGACCATCATCATCTTCCTCTAGATCAAAGTGATATCTTGTATATTTTATAACCATCAAGCTTACACCTTTGGGTACAGCAGGCTCAAAGTCTTCATGAGAAAAGGAAAACACGATCATTATATATCGCACCCTCATCACGATCTCTCCATGAAATAAAACAAATCATTAATAGGCATGCCATTAATCTTAAAAAAATACCATGTATATTTAATGTGATGCAAACAAGCCTTAATTGTTTGCTCATTCAACACTAATTCACTCCTCGCTGAACATAATGGTATTAACAAATCTTCTTTTGGGTATTAAATTATCTTATTGTGTTTTTACACAATAAAACAACAACTTTAATAAGAGTTGTATCACTAGGATGTGAAATGTCAATGTTGTTATAAATTTCCTCCAAATGAGCCTCCCGCATTTTCAAAGGGCATGATCACGTGTTTCAAAGCGTCGATGTGACTGGTCAGAATCCCAGACACACGCTAGACTGTTACGTGCTCTATTGCTTGCGACTTTTGTGCGATATGTTTTACGTCAATTTAAGGCGTTATGATCTAATAAAACGCATCGTAAAATAGGCTATGGGGTAAAATGTGCAAGGTAAGTTACTGTTGATAGGGATTGGTTTGATTTTTGGCAAGAGTGTGTGTTAACTACGCCCCGGAAAGGCAAAAATGACGTGTGTTATCTTCCAGGGGCGTTTTCTCGTGTTTAATTTTTCAGCAAAATGCCTAGATTAGAGTAGAGATAGCTGAAAGATGGCATGCCGACTGACCGTTCCAAGGCGGTAACTGTCGGGTTTGCTCTTATTGTTAAATGACTCATCACAGATTTGTTCTCACTTTTACATTTGGCGTGCATGTGAATACCTTGGTCCTGTGTCGTTTCAAGTTTTGTATATGTTGCAATGCTCATAGGACTTTGTCTTATATATTCTTATTCATGATCACAACAATGTTACTTGTGCAGTGTGGCGGTCGTTAAAAAATCTCCCCGTGCATGTAATCTATGTTGTCATTTAATTCATCTTATAAGGATTGTTACGTGTATTTCCTTTGACGGACATTGGACTTTGGTTCCTAAATTAAGTCTCAGCATGAACAGGATGCTACAACCATTTACTCTTCTCTAGTCAGTTTTTCTCTTGATTCAGAAAGTAAATTTCATTTTTTAACGTTTTTGTAGGTATTCTAATCGAAATAATACCTATCTCTTTTCTAAACACTAAGTGGGCATTCTTTTTTAATGAAGTCACCACTTTCGCCATAACTTGTCAAACAAAACGTCAGCGCTTGGACACTTATTCAAATGGATCGGTTTTTCTTTTAGTTGCTTGCATTCGAGAAACCCATCATTAAGTGCGAGTTTAGAGCTCTCTAAAACCGGTTTAGGGTTGTTATTTTCGTTTGCGTTTTTGGATAAAATATAGTGTGACATTTCTTGAACGTTGCCTCTCGGAAGCACTGTTGTAGTTTTCACATATTAAAGAAATAATGACTTATCATTTCACCTTTTAGATAATGGGTATTCACATCCATTACGGTTATCAGGAGTATTGCGGTTAATGCATTTCGTTATATTTTATGTAACCATGATTTTCTCCTATCACCCAGGTCCTCAATAAAAATACTAATGTATGCAGGATAAACGATATATCTTTATTAGTTATGCTAGGAAATATTCACGAAACAAACACAGACAATTACGTTGGGTATTTGTGTCTGCATTAATGTCTATGTGTTGTTTATCTTCATTTTTCAATCGGGAAACAAAATCGGGGATGTCTGGAGTGAACACATACTCATAGAAAACTCCATGACGGTAGTATTCAGGCAGATATATATTGTTACAATTAATCATTGGCATATATTTAATTGACGTCACACGTTAACATTCGAATCCTTACGATGAAACTTTCATGTCAAGAAACAGCAACAAAACAATAACAACAACACTATAACATTTCACGAAGGTAAACGTGTAAGACAAATAAAATGACGATGATATTTTGATATTATGCTTTCGGAAATCAAATCGCGTCACGTCAGCCTATCTAAATAAGCACGTTTTTAACGTCAAGTCAACATTGGACAATGACATTGGCACTTCTTAAACTATTCATAAACAGATGATGCAGCTTAGAACATTGGTATCGTGGAGTTTCAAACGAAGAAATTTCTTATCATTATTTAAGATAAAAGTAGGAATTTGTATTACCGCCACTCTTTGCTGACAAATTCGCCAGAAACACTGTAGACTAATCAATACTTTGCAACGACAAGAAACCATGAAACCATTGTAAAAACAGAGTTAATAAAAGCAATCGAATCATAATGAGTATTCCGTATCCAGTATAGTATTTAACTAGAGTTATTTTATTATAAACTGAACATTTAAGTCTGACATATGTTTTTCCACATCACGACAAACATTAAGCACTACTTTTATTCGATCATGTTTCTTTTATAGCTTAGTTAAACTTCGTTTTTTTTAAAAAAAAAAGAAGCATTCTAATGAAAATATTGTGTTCGTTTATTTCTTAAACACATTTCCACAAATGATTCAGTTTTGATAATATGACATACCAACGTTTAATTACATAGTCTGCTATATCTTAACATACACATACAGATTTTTGCAATGTTCACAGAGATGTTGACTGACCAGATTCTTTATTAAATGGAATAATTTTTTTTGCAATCTTTGTACTGCAGATGTTGTTATAATCACTATGTCGTTTATTCTAGTATAAATTCTTTTATTTGTTTTGAAACAATCATTCACATCATTGACTGATAAAACTGAAGGAACATCGTTTCATTCCAAAATTATTAGTCTTCACCATCTTTCCATAGTGTTACACATGTCTCAGTAATCTTAAATAGCATTTTAGAAGAAACACTGAATAGTTTAGATTTGTGTATTACTTCATGGCAAACTATCGGAATAATTGTATGACTTTGTTTTGTTCAGTGATAAAACGTTTTCTATTCTTCGTAAAATTAGTTTTTCATGGTCTCGCTTCAGGAAGTCTCTATAAGAGCCAGAATCTGCCACCTTTTATATAAACTGGTAATCCTTTATACAGACCGAACAAGGCGCTTTCATTTCAGACCTGCACAGGCTATCAATTTTATTACCAATGAGTCGCTGATTTTTTGTTTGTTTATTGTCGTCAACGACTTCATAAGAAAGAATGCGCGTCTAATGATGACATAGATAAATAAGAAAAAGTCCCATCAAAATTTAAACAGATATTTAAATTTAATCTACCTCTAGACAAAGGCAAACAGGGTAAATGCAAATGTGACAAAAACACAGAGACGAGACACAACACACGAAAAGAAAAAAACCAAAACATCAGTTACCGCCTTGGAACGGTCAGTTGGAAAAAAGACCGACTGGGGTGCTTAAACCTGGTTTGTGGAGCGCTCCAACCTCGCACTTCTTGATGGTTTTTCTATCAAACAATCAGTGTAAAAAATATCCCGTCATAGTTAAACAACTAGTGAAATGTAGAAAAATCATCGAATTGAAGAAAACAAAATAACCCAAACCAACTAAATAAAATGTATTTTTTTAAGAGTTAGGTAATAAATTTTAAAGTAACATATCATAAAAAGCCGAGGATTTATCCGCAGTTGGCATATTATATAATAAAGGTAAAAAAATCCCGATGTTATACCTACTGTGCAATCTCATGTGAAGGGCACGGAGACGGCTCAAGTGGTCTTACATATATAGGGCACAAATGGAGAGATGAAGAGACAAGAAATCCACCAGTGACTGTCCAATTATGGCTTTAAAGGCATCTCAAAAGCCTTATATAAGTGACCCCCCCCCCATTTATTGCCCCACCCAGCATGTGAGGGCATCTGTTTTCTGATAAGCCAGGCTGCCACAGTCTGTAACGATGTGTCTGTCACACAGGTATTGTTCAAGATCCAAGTGTATGTATGCTATATCTGGGGGTTGAACATATTCATTCACAGTTTGTAAAGGAAACAGTTGTGAATATACCAATTTCGCAATCCAATATATATATATATATATATATATATATATATATATATATATATATATATATATATATATATATATATATATATATATATATATATATATATAAAATCTTTATTTGTATTCCTTCTTACTTTGTTGGTTGATTTTGTCACTTCTTATACATTTTGTTATTTCTTTCATTCTTTTAGTTCTCATATATATTAAAAGTTATATTTTATTTTGATTTGTAAAATGTAACGAAACGTTTCTAACAAAAGCAATTTAAAAAGTCATTCACTGTCAGAATAATGTCCTTCAGAGTCATTTTGAATACTAAAACTTGTATCTCTCATGTATTTTCAAAATTAAATATTTAGCTATGAAATAAATACATAATTTTGCAGTTACAAAATTGACACCTAGTAATTAATGCAATAAAGAATTTGTAAGGGATCATATAGTAAACAACCCACATTATCACTAACAATAATGTTTGTGGCTTTGTGTAAAACTAGCCTACTGTCTCACATCCATACTAGCAGGTAATTTAGTTTTGCATTAACCCATCAGAGGTATTACTGTGACAGATTAGTACTATGTTGGCTAAAGACTCCCTGCAGTGATGACCAGCAATTAGCAGGTCTGGTCATAGCATGTGGGGGCCTGGCTCAGTGGGATACCACATTCCTTTCGAGATGCCTTTAAGTCACTGTTTTCGTATAGTCTCAACGACCTGTCCGGTCATCGTGTTATTTAAAAGCAATGCAAATGCAAGTTTTTTACTGTAAAAGGGCCACTTGCAAACAATGCAGTACAACAAAGGATTCCCGGATTGTAACTGTCAGCAATAAATTTTCTGATAAGTTTTGTAAAGTGGTCAGAAAAGTTATTGAGACCCTAGATTTTCTTTAACTTGTATAAAACATTTCCATAAAATGTAGAATGGCTTATACCTTTCTGCATATGTGTTTTCATACTGCTATTATACTTGGAAGCAATAAAATCATTGCGGTGAAAGAATTTCGAAAACGCCTTTCTTTATTTCTGAAAACGAAAGCCTTGCTGTAATAGTTTAGAAGAAATAAACCGGTTTCTAACATTTGTACTTCAGTACAAACTCGTGCAAACCTTGTAAGATGTGATGTGTAAATCCAAGGATGTTAACGTGAATTATTATAAGATATGGCGTTAGTCAACGCCTTTTTAAATTTTATGTGGTTAAAAAACCAGTATCCTATTAATACTCTGACCGGTGTATTTTTACCATGTTTGTAGTTGCAGCAATCTATCTTTTCAAATGGCATAAAAGTGATCCAAATTAAACGTATGACGCCATTGGTTGCTAGATGTCACAAGGTATACATGATAGTTTATTTAAACATGTGTATCCGCATGTATCCACTTAAAGGTCGGCTTTGTGCGTTGTGATATGGGTATATGTATATGGCACAAACGTTTCAATGTTGATCGTACGAAATACAAAACTGCAAGACGGGAATAAACAACAGTGTGAATATTCAGGCCGTTGGGAGTAACTATCGAATGCGAACTGATTATGCCCATGGCATAAGAAGATTAGATACGTTTATGTGAAATAACTGTCAGTAAATATCCATCTGCCAGATCAAGATATGTCGCAGTTTGAACACAAACACTGACGTTTGTAACCGCTTTCCCTTTAAATAATTTACTTGTTGCAAATGACTTTGCAATAAGATCAACACTACATGTACACATATTTAGTCTACAATTCACTACTCACAGCAAAGATTAAATTTTCAAAATGAGTCATTGGCACCAATTACATGATACTTGAATTAAACATTGGTTTGTCAGAATGTACAAGCTGTATTTACTTTTTTGTATTTTTTGTTGATTGTATAATCCAAGTAAGATCCAGTCAAAAGTGAGTTTGGATAAATTTATATTTGGGAAAGCTCCGTCTTAATTGCATTCTCTCATTATCGGGAATATATGGTCAGGTTGTTGTCTACTTAGACAAAATAGAAATGGGCATTGTTAGCATATCATTTCACATGGATATCTATTTTGATCATGTCTATTATATTTACTTATATTAAAGTTTGACGAGCTATATGCAGTTTATGATTGATTATATAGTATTTAACATTGTTAAACAGTGTGCTACTTGCAAGGGTTTAGTTTCATTGGAACGAACAGATTTAAAGAAAACAACAACTCTTTATTCTTATTTCATTCAGATATTTCTAACTGGCTACTTTGCAGCTGATTAAGGTTTTGAAAGCCCTAATGAAACAATTGTGACATTTTCGTTTGTATTCATATTTTTGACCTACGAATATTTCAAATTAAAATTAATGGTAACATTAAAGTTGTAAAAGGCAAATACTAATAACAATTCAGTCTTTGTAAAGCTGGATACAGTATTTGTAATTTAATGAACGGCGATTGTTTGTTGCTTTTCAAGTTGAAATTTATATTTTCTCCAATCGGCAATTGGCTCAAAAATATTGATTTTCATTTTAAAGTATAGGATTTTATTAAGATTACATTCTAATGATAGTCTAAAACCAATTAAACGAGACGCCGATAACCAAACCAGAAGATGAATTAAAAGCAAAAAATCGGCTCTTACTTGTAGTATCATACTTAACTACACAAACCTCATATATTTTATTCAGGAAATTGCTCCGACAAAGATTTACCAATGTCAGTCTGGCATTTAGAGCGAGATCTTCTTGCTGTAAATGAAGTCCCCGCTCACTTAATAGAGAAAACGAAATAGGAGAAGGAGTGACTGAAATTTAAGACGTCATTTTTTATGGTTTTGAAGAACTTGCGTCACCCTAGTAGTTTCAGTTGTTTTGTTTGAATGTTTTTTTACAAACTAGTTATGTAAAATAACTATATGCATAGAAAGAGTTTGAATTATAATTATATAATAAGATAAGAGTATAGTGCCACAGCGCATACTTATGCTTCCGTCTTACTGAGGCCGTATCTCTTAACAAATGTTTTACAACATTTCCCGACAAGTTTTGTAACCGCCTTCTGTTGAAAGAAAAATCTTCTCCAGGAGGAAAGAACGAAACCGTCATGGCCTGAAAACACAACAAGGAAAGGCCAATCAGACTACAATCATAGTGTCAATGGCATAACACACTTAGAATTGTTGACATTGTGTAATTAACGTTCTAAGTTAAACCCTTTTCTGGTGTTACACATTGAAGGTGACACGACTTTCATAATAAATGTTATGATTTCAGTCATAAACTGTTTCAACAGTATTAAACTGGTCGTTTTCCTGTCCCTGACACAAAACGAGAACGAAAAACGTGTGTTTGAAAATTGTTGATTTATGCCCAACTACATTCAAATAACTTTGTTATTTCTAGTGGATAAGGAAACAAGTTTTCGTACTATCCTTACTGGTACTTGCTTATCATGATTAACATAACGCGGCAGAGTATACATTGCAGTCCCCTCAATTCAGGAATCAATCGTCTGAACCAACATTCAATTTATCCTGGCCAGATGTAACACACCAGTAACGGCAGGGCTATGATAATCACCGGTTGCATGTGTTGTAACGTGTACATCTTGGTGATCTAGTGCCTGTCTCATATTGACAAGTCTGAGAAAATCAACCTCTAATGCCGTCAAATAGATCTTGATAAAGTCGAGTGACCTGTAAAACCGGTTATTATTTCACATTCCAAGTCAGAAATCAATACAGTAAGACAATGTTTTGGCAATTCTGAACAGAATTATCTCCACGCATCTTTAATTAGATAACATTTAGTCGATTAAAATACATTGAATGCCTCAGATGGAAATTCTTGGACTGTTCTATGCTCAACACGTAACATTAATTCAATAGATATTATAGGAAGGAAGTTTTTCGTAATCCGCAATTCGTAAAAATTGTTCTTCCTATAGTCTTAAAAAACTGAAAGTTGTCTATACCAGCAATAAAAACAAACAAAAAATAAAACAAAATGAATTTACTATTTATTAATTATTAATTAATTTTATTAATTAGTTTATTAATTATTTATAAAATATGACGTCATAACTTTTATGTCCATTGAATCATCTAATTGTTTTTAAACAATTACTCCCCAAAAACACAATAACCACTATGTTAGTTTTGTTATGAACAGTTTAACATTTTTTTATAAGGCTTGGCCTTGCTGTTTAAGCGGTCGTTTATAATCTATCCGTAATTAAGTAATGAATTGGGATGTAAGGTTAGAAATCACATTTATTTTATCAACTTTGGTTAATTTCAAATCCGAATTAAGCAATTCAAGTCTTCTTATCATTCAACATGGAACAAGTCTTTTTGTCAAATTTCCATACGTATGTTACAAACAAAGGCAAATTAGGAACCGACGTAAAATATCTCTCGAAGATAAATCCTCCATCCATTATACTACGTAGTGACGTTTGTGGATGAAATTATGTAAGTGGCCACATTAAGGGATACATATTTCACGAGCAAATAATTGTTGATTGTACAAGGCGATATGTTTAAATTGTTTTTACAATTTTAAATACTTCTGTAGGTTGCAAATCCACCAATGTTTATGTATGTGTATTAATGCGTGTGTGTATACAATGTATACAATGAATTTATGTATATACATACATGTGCTTGGATATTAAACGTAATACTAAACAGAGTTTGACCTCAACTTTTAAGTCGATTTTTAAAATGAATACATTACATCTTAGTAAATATTTTTTTATTTACAAATGCAAATGACATTTGTCAACAACAAAAGTGTTTCGGACAAAGTACCAAAATTAGAAATAATAGAAGTCCCTTTTAAATTGGGATGATCATCTATTTCTACGCACATTGATTAGTTTGATTGAAATCTAATGATCTCCCTTCATTTTTTTTTTGTAGTAATTTATCATTAAAGAAATCTGAATCTGAATCTGTTTGTTATTGCAAGAAAAGTGTAGAAAAAAAGAGTAATTTTTCATGGCTGTTTTTCATAGCATGCCTGTACGCATGTTTAATTATTTTGGATGCATTCCCCCTCATTATTTACCAATTACACTTTTCTAATTACCAAGGATTGATGAAATTATTAAAGTATCTGCCATCCACATATCATAAACACTATTATGGAACTACTAACGAAATTATTTGGTGTTCAGAGGCCTTCTGTCAAGACAGACATGTCAATGAAAAACTCACTGTCAGACCATCACAATGCAACCGACACAAAGTTAGTTTCAACCATCGCAGTCATAAATTATGATACTTACTTTGTGGAGATCGTCCCCAGTCAAATCTCTGTGTAGAACAACCGGAGCACCGACCTATTAATAGATTTAGCAAGGTAAATGCTGACTTATTACGTTTCAGTTCAACCCGTGATCACAAGAAATAGTACCCATCCAATTTAGCTGATGACTTATTAAAAATCAAAATCAATCTGGTACTAAAATAAACCACACGCATGAACGCAATGTGTTTTATGGACGTGAACAAAACCAACAACTGACCAGGGTGTGTTTTTCATGGGACTATCATCGAAAGAAAGTACATGTTTTAGATCATACTGCTAGTTATAATAACGATTTTCTTACTTTCTTTACTTAACATACATTTTTGCTTATTCATAATATGCAATTTTAAAAATAATTCAATGTTGAAAATGCTATTTTTCAAAACTTAATTTATATGTTAATCACGATCGACACTGTTTTGACAATAATACATACCCCAGTCTTTTAAACAAGTCACTCCAAATTATTTAATCGAGTCTTCCAACGCAATTCAGGACTTTTTGTTGGATAAAGAAGCATTTCATGTGTGTGGGCGACAGTGGTAAGAGTCTCTGACTTGTGACTCCTCAGCTTCTCATCGAGTGGGTTCGAGTAGCTTTTGTAAATATGATTGAGAGTTAATATCAATATTTAACAACGACTATCAGCTGGTTTGTTATATGTATACATATACTTGATACATTATGCAAAGCGTCCTACTAGATACCGATTGATATTTATTATCTTTGAATCCTCGCCTTTATTGGATTGTAATTGTATATTGTTTTGGAAGTTTCGAAATGAATGTTGTTGTATGTTGCTATCATGAATAGTTTCAACTTCTTTAAAAAATGGTATAGCATTCCACTGATCAAGAATCGGTGTTTTAGATCATTTATCTAGGAAATGGTTACAATGTATAATTACTTTAACCCTTCGCACGGTTAGATTTCGTTTCTAATAATTGGAACATAATCTTAAAAGAAACTGGGAAATTAGATTAGTGTGCATTTAATTTATTTCTGTTGGATGTATCATTGATGGCGAACTTTTGAATTTTTTCCAAAGATCTTGTTTCGGTCAGTGATTTAATGTCATCTGTTCTGTGCAACCATCATTTTCTTTTCCTAATTCCTCTGCTTTGCAATCGTAATAAAAGCCAGAATCTATTTGTCAGAAGCAATGCGAACCATCTCTCTACATAAATCGGATAATATATTTATGATTATGCGATTACTTTTGACTTTTTAAAAGTAAAAGTGACCAAAAGCAAAGCAAAACAAAACAACAGCACTGTGACAGAAGTCATTACACACACATACACACACGCACACACACACACACACACACACACACACACACACACACACACACACACACACACACACACACACACACACACACACACACACACACGTGTGTGTGTGTCTGTGTGTAATATATGTTTCAGTTTTGAGAAAAAGGGAAAGAAACGCCACAAGCTATTGTAGCAGTTTTTGATACTAAAATGTTTATACAAGAAAAGACCTTTTCTTCATTAAATCGAACTTTTTGTTTTGAAATAAATAATAGAAATGCTTTTATTTAAGCTAGCAACATGCTGCAGACCACAAAAGCTAAACATTCAAAGGAAAAAATGTGAGTTCTCCCTTGTACTACAATACGTGTACCTAACGGCACCAGAGTCATACGTTTCAATTAAGATTTTCCACTGTCGCTCTGACATTAAGAGTGATGTGTTTTTACCTAAAGGAGGTTTCCCGCTTTATGAATTACAAACGATGTAAAAGGAAGAAGTGACTGAAATGTCATGTCTATCGCGTTTTTAGAAGGATCTGTGTCACACAACTTTAAGTTGTTTTGTTTTTTATTTCGGTATAACTCGCATGTACAAGAGAAAATAGATATGTTTATTTTCTCCTCTAGATGTCATTGTGTTTAATATGTGTTCTCTCTCTCTCTCTCTCTCTCTCTCTCTCTCTCTCTCTCTCTCTCTCTCTCAATGCAAACAATCTGCAAACAAGTGCTTGATACGGAAATGGCATACTACTGTGTTCTACTTACAAACGTCAGAATGAACACACTAAGTTTGACGTCATTAATTTCTTTTTCAATAAGGCCAACGTTTGACTGAACGTACTATAACGTTACTCGGATATTAATCTGATTACACAAAGCAAATCTGTTGAGCGATATCAATTTACAGTGTAAGTCATCCATTTTAAAATGCAAAGGATTTATTAATTGTTGATAACTGATTTTGCCTTAGTTGTTACGTTGCTTGTTGGGCATAAATAAATAACCATGAACGTACCGCACCTATCAACATTTTCCAACAATGTCAATTGTTAATTCACGCAAAGGCAACAACACTGTCGAGTTGCAACGACTATACAACATTGACTCAACCTTCGTGACTATTACAACATTTCCCATATCTTTTCCAAGTAGCACTAACATGTCCATGCTACATTTATCAACAACAATTACACCAAGGAGAAACTGGACGTTGAAGGGGTCATTATCGTACCTAAATTTAATGCATAATGTAAGCTATTGATGTCTTAATCGAACTATATTAAATTTCCATATCAACCGGGCGGACTAATAGTATTCGGATGATAAATCATCAAGGGTAAATATTGTTAAATTGATCGTTAGTAGTGTCTTATTTAGTTGCGCCTAAAGTTATGGTTTAATAGTTTAACAGCAAAAGGGGCGGTCAATGTACAAAACCTATACATCAGAAAATATATTCAAGTCTAGTTTGCATCCCTGCAAGAATATTTTATATTTTATCAAGTATGTTTTCTAATGAGAAGATGGAGGCTGGACTAAAATGCATTCTGACTTTAAGGCAGCGTTCAACTAGAAAATTCTCAAGAATGATGTCTTAATGTATCGAGTTCTTACCTAGAATGTAGATTGTTATATGATTACAAGTTTCACAGACCGCTAATTTATCAAGATCTATTTGACGGCATTAGGGGTTTAGTTTCTCAGACCTGTCAATATTCGACAGGCTCTAGATCACCAAGATCTACATGTTAAAACGCTGTAACCGTTGATTACTACAGCGTGGCCGCCTTTACTGGTATGTTTCATATGGATAACACAAATTGATTGTGGTGTATTGCTTAAGACGATGGGTTACATAATGGAGGTTCCCATTTCGAACCCCCATTTTACAAAAATGTAAAATTGTTTAATCTTTATAGTTCTTGTGCTTAAAAATGTCTCTCTTCGGAAGATCCGACATGGGTTGTATAGGTACGGTTTAGTAAGGTCTTTACGGATTAACAATAGTTGTTCTAGTTGCCTAGTTAATTGACTACTCTACTTACATACGGAAAGGTGTGATACAGCAATCTACGGACTTCTAAGTTTAGGAATGGTTTACAACGTATTTTCACGAAATACCACATCAATTCAGAATTGGTGAAGTATTGTACACTTCCCGTCTGTCTTTACATTTCTATCGTAAAATATTAACACAAGTTTGTCGTTGAATCTGTATTTTCTATTCTCCAATCTGTAACTCTTTGGTGTCGTCATCAACGTCACCATGCTTTCAAAGCTTTCACATGTCATTAATACTTTTTTAGATAATGATTTAAGAAAACTCTGTCAACGGACAAGGAATTGTCAGTTTTTTCTCTGTAAATGGGATTTTCATTCTATGAAGCCGGCAATAAACAATCTGTCCTGCATAGAAAGCAGTTCCAAAAAATGAGAAAGTATATATAGTTTTGTAGTTGTTTTTTAAAACATAATGCATCAACAGGCCAACAGTAATTTTCGAATTGAATAAGGCATGGAAATAATAAAGGCCATTTAGCATGTATCAAATGACTTTGCTTTAGTTCGTTATAATATTCAATGATTGATATTTTTGTTAGTTGCCACTATCGGAGGTCCACTATAGTAATTACGACATATTTTATCATTAGAACAAACAAAAGACACAGGCCAGGCACAAGCACACAAGTAAAATATGACAAGAAATATCTTAAAAAAGAGATGGACGCCGTTGGTAAAGGTTTTAATGAATAAAATTGACCTTTAAACAAGTTAAGATAATACATTTTCTGACACCAACAATGACAGAATGTTATATTCCCTCGCGTCGTCTTCATTTTACCTCATCGTGTCATCTTCATTTTACTCCATCGCTTCATCTTCATGTTACCCCATCGCGTCACCTTCATGTTACCCCATCGCGTCATTTACTCCATTGTAGTAGGGTAGAAATAGGGCCACAGTCGCTACATTGTAGCGCGCTCGTACCCACGTGATTTATGACGTCACATAAAGATGTACTAGGGCCACAGTCGCTACATTGTAGCGCGCTCGTACCCACGTGATTCATGACGTCACAGAAAGATGTATTATCGTTAGAGCACACCTCCCTACCTCCCGTGTGCGGTGTAGCGTATCAATGCTGTATTTAAACAGTAGCTGTTATATGTTTAAATAATAAGTTTCAGGATTACGTTGCGTTAGTATGGATAAAAGTGAGAAGGATAGAATATTAGAAAAATATTATTTTGAAGAAAAGAATCCAGGTGCCTACTCCGGTGCTCAGAAACTATTTTACGTTTTAAATAAAAAGTATCCTGGAACATTTAAATTATCGTTCATACAACAGTGGCTTAATGATCAAGATGCGTATTCTCTGCAGAAGTCCAGGCGATATAGATTTAAAACAGCTAATGTACGTGTGTCCGCCATTGGCGAACAGCTGGACATCGACCTTCTCTCCATGGCTAACTTAGCCAAAGATAATGATGGTGTGCGTTTTTTGTTGTGTGCAATTGACATTCTATCTAGAAAACTTTGGATAAGGCCATTAAAAAACAAATCAGCGAAGGAGGTTTTAAAAGCGATGAAAAGCGTTTTAGATGAGATTTCACCAATTAAAATAAGAAAAGTGCGGGCTGACAAAGGAAGCGAGTTTTCTAATCGGTGGTTCAGAAAATACATGAGCGAACAAAGTGTGTCAAAAAAAGATAAATGGCGAAGGTTAATCAATTCAGTAAGAGCAATAGGTGGGATGTTTTTGACAGCAAAAATGGATCGATGTTCACATTGAATAATGGTATGTAAATTCCAAAATAAAGAAGTTTTAGATGACCAGTCACCAAATTTCAAAAAGTTGTTAAACTGGTTTATTAACGAATTATTTTTGGATGGTTATGAAAAAAGGTGTGTTGTTAAAGAGACCTTCGCAGATTTCGGTAAAAAAAAAGAAAAAAAAAAGAACTGTTCTGTATATTTCAATTTGTAAAATGTGTGCAACACATAACGCATGAAGAATTAATCTCTTTTATTTTTGTTAGTTATAAATATCATAATAGTTATGATTTGTGATTCGAGAAAAGCAGGCATGAGGAGTGAGAGAGGAGGCATGAGGAGTGAACGAGGAAGGATGAGGAGTGAAAGAGGAGGCATGAGGAGTGAAAGAGGAGGTATCAATTGGGATGGGGAGGGCAAGTTGAGGCATTGAATGAGGAGGATAAGAGGAGGTGCCAAGGAGGGTAAAATGAGGCATCGGCGCAACATGAGGAGTGAATTGCTAGCTGTTGCACGAGAATTTTGCGCCAATTGAATTCACCTCTATGTTATTCAGAAGCCGCTTCAAAGTTTCTTACGCAGTTGCTGTCGGTCATTCGCCAATTGAAAGCAAAATGGATTACAACTGTTTTCCCTTCCGAGTACCCGATACGGTGAAGGAAAGTACGAATATAAACATGATAATTTCTGAGAGTTTTAACCTCCAGAAAAGACACAATGTGTCCAACGCATGCGGATTTGTTAATATCGTTTTAAAGAAGTGCTTCGACGTTGCCGTTATTGCTTCAAAAATCGTGTACGGTAAACTTATGGTGGAGAACTTTACTACACCTCATGTATGGTTGGAAATAGGTGATTTTACCTTGGACAACACCTACGTGGAAGATATACCTGAACACATATTTATTCCAATGAAAATAAGGTGTCAATATGTAGCTAAATCTCCACAATCTACCAAAGATTTTGTCGGAGATATATTTACTAAGTTAATTGGAATAGACTATCACAACAGCTTTGTCTTTGAATGGATGTTTCATCATTCTGAACAATACCTGATGTTATCTAAAAACATAATTCCGATGAAACGCTACTACCGCGATATGTCTAATTTCATGGAATACAACATGGATATGTCACCGCTCCAACTGCAGCAAAATGATACATGCTGGTGGTGTCGCTCACGCATATGTTCCTACATAAAGTGTGATAGGTGCAACGTCGCCAGATACTGTAACCAACAATGTATGCTGGCAGACAAATCAGTCATTCATCATGCAATATGCGTATTACCCTCTTCCAAATAAGACACTAAATACACTTACTTTATCATATGAGGTTTCTTCGACTCACTTCAACCACACGACGCTTTAAATAGGTTGATCCACCAACGACCCGTTCAGTGTTTATTCGTATGTCAGAGGGTGAAGACCATAAAACGGTGATGGATATATTTGATAACAAAGACATAACGAGGATGAGTAAGAGGAAGAGGAGCGGGTCTCAAAGGAGTCAGAGATCTCAGTCTGAAATTTATATTAGGATGGTTCTACCGGCAGAGCAGACAACCGCTATAGCTAAAAGTATGCTGGAACGACAAGCTAAACCAAAAGATGTATCAATCATAGGTCAGAAAGAAATACAACCCACCAGAGCAAAACTCAAACGTCAGAATTCAAAAGAAGACGATAAAACCAGGAAGAGTAAGAAACCTAGACAGGATCCGCCATCTACTGGAAGAAAACGGAAAGAGAAGACCGGTGAACTCGACAACATAACAACTATTGGACAGGTGTTTAGTTGAATGCTTCACTCACTCTTCCTCATTCTTGTTTAAAACGTCGAGGACGATGTTTCAGTGCGACATTTGCTTAAAAACTTTTGGGAGAAAGGATAATATGTTACGGCATAAACATTCAGCGCATACAGACATGAACTCGGATGAAGACGCGTTGTCAGACGTATCAAAGATGGGGGATATTTTTGGGCCCATAAATGACAACGAGTCTAGTCACAGTGACGACGATGACGGTACATCTGTCACTTCAGAGGAGTCTTCGGTGATAGATCCTTGGAACGAAATTGTAGAGGAAGCGTTCCTAAAGTGTCAATCGGAGTTTGACTCGGAGGTAAATGAGCTTATGGAGAAAAATAGCGACATCAGTGAAAGTGAAGCCAGAGAAAAAACTTTCAGGAAAATGAAAAGCACCTACAGGGAAGCAATGATGAACAGTTTTGGCAGTAAACTGTTGTGGTTTGATGCGATGAAACAAGATCATATCTATAAGTCTATAAAGAGGACAGTAAAGCGGCTTATTGACACCGACGAGTACGACGAGGAGGAAGCTTTGAAATACGGCATACTCAAGCGGAGGTTTCTCTTTGACAAGGTCCTAGATACTTACGAAATTCCAGAGCTGGGAAGAGAGGATGACATGGAACAAGAAGAAGACTCGGAATGATAGTGTAAAAAAACCCAGAAACAGATAGTTTCTTTTGCTATAGGACGATATCGTGTATTTCGTGTAACAAACGTTTAAATGCAACAACAACAACAACAAAACGATTGCAATGGTTATTCGTGCATTAAAAAAAACATTATCTCGAGAGAGATGGAAATTACCGTTAAAAAACATGAAAGCATGCATTGTTATAAAATAAAGCGTCGGAGGAATGTTACATGTCAAATATGACAATTTGTCTTATTTAAGTTAGCTTTAATTCTTACCCATTACAAAATGTGATAAAGCGGGATAAATAGTATCTGTGTTAGATATAAATGGGAAAAAAAGTATGTTATGAATAAAAGCAATAAACCTATTTTCTTTTGTTATTTAATCTATATTCCCGATTTATCACTTTTCTTTTTGTACATACATAAGCGTAACACTTCCCCCCCCCCCCCCCCCTACCCAACGTTTATTGTTCGTTAATAAACCAGTTTAACAACTTTTTGAAATTTGGTGACTGGTCATCTAAAACTTCTTTATTTTGGAATTTACATACCATTATTCAATGTGAACATCGATCCATTTTTGCTGTCAAAAACATCCCACCTATTGCTCTTACTGAATTGATTAACCTTCGCCATTCATCTTTTTTTGACACACTTTGTTCGCTCATGTATTTTCTGAACCACCGATTAGAAAACTCGCTTCCTTTGTCAGCCCGCACTTTTCTTATTTTAATTGGTGAAATCTCATCTAAAACGCTTTTCATCGCTTTTAAAACCTCCTTCGCTGATTTGTTTTTTAATGGCCTTATCCAAAGTTTTCTAGATAGAATGTCAATTGCACACAACAAAAAACGCACACCATCATTATCTTTGGCTAAGTTAGCCATGGAGAGAAGGTCGATGTCCAGCTGTTCGCCAATGGCGGACACACGTACATTAGCTGTTTCAAATCTATATCGCCTGGACTTCTGCAGAGAATACGCATCTTGATCATTAAGCCACTGTTGTATGAACGATAATTTAAATGTTCCAGGATACTTTTTATTTAAAACGTAAAATAGTTTCTGAGCACCGGAGTAGGCACCTGGATTCTTTTCTTCAAAATAATATTTTTCTAATATTCTATCCTTCTCACTTTTATCCATACTAACGCAACGTAATCCTGAAACTTATTATTTAAACATATAACAGCTACTGTTTAAATACAGCATTGATACGCTACACCGCACACGGGAGGTAGGGAGGTGTGCTCTAACGATAATACATCTTTCTGTGACGTCATGAATCACGTGGGTACGAGCGCGCTACAATGTAGCGACTGTGGCCCTAGTACATCTTTATGTGACGTCATGAATCACGTGGGTACGAGCGCGCTACAATGTAGCGACTGTGGCCCTATTTCTACCCTACTCATTGTGTCATCTTCGATTTACCCCATCGCGTCATACACCATCGCATTTTGCACCATCACGTCAGGCGTATGGATGCATTCTTAGCAGGTTATCGTATCATTCGCCGCAAACAGTAATTGTACAGAACAAGGAGGTGCACAAAAGTAATAAAATATAATTTTCAGTTGTTTGTTTAAAGACCAATATCAAACACCCGGTAAAGAGTTCTGCAGTAACATTCCACAATGATAGTCCCAACACAATTACAGACCGTAATGTTTTAGTTAATCAATATGTAACTTATCATTTAGTCACTAAACAAGTGACTATCTTGATATTCAGAGACATCACCACTGTTACGTTGAATGTGCGCAGTCCTACAGCAAATGACCAATGACAAAAGTATTTTCTGAAAGACTTGAACTTGTCGCTTGTTCTTGTTAACTTTACTGACTGAATCTAAGCAGTATGCTAGAAAAAAGAACTGTGATGTATTTATTATTATGAAATAAACCAGGCAAATGCTCTGTGCATCATTAACGCCAAATATATGACCTACTGCGACCATAAATGTACCCTCAATTGTCACTGATTAAACAATCATTCTAGCACGTTGTAGAGGATCTAAGGTGAACAACTTTCTTTCAAACTTCCATTAGAAACTGTGATTGTTGACCGAAAAATAAATCTATATTTCGAACTTTATATAACAGAAAATACATGAGAACTTTTATTGGTCGTGAAACGTGAGTTGAAAATTGTTTTAATTGTATCCAAGAAAACTATGGAAATAAGCACATCCAGCAAATAAGACAGAAACAAGTACAATTCGTTCAGTCTGCTGCAAAACCATATTAAAGTATTGCAATCTCGTTAGATGTTGTTGTTGTTGGAACTAGTTTAATAAGGGTCTACTCGCCCTGTTAGACTTGTTAATAGCTGCATAAATAGACCATTTCAAACATCCAGTGCGCATGCGCCGATTTATATCTCGCGCTACGAGACTTGACCCGTTATCTCCAGATTTTCAAAACTGGGGGCTCTTGCGCAAAGGATTTCATCATTTGTTTCCGTACTTTTTTAGAAAACAAGTGTTGTTTTTTTCGGTTTGCACATATTAGCGCCAATTAACGGCTGTTAACAACATTGTTCACGCACTTATAACATAGAATCGCTAATTACATCCCTGTGATTTTAATTTCTTCAAGGTTGTAAAAAATAAATGCGGTGTTATTTCTTTCTGGCGCGGAGGGCTCTCTGGCTTACACTGCAACATCAAAGACAATTCTGGGAAACAATCGACGGTCACTATCATTTGAAGTCGCCGAAAAGAAATATTTTTGTTTCAAATTGACTGACCCATTATTTCTCTAATACTGTGTAACATGATGTCGATCGATAATTGTCTTCAAGCTGCCATTTAGAAGATAGAGAGGGTGTGAACGTTGGGTACTGTTGAGAGATTAAAAATGATAAGTACACGTGAACGGCGTGTGCTATGAAAAAATATGCAACGTTATTGACGATTTACCTTCGCGGCATAAATATAAGTTCTAAAGGATTGAGAGTAAAGGGGGGAAACTGTACTATGTAGTAATATTTCAGACTGCGCATGTTTTTACTTATATAAATATCCTTACAAACTTCTTTAGTCCATTGAATGATCATAAACATTTTTTATAAAGGAATTATTTATATTTAAGGTATGGATTAACTACAATAGGCGAGTTATTGAAATAATACATTTGCAATAAACACGAGATGAAAATATATATATTCCTCTTCCTTAACGAAAAAATAGTAGGGTTGGGAAAGGGTGCACCATTGTGGGTACTTCTAAATATAGCGTTAGGTCCTTTTATGAGCCAAAAAAGATATTGTAGACCTTAGTGTTTTGTCCCTTTTGTTGTCCTCGCGTAAGTTGTTGTTGTTGGAACTAGTTTAAGAAGGGTCTACTCGCCCTGTTGAGGGCTTTTTCATGACCCCGCCATGTTGCCCATGCATGGCTTAAATGTGTATATTCCGAAAATATCGCCTAAAGTGGGCCCTAATTAGGTACCTAGTTTATGTACCCATTTACTGGAAAGATGGTATAATTTTGGTAATTTTTTGATCTTAAAGGGGATTGAGCATGTTTTGAGTGAATTCCACTCCCTAATTCCTGGCTCTTTCCCCTGACACTAGGTTCTAATTGGTATTTGTTTATTTATTTTTCACCATAAGAAGGTTCCCTGTTTTCGGCTTACATCTTCCCCTTACGAAATTGTGAAATAGTGGGGAAGGGTGCACCTTTTTAGGGACCTGTGTAGCTAATAAGCTTGGTATTTAATGAGTAGTTGCGGTAGCTCGTTTAGACCCTAGTGTTTGTTAAGTTTTGATGTCTGGACGCCCTGGGCCCGACCGCCCACTAAACCATCTTTCTTGTCTTACATGTGTAATGTATATGCCAAGAAAGAAGTCCTCGGCTGGTGGTATAAGATAATGCTCGCCTTTGTCTACTAATTAATTCTATTACTATTTAGTCCTCGCGTAAGTCAATGCATATTGCTCTTTAAATGGTGAAGGTCATAAACCACACGACTGCCATATGGTGACAGTTTCAAGCTGCATAGCGGATGCATGTGTTAATTGGGCAGTCCGATAACTCGGTTACTTCCCTTGAATTCAAAGGGAGGCTACTCCCCTGGGGACTAAGTGAAAAAAAAAGATGGCGGACAAGGACAAAGAAATCAACGAAGCTTGTGTAAACAACTAAGAATTGGACCATTTCAAGCTAACAGATTTGAAGAAGTACCTGGCGAATCGTCGTTTGACTAGATCCTGAAGGGAATATCAGCTAATCGAGCGAATTATCGGCGCTCACAAGCTAGATATTACTGACAATTATGAATTGAAAAGGAGACACCAACTCGAGAAGAATTAGTAACACTCCACCCTCCCTTAACTTGTAACAGGTCGCCCTTGATCGGTAACAGTTCGCCCTTGATCGGTAACATGTCGCCGTCGGATATTAGTGTATATGTCAAGCAAAAATGTATGCTTGTTAACTTATCTATAATTATTTCGACACCTTTCACATCAAATTGTATTTGTTTCCATCGGCTTCATATGCATTATGAGTACTTCGGATATAAGTGTACCATTTCCACGCGTTAAATGAAGGGGGAAAATGACGTCAAGTAAAGTTTATACTTGATTTAATTTGTCATATAGTGTATCATATATAATATTTTATAAGATATGCATACAAATACAATTAGTTGGTTGCCGTCTTAGTCGACTTCTTCATACTGTATTGTGATAAAGCTAGCGTACGTTGCGAGATTGAATCACTGACTAGTCTATTAATTGCAAGCACTTATATACGTCTATGACGGCAAGCATCAGTTAAGATCATGGTGACTAATTATCAATCAAAATTAGTGCTGACGCTATCATCACAATAATGACTAGGCAAAAATCAATTAACAATCACACACCGACCAATTTATTAATTTTAAATTTTATATACGCCTATGTCGGTAAACATTAATCAAGATCACACTGACTAATTATCAATCAAGATTAGTGCGAATGGTAACATCACAATAATGTCTGTAGGCAAACACCAATTAACGTTCACGCTTTTATGTGCAATTATAAGATAACTGCATACTCAAGTCATCTTGAGTATGACAACCTTATTAAAGTATTTGCAACAAAATATGTATGCAACTAAGTAACATTAAAATCCTTGCAACAGCGGAATTTTATTTAAATATACAATTTGAAATAAATAAACCACGTACACAGTATAATTATTATTTTTTAGGTCGCAACATTGCATTTAAGTGACAGTTCGTATATTGTACTGGGAGGATCAGTTTTTTTTTCTTTGGTTAAAACAATTTTAAAATATGAAAAATAAAAATATAATAATTTACGATACTAATAATACGATGTTTATAATAATAAAGAAGGAGACAAAAGAAGCATAAATTTAATGTGAATGGTGTCAAAATAATAAAAAATTAATAAGTTTACATTCTTTTTACTTAATTTCTTAAAGATTTTCAAGGGCGAAGGGTGGCGTATACACTTATATCAGAAGAGCTCATAATGTATATTAAGACGAAGAAAACAAATACAATGTGAATGGTTATAAATAAATTAACCAATTTACTTTTTTTTCTCGATGTATACACTTATATCCGAAGGCGACATGTAGCAAGGGCGAACTGTTACCTATCTCGGGCGAGCTGTTACCAATCAAGGGCGAACTATTACCAGTTAAGGGAGGGCGAAGTGTTATAATACCATCAAAATGCGTCGCAGCCGCTTGTTTTGAGGAAATCGATGCAATGAAACAGTTCTGTTTTCGACCACCTTCCCGCTATAAACAACACCTTTACATATTCAGCAATATTTCGGCGATTTCCATTTTGGTTTTGTTTCTTTCTTTAATCAACTTTCCATATCACTTGATGTGTGTGTTATACACGCTGATAAAATTTCTACTTATACCCCGGAAGTTTTAATGCGCATGCGCATTCGGAGAGTACTCAAGGGAAGACAACTTAGTTATCGGACTGCCCAATTCTTGCGAAGGGGAAAAGACGCCAAAACACGGTCACACTTCCTGTCCACTAGACAAACAAGGTGTCATAAAACTGCCAATTAGCTTAATTAGTTGGGGTGTCCGCTCATGTCTTAAAATTAGGGATTCAATTAGAGTAGAACTTTATGATGGTATGAAAGGGACCCACGCGCATAGAGACACATAATATGAATTTACAAAAAAAAAATAATAATACATTTCTATCTTTAAATGGGTACAAAAATTAAGTACCCGGTAGGGCCCACTTTAGACCACATTTTGGCATATAACATTCAAGCCATGAATGGGAAAATAAGCCGTAGCCGTAGCGTGTAGACCCTCATTCAAATAGTTGCAAATCAAGTAAAGTCAAAAGTTGTATGCATATTTTGAATCGCGGTCCACGAATTCCTATTAATTATTTATACGTAATAGCGCATTATGGGACCGATGCATTCAGAAATAGGGATTTTGACACTATTGTCCAAATTTACAACATTGTTCATTATAAGATATATAACAATTAAGATTAGAATCATCAGAAAATTTGCTTGACAAAGATCCATACCCCTGTAACTAAAGTAATGGAGATGCAGATGACGACGATGCTGCTGCTGCTACTGCTGATAATGATGACGGTGATACCGATGCTGTTTATGATTATTATGTAAATGGTAAAAACGGTTACGATGATGCCCATGACGATTACGATGTAGATCGTGATGGCGGTGATGCTGCTGCTGCTGATTAAAGGTGATCATACAGGTAATATGGGATCATGATGATGATCATGTGTTGCCAGGTAAATTTAATGGCGGTAATGATTATAATTTCTTTAATATTAAACATGTAAATGGACGTGATATAAGTTCGTTTTTATTACGGTTGTTTTATTTTACTTTCAATTGATGATTGTATATGTGCACTATTTGGCAACTTATGGTTATTCAGACGTTGAACTTTTGTCAATTTCATGATTTTCAGTACTGTATTACGTTCAATTAGATAATAAAAAAATCCGGAAGTGAAGAGCCCCCAGTTTTGCAAAACACGTCGAGATATTCTCACAAAGCGTCTACTTGATCAGCGGAATAGGATTGACCAGACGCTTGGTTTGAAATGGTCTATTCTGAGCAAGTCGTGCGGCGTTTCATCTGAAATTCTGTAGCGAATTTTCTTTACTTGTTTTTCATTTTGTTTAGTCATGATAGATCGACTTCAAAGATATATTATGACTTTTAATGAATTTTGTTTGTCACGTTTGTGACAAAATCAGCATAGACCTAATTACTTTTTAATGCAGACACACGGACACACACACGACTGCGGGTGCACTCGCACATTTTTTTAAATATAAATGTAACATTTAAATCTCAGCCTCTCCGTGTATAAAGTTATATATCGTTTTGTTTGTGCCTGTGTTTTCTTTTTTATTTGTTTGTGTGTGTGTGCGTTTGTATGTGTTTTTGCATATGATGTACATGCAAGCTCATCAACAATGAACATATAGCACATGGTAAAAACACATTTTTGAACGAGAAGAACACTTAAAATCAGCAATAACGACACACACCATGTCATCATCACAACGACAAAGTTATAAATAAATTCCAGTTCTTGTCTTTTTTCACTTTGAAAAGATCACTGTACCTCCAAGAAACGAAAATATTGTACATAGGTTTGTCATTTGATATATGTGTCTAAGACAAGGATCTCTCTGAGATAAGTTCTTGTGTCAGCTGTCGAGTTCGGCTTGAAATCTCATCTAATATTAACAGAGCAAACTAGAACAATCACGATGAAATATTACCTTTTCGTAATTGTACACTCACTTGATTACAACTATCGTAATGCCAAAAAAGGACAGCCGCTGTGTTAACAATTGACGATGAAGGTGTTAGTTTAAAAATGTTTAACAAGGTTGTTGCTTCTGCGAAAATTAATCCAATTTAACACGCTCAGCTTTTATTATCTGTACAAAAGAAGTCCATGTTAATACTATTATTTAGGCGAAAAGAGTATCGTTTTTAAATCACTACCATGGACTGTTTCGATGTATAAATGCATCCTACAGAATTACAATTTTCATAGACTGGCCAGTTATTGCCAACACACACACAGACACACAGACACACAGACACAGACACACACACACGCACGCACGCACGCACGCACACACACAAACACACACATGTATATATGTATATATGCAGACCACAGGAAAAAGGAGTATTCCTAATATATGAAGTTTTCTTTGTGGATGAAAGGTGTTTAAGTTAATCAATTGCTAATTTGACGTAAGCCTATTAACAGCAAATGAATGATTTACTGAGTGAATGAAGATAGGCCAGACTGTTGAATGTATGTGAAGGTGTCTGTGTGCGCGTGTGCATGTGTGTGTATCTTAGATGTTGGATTATATACGAACAGCCAATATTAAGCGGATCAATTCCTTTAAAATTGAAACAATTTTTATTTTTTTACCAAAAATACCAGTGACGTCTTCAAAAGATATATCAAAACCAATCCTGTGTGTTATTTGCAAAAATGTTTAGTGTTAGCATTAATTTAATTGTGTGCAGCATAAAATGACATCTAGTATTAAGTGGTTGATTAATATTCTATCTTTTCCTATAGTAATCGATCTTAGAACATAAATGCATTATTTGTATTTGTATAATATGTATACGTTTCTCGAAATGTAGTGAAATGTGCTGGTATGTGTATTGAACCGCATGAATAAATTAACAGTATTATTGAATTTTGCGAACATACATAGGAATAGAAATAAACCAAAACAGAAAACCAAAATTATAGTCTCAATAAATGGAGGGTTTACTGTCGGACACAAATAGATAATACCATTTGCTGGCACAGACTTTTATCAAGTGAGTTCATACAACAGATCAGCACAAGTATTTTTAATTTACAAAAAGTTTTCGTCTATTACTTTGATTATAATTGTAATGAAAAAACATCTAATTATAAAGATCGAAACAAACACTTGTTGATGTACATAGCTCGGAACAATACGTCTGTTCAATAGTATATTTTCATTATGTTATTAAAATTTAATTAGTTTATCGCCGAACAGTGTGAGTATTATGTTATCAAACTATATTGATTATTCCAGAACATAACCATATAATAAGGAAACAGCTTTATGAATGTAACACAACATATACTTGTTGTTCAGCAAAATGTATAGCCTGCGTTTTATTGTTAATTGTTCAAATCATTAATGAGTCAATTTTTTATAAAAAAAATCAAATATGCTTTGCCTATAATAACTTACTTTTGTTTAAAAAATCAAAATGGCGTAAATGTTGTTTCGTGTTCTCTTGTTTTCTAGCTATTCGTTAACATTTCCTAAAATGTCAGCATACAATATAACGTACACCCTTTATCGATCTTCTATTAGATTGTACTCCGCCTGATGAGGGGCAGTCTATTGTTGCTTCAATATAATCTTGATTGATGCGGTAAGTGGCGATTGTTTTGCATTAGTGGATACAATACAAAATGGACAGTGTTTTGGAGTACCTGAGCTTACAATGAGCTCAGCTGAAGAGCCTGACATTATAGCCCTAGTGAGTTCACATTTTTACAACAATTGAAACCTATGATCCCGCTGGCTATTCTCTACATGGGTCACGAAGAACAAACATTTTGACAGTAAATCTCCTATTTATACCGTTTGAAAGCTGCGATTTATAGCCGAAGATTTACCATGTTAGTTTTCTTATAATTAGAGAAATATCCACCTGTAATTAGATTATAGTAACTAAGCGTTGAGAAAAGGGTCTCGAGTAATTGCATTCTCTGTGTTTCAGGGGAAATATCTTTAAATAATGTCCTACTTCTTTTAAACCATGGTCAATTAATCAAAAAATGTGTTGCGTAAGTCTGGTGATTCAAATAGATAGGTTTCCTTTTATAGTTACCATAGTTACCGTATTCCCGTTATTAGGCAGTTTAATTGTACAGATTTTCCGTTGTTTTACTATTGCTACGAAAGAAACGATAAAGGTTTAATCGCTTTTGTATAAAATTGATCATTGAAGAAAAAAAAAGAGTAAAATATATGCAATACTAAGTGTGTAGTAAAGTCCTGCCACCTGTTATTGGCAGACGAGTTTTGCATATAAAGTTTCCTTTACATTATTGAATGTATATTACTGCCTTTCTTTATACATTATGGGTTTATAATTTTACATCTGTTTGTATATATTCAACAATATATACCTGCAGCCAAAACATAAAGAAATGATAAAATAAGAAAATATGACAAAGTCCTAAAAGCATTGCAACGATTACAGAAGTCTTAAAAGGCACAGAACAAAGGTATTCACATGCAAGCCAAATGTTAAAGTAAGAAATATTCTGTGATGAGTCAGTAACAAAAAGAGCAAACCCAACAATTACCAGCTTGGAAAGGATCGAGGATAAAGGATAACGATATATCACTTTCTAATTACAATTCCGTCGACTCTGCAATTGATACAGGAAATCTGGCATGTGAAAGTAATAATTCACACGATGATATAATCAACCGATTAATCCGATTTGTTTGTAAACCGGAAATTAGCCGAATTGATTCAAGAGAAAAACTAATTCTCGATTGTTTTAAGTCGAATGAACAAAGCTCACTCTTTTGCATGAATAAAGGCGGCCTGTGAAAGACACAACTGAAAAGAGCTATGTACACATCTGTTTCCAAAGCTTCAGTCCAAAAAAAGGACAATTATGCATATTTACATCTTAAACATATTGCTAAATCAAACAATGTAATAATGCATTTTAATCTGAAAAAAATAACAAACTGGGAATTTAAATAAAAGACATATACGATATAGTCCCGACGGTTTTAAGGCAAATGCAGATGGCGCATATATTCTAATATGTTCAAATACACTTTGTATTAAAAGCGTTTTGATTGGTCGAGCTCTTATCACGTTTAAATTAATATAAAGTGATATTGACTTGAGAATGTTTTCACGTGAGGACTGACAACATAATACTTTTAATTATGCTCTTTTACGCGTACTGTTGCTGCAATAAAATGGCGCCTGGTAAATGGAATCGACATTTTATCAGTGTGTCTGATGAGGTTTTGGTAAAATTAATTGGAAATATAAAACAAGAACAAAAAGTGTAACCTCGGTATCAGTGAATGCTTTTCTTGATTATTTTTCCGGATGATTATGAGAAAAAACTTTAAAGTTTTTGTCGTTTTGACTCGGACTGCGTCCTCGGTCAGTATCAAATAACCAAGGTCCTTAAAACTATACATTGATTGTATAATAATAAATAATCATTTTAATTTAACAAACCTGGTACATTAAAAAGAACATTAAAATAATTTGGAAAACAAATATCAAGAAAGATATGTTTTAAGGAGTGAATAAGAAGAGATTATTTTGACTGTAGATAAAATTTGCACTCTAGTCTACGTTAATTTGTGTTATACACGAGATATTGACAAGTCGTATAGAAACACAATCTGTTGACTTGTGTATCATTTTCCTTGATAAACCGAAGACTATAATTTTAACCTTAAAATAAATTTATAGTACAATAATTATGCATTTGCCCTGATCAAAGAGACTCTTGTGCAGTGTGGCGGTCGTAAAAACATCTCCCAGTGCATGTTATCTATGTTGTCATTTAATTCATCCTATAAGGATTGTTATGTGTATTTCCTTTGATGGACATTGAACTATGGTTCCTCAACTCCATCTCCACATGAACAGGATGCTACAACCATTTATTCGTCTCTGGTCATGTTTGTTCATGTTTCAGAAAGTTAATTTCTATTGTGGTGAACCATTTTCGTGTGGTTTTTCAAATCGAAATAATACCATATTGTTATGTACAATAGTACACCAGCGTTTAAGGTTACGCTAGACAGGTTAAGGGTTGTTTACCGTTGTGGTTTTGATGACGTAGCATTCGCGTAAAAAGGATCATGCTAGAAAGTTCAATTGTTTATTTTTAACTGGTCTTCGGGAATGTTCTGGGTACGTGAATGTTCTGGAAATTCTTTGGGTATAAAAAAGGGCGTGTTTGTCGAATTGAAGTTAAGTTTGGAAGTTTGGAAGTTTGAATAGAAAGTTTCCTTTAAAGATTGGACATATAATTTGGAAATACTTGCAGCTTCTATCTTAAATCTTTCTGTGTTGGAACTAACGTGGACTTAACTATATTCTGCAGTGATATAAATATTAAAGTGTTGAATTTGGATTATATAAATAACATTCGTGTATTGTTCTACCTTTGGATTATTTCAACTGTGCTTATCTACGAGAACATTCTACCTAAAACTCTTCAGGATTATTTGACGCTGGATTATTTGTTGCATTGTTAAAGGGACACCTCCTTAAGGGACAAACTGTAAGCTAATATTTATTTTGCCTTCTGAAACTTTGTTTCATTTATTTTTTATTGTTTAATTACGCCATATTTTTAATTGTTGCTGGCTTGTTCTTTCTGTTACACCATTTCGTCGTTTAATAAACGTGCCACTTTATAAATAAACTTATATAGCGACACCGGTCATAACAATATTCTTATCTGAACACTATGTGGACATTAGTTTTCGATGACGTCACTACTTTCGTCATAACTTATGATCGGTTTAAGCACCCCAGTCGTTCCATATTGCCGACTGACCCTTTAACTGTCAGGTTTGCTCTTATTGTTTAATGACTCATCGCGGATTTGTTTTCACTTTTAAATTTGGCGTGAATGTGAATACCTTAGTCTTGTGTTGAAGAACCAAAGTCCAATGTCCATCAAAGGAAATACACGTAACAATCCTTTTCAATGTTGATTGTTGAAAATATCTTAGCAAGAAAAAAACACACATAAAAGATATCGTAGACACTGTTCCTTTAACTGAAAGCCCTTTTAGTACATGCAAATGTCATCTGCAATAAGAACACTGGTACGTAAACAAACAATAAACATAAAGATCAATGATAAATGGTCAGAAAAAAGCTTTTCCATTTAAAATTGAATCTCGTTCGTCAGCTTTTCAATGGTATGTAAATTGATAACGATATGCAAGTTTCATGTAGGCAATATAACTTTTACCTTCCTATATCTATTTACAAGAAATCTTAAAGTTTCCTTATTAGATGACAAAAAACACGCAAGGATAACATTGTATATTGACTCCGCACAGAGTAGTGATCTCGATCGTACATCTGTCTGCCAGAGCTGGATTATATGTGGATCTACATTATTTGTATATGCCTGATGAATTTATGTTAGCGGGTTAAAAGCTAAAATCCACTTGTAAATGCGTGGAATTAATTTAGATTCGGGAACAGTCTGAAGTAACTTCTCGAACCATAAAACAAATGTTTAAGATATTGTGTACAAAGCCAAAGTACTAAATGTGAAAAGTAAGTATAAAATCTCACATGGATATGTTTTATTGTGGATATCATATTTACATAAAGTGAAGGCGTATGCTGTTGTTTTGCTTACACACTTCGATAGTCAGAATACGACAGAATCTTTCTTAAAACTTGTTAGTCTTAAAACCTTGGAATCTTGAAACCCTGTAAATAAATGTCAATTGTTCGATTCTATATCTGATATTAACAATTGATTTATTGAATACGGAAATATGACAAAAAAATGAGCATTGCATCACGCACTAAAATTTGAAATTGACGAATATATCAAAGTCCTATCAGCATTGCAACATATATAGTAAAATTTCAATGGTCACAGGAGACCATTTACAAGCAAGCCAAAGGTAAATTGAGAACAACTGTGGCTAGTCATAAAACAAATAGAACAAACCCAACGGGTACCGCCTTGGAACGGTCAGTCGGCAAAACATCAACTACATATCATCCCATTATATAGATTTATTATTCCCTACGTGCTATTTTCCTGCTGATTATTTTTTATTGGAACCTTAATAGAATCATTGTTATTTTTCAATTACAGTTCAATTCATTCACACGAAGGTTTCAAATAATAGTTTTGGGTAACAGGAACGCTAAAACACAACTCTCATAGTTATGATAAACTCACCCTTTATATAGATTACTTTATATTTGAGTAATGCAATATAATGAATCGTTCATCAATGCGAGTAATTTATGAAAAAAAATTTTTTTTTTTCATAAAAATAATTTTCAGATATTTAGAGATATTAAATGTCAAAGATTTGAACCCAATTTCTTTGAAACATTGAAAAACGGGCATGCTTGAGAAAGCATAAGATAATTTTCATCCTTTCTCCAAAATCATCCAAATACAACGACAGTAAAACACCTGTCACACACAGGAATTTTGCAATATTATAATATAATAAACTGTTAACATATGTACAATATGTACAATATATAAAAGCCCCGGCAACCTAAAACTTCCAAATGAAAGAGTTCCGCGCATCCGGATATGTAAACGTTTCGCGGAAAGTCGTATGCATTGCGTCATGTTATTTTATAAAAGGGTAAAGTGTGGTACTTTCATACATTTCTGTCACTATTCAAGTTTTATAAATATCAGTATTATATTTATTTTAGTTTAAAATGTAGTTACATCCTCACATATCGCTGGCAAGTATTTATGTATAGGTAAATAAGAATAAGTCCTATCGAAATTTCCACACATATTAAAATTTTATCTACCTGTATACAAAGGCAAACAAGGTACATGTAAATGTGACAAAAACACAGAGACGAGACATAAGTCACAAAAAGAAAAACCATCAGTTACCGCTTTGGAACGTATTTATGTAACGTATGCATATGCACAAATTGCATTTGTGTTGACGATGTACTGCATTGTTTATGAAGACAAAATAAAAATTCCTTCTGTTCTGCTCGGTTGTTTATATTCAATCATCTTTTATTGCTTCAAAATGAAATTTTGTATTGCTTAATTTGGTTTAGGCTTTATTCTTTATTTTGAATTGTATTATAATTAACAAACTTTTGACGTAGCTCGTTTTATTTTTATGCCCGCTGTACCATTCGAATATTATTGTTAAATTGCAAATCTACATGTTAGTCACGATAACCCGCTATTTTCTTCTGGAAGCTGGGAAATCCTTTGATTGGTAAATATAGACAAAGTTCCTGTTTACACTTTGCAAGCTATATAATTCAAAGCTATTTGTCGTCAGTCTAGTTTATTAATTTCAGTGTATTTACTTTTTTCTTCTTGACTTAACTGCATAATTATTTATTTAATGTTGTATATATCTATTAATTATAATCTTAAGACATGAAAATCAAACATAAAGATAAAATTAAAGCTATTTCCTAAACGTTGCGTTTTGTTATTCTTTATCGTTATTTCCTTTGGGTTTAAATTTATTCGTGTATTTGTGCCTTATTATGTCTGAACATATACGAGTTAAAGGAAAACACAGTAACTGACTCCCTGAGTTTTGACATTCTTCAGTTAAATTGTAGGCACAGCCTACAGAATTTGAATACAGACACGAAATGTACAATACTACACTTATTCTGAATTACCGAGGCAGTACGAGAAAATACGTAATAAACGTAGTAAGCCGTTCTTAAACGTAAAAGTCCGTATATTGCCCGAATATTTTATAATTATATCAATAAATTCACCAGGCAACTTAGAGCAACCATTGTTCATCCGCAAAGATTATACTTAACCGTAATTAGACAACCCCTGTCGGATCTCCTTAAGAAAGAAATTTAATACACATACCGCCTGCTTTTAGAATTAAGAAAGTACTAGATATAAATTTGTAGAACTGGGGCTCGAACCGAGAACCTCCAAATTGTAACCCATCGTCTTAAGTAATACACCATAATCAATATGTGTTATCCATATGAAACATACCAGTAAAGGCAATTATGCTGTGATAATCAACGGTTACAGCGTTTTAACATGTAGATCTTGGTGATCTAGAGCCTGTCGAATATTGACAAGTCTGAGAAACTAAACCCCTAATGTCGTCAAATAGATCTTGATAAATTAGCGGCCTGTGAAACTGGTAATCATAAAACAGCCTGTATTGTAGGTCAAACATCAATATACGTCAGTCTTGAATTGTCTTTTGCTGATCGCTGCCAAAACCTAATAATGTCTTTAAGTCCACCCTTCACACATCTTCTCATTAGATAACATACTTTATTAGAAATCATTTAACTTACGTTTTCCCATGCATAGAAAATATTCTAGAGGGGATGTAAACAAGACTTGAGTAGCACAGAAATGCTGGTGTTGCTTGCAAAAGATAGGTGAAGTATTTTAACAGTAATGACGGTTAAAACAATATTATATGCAACCGTTGGTTGCAACTTCGGCAGTGATTATGTAATTTAGGAGATAGGCAATGGCATGGTATTTAAACGTTCGTAGTAACTGGTCGTTCTTCCTCTCCCAAAACACTGCGCAAACGATAAGTGTAAAAAGGATAATATGTAATTGTAAAATCAGAAGAAAAATAGGTCAGTTAACAATTAATACAATCTTTTTTTTTAATTGGTTGGCTTTTCTCTGCAAAGTGATTTCACTAAATGGATTTGCTTTGTGTAATCAGAGTAAGATCCGAGTAATTGCGTTATATTAAATTACCATTAAAGAAAAGGTCTTACGTAATTGAATCCCCTGTGTATCTGGGGGAAAAATGTTTTTGATATTATCATACAAGGATTATGACATGTATGTCTCGCTTTAACATAGATTTATATCGCCAGTACGCATAACAATTGCAATAATTTTTATGTCCATTCATGTCCGTCTCTGCAAATGTGATTTTCGTTCTCTGAAGCTGGCAACAAATAGTCTGTCTTTTATACACTCAATGAAAACATTTCCAAATAGTAAGAAAGTATGTAAAGTTTTGTTGCTGATTTTATAAGATCATTTATCAAGAGGTCGACAGTAATATTCTGATAAAATGAGCACGGAAATAATAAGCGTCATTCAACGTGTATCAAATGACTTTGAAAAGTTCGTTTTAACATTCATTAATTGAAATAATTAGTTGTTAGTTGCCCCATTGTCACTGTCAGAAGTCCATTCCGATAATTACCACATAAGCAAAGGAACAAACACGCAAGTAAAATGTAACAAAATTAAAAAAAGAGATAACCGCCATTAAATCAATATAGTTTATTGATCTTCTTTAAAGAAAACTTAATTAGGTACGAACAAAGATATACGTTTTCTGACAACAACATTATTTTCCATTGTTTAATACAATTAACCTTTCTAGTTACAAAGGTAGATACACTTTAGTCCATCATAAAGCTAATACTTGTTTATCTTATTTTATAGGTTATCTTGAAACAGTTAACCGTATTGTTATATTCACTATTAAATATTTACAATACCTATAAAGTAATCAGTGCAAAAAGGTACATGTCGGGATGCAGGACAATAGAAAAATCATAATCCATATCTAGTATTTTACGGTTACGAAAGTGTCGTCACCAATACATCACGTACTTAACTCTTAAAGACAAAAAATCCGTAATCCAATCTTTTTATAAGTTTGCAACACTAGTTTATTTTAAGAAGGTATGTTATAGCCAAGAGTCAATATCAACCCTTCGATACTAACATCAGTAGAAAGCTATCGAGTTTGCTCTTATTGTTAAATCACTCATCTCAGATTTTTTCTTACTTTAACATTTAGCTTGCATGTAAATACCTTGGGCCTGTTTCTTTTTTCAAATTTGTGAATATGTTGCAATGCTCATAGGACTTTGTCATATGTATTCTTAATCATAATCAGTAATCCTTTACTCTTATCTAGCCATTTTTTCTTGATTCATAAAATATTATTTCATTTACTATCAACGATTTTTGTAGGTCTTCTGATCAAAATAATTGCTATCTCTCGTCTAAACACTAAGTGGACTTATTTTTTCAATGACGTCACTACTTTCGTCATGACTTATCAAACACAACGTCAGCGCTGTGACATTTATTCAAATAGATCGGTTTTCTTTTCATTGCATGCATTTGAGAAACCGGTCAGGAAGTGCGAGGTTAGAGCTTCAAGCACCCCAGTGGCTCCATATTGCCGATTGACCGTTCCAAGGAGGTAGCTGTCGGGTTTAATCATTTTGTTAAATGACTCATAACAGATTTGTTGTTATTTCTACATTTGGCTTGCATGTGAATTTCTTGGTCCTGTTTCTTTAAAAAATTGTATATGTTGCATTGCTCATAGGACTTTGTCATATATATTCTTATTTGTAAAAATATCATGTTGCCACATGAGTACTGCATACTAACGTAGACTCACTACCATAACTGTTAAGTAATTTCGTTTTCAATGTTTACATGTTATATGTTTCATGTACTAGTCTCCATTGTTTGATATTTAAAATATTCCAAAAGGTAATATGTCATCTAGGTTTATCGAGCAAGCCCTTGAAGCGTCTTAGCATCAGACAAACCATCAGTCTGCATGATGTCGTGATAGTCATTACCACAAACATCATAGTATTAAGTAAGATAAAACATTTTTAATTGCTTGGTATGTTCAGTGTGGAAATGTTACAAGTTACAAGGAATTATTTCATTATATGTTTGATGGTGAAACAAATGTCAACAGAAGTTTGAGCATATGCAAGTTAAATGAAAAGGTAAAAATTAGATTGACAGTATTAAGTGAGAAATAAAAACACCCGTGCATACAATTTCAACAAACCCTTGTTGGAATTTTTATACTCAGGACTTTGTATCATAGGATTTTCCTAGACATATGAAGTCTTTTTAATAACGTGTTTGTCTCAAAGTAGACTACCTTGTAAGGCTAAAGCTGTCACATTAAACAACAACATTTTTCTGATTAAAAAAAATATATATATTACTTTCAGTTTGAACGCTTTCCACAAAAAGTCAAATTGGATTTCGTTTGTGACAAAAGCGGCATATGAATACCGTATTAATCTTCCTTGAACGCTCGTTTTTTCACGTGGGCTGAACTCATCGTAAATGGCGTGTTCATTCTAAACTAGTCACCTATCATTCGCCACACACAGTAATTGTAAGAAAAAGACTGTGTATCAATAAGGTTAAACTGAATAGAATTCTCTGTTGTTATTTAAAGACCAATATCGAAAACACTTTAAAGATTTCTGAACTAGTATTCCACTATGTCCCAACACAATCATTATTATCACAATTACATAATATGTCACGTATAGATATAAAAAAGACAAACAATGTATAAGTTAATCAATTTGTAATTTATTATTCAGACACTAAACACGTTTGATATTCAAAGACATCACCATTGTAATATTGAATGTACACAATCCTAAAACAAATGACAAATTGACATAGATATTTCCCGAAAGGCTTGAACTTGCTGCATGTTTTAATGCAAGAAAAGCAAACACACCAGATATAGGTATGAGTGCTTTGCTAGCATTTGCTGCCAGAAACAGTCTGAGAAATAGGCTAGAAATTTTACAGATTCGTCTGAAAAGGCCGTCTGTATTATTTGAAGAATGTACTTTATACGCATATGAGTCTCAAATATTGCTGGAATTAAAGTGAAAATTTACTACAAATATTGCATATTATATCAGTTTATAGCTTTCTAAAAATAAAGCAAACGCAAAATTTGTCAATTTACCAGTGGCGAGATTAACATGAACGCACTAAAAGATATAGGTCTACGGATTTTTTTCAGGATAATTCAAAACAGTCTCCTGGAAGTAAACTGTCTGAAAGGTTGTTTCGAATTTCTGTTATGTGATTGTCTCGTACAATGCCTTGCTTTAAGGCCTAAAGCATTTGCAATTATTAGAAAGCAATAATAAAAACATTTCATTTTTGTTACGGCTGATTTTCTGTAACTTTAAACGTTATGATAAATGCTTTACGTATGCGACAAAATCAACATAGATGTACCTTATTACTTTAAATTGCACATAAGCACTCACACTTACACGCCTGTGTGTGCTTTTGCAATTCAATACTTACGAATTCAAAACAGTCTCCTGGAAGGAAACTGTCTGAAAGGTTGTTTCGAATTTCTGTTATGTGATTGTCTCGTACAATGCCTTGCTTTTATGCCTAAAGCATTTGCAATTATTAGAAAGCAATAATAAAAACATTTCATTTTTGTTTCGGCTGATTTTCTGTTACATTAAACGTTATGATAAATGCTTTATGTATGCGACAAAATCAACATAAATGTACCTTATTACTTTTAAATGCACATAAGCACTCACACGCCTGTGGGTGCATTTGCAATTCAATACGAATTATATTTAGAATACAGTTCGTGTACACCAATTGTGAGAGAAACCATACAGTTGCGTCTCATTGCCTTGTCGGGCAAAAGGCAAGAGTGTAATGATCTGACATCGATACTCTCTATAAGAAACTCCAAATTATATGAAAAAGTATACAACACAACTAGCTTATAATATGAAAGTAGCATTTGAATCTAATCTATTTCCTGTAATAGGTTATATTTCGTTGTTTTTTGCGAATGATTTGTAATGCAAGCTCGTCACTATAAATATTTGTTACAACACATTCTTAAACGCATTTTTGAGCGTGAAGTTCACTTACTAATGTAAATGGCCGTACATTTAACAATTCCTTACCTTGTGATGTTGGTTGACAAAGTAACACCATAATTTATGTAATAAAATCAAACCATCCTAATTGTAAACTCTAGTACTTTGGACAAACGGGACAGGCGCCCTAAATTAGATTTCAAGATCATTCACATCTGTAACGCTCGTCGTTTTTAGAACTTCCCTTATAATCATTTTCTTACTGCTGGACATTCTTTAAATATGTGAACATCCAACCTTTGAAAAAAAATGTTTTCGCTGACGATGTTCCAAAGGATTAAATTACAGGCCAGATATAGTGCTGAACTTGGTTGAATTGGAAAAAAACTCCATTTCCACTCGGTCTTAATGACAATATTCCCTAGGCAGGGTAGTATTTCTAAAGTCCGAAAATTGCCATCTTTAGTATTCAATTTTTACGAAAAAGCAAACGCCGATCTCATGGAATAAGGGAAAAAAAAATCATTATCTTAAAACGCAGATTAGAAAAAAATGTTTTAATTCAAAACATGAAAAAACACTTAATATTCGATATTTATATTCATGCCTTACATTGTATAGTTACAAATCTACCTTTGAAATCACCAATTATTTTGAACGTTGAGGTAGATCAAATATATTTACCTACTCATCCTTTGTTGAGGTGGCTTCCATCATTAAAAGTATACTTACTACCCATGTTTTAATACCTTATATTGCTAAACAGTCCCAGACTTATATTGTGTCTTTAATGACAAAAATATGATCAATAAAATCCCCGATTACTTAAAAAACAAAGAAACTCCAAAAAATTGTTATAAGTACAAATACATAACAAAATAGGGAAAAATAAAGCAAATAACTGACATTAAAATGCAACAATTCTAGACATTGAGATTGCTATTTCCGATGACAACGTCTCTACTAAAATCTATGACAAGAGAGATGATATCAACTTTAGTTTTGTGAATTATACATACCTTGACGGTGAATCACCCCTGTGCTACCTCCTGGTATTTACATATCCTAACTTACAAGGTTTGCATGTTTTTGTACTAAGGTAGAAACCGGTTTATTTATTCTAAACTGTTACAACAAAATAAGAAAAGCGCTTTTCAAATTTCTTTCACCTGCAATTAGTGTATTGCTTTTAGGTATAATACCAGTATGACAACATTAATGCAGCAAGGCATAAGCCATCCTGTATTTGTATGAAATGGAAATGATTTATACAAGTTAAAGAAAATCAAGGGTCTCAATAACTTTAATAAAATTTATTGCTGACGGTTACAACCCGGGAATCCTTCATTATACTGCATCGCTTACAATTGACCCTTGTACAAGAACTTGCATTGCTTTTGATTACACGATGACCGGACGTGTCGTTGAGACTATATGACATAGAGCCATAATTGGAGAGTCACTGTTGGATTTCTTGTCTCTTCATCTCTCCAGTCGTGCCCTACATAGGTGAGTCAACTGGAGCAGTCTCCATACCCTTTACGTGAGATTGCACAGTAGGTATAACATCGGGATTTTTGTAACTTTTTTTAATATATGCCAACAGCGGATTAATCCTCGGATTAATATGATATGCTATTTTAAAACTTATTAATTCCTAACAATACTACATTTTATTTTGTTAGGTTCGGGTTGTTTTCTAAAATTCGATGATTTCTTTCGAATTTTTTTACATTTCACTTTTGACACTTTTGGCATATGACGTCATGGCATTGTATGACGTCATTACATTTTTCGCTTGGGCTGGTTTATTTCAAGCTACTTTCTCATTTGCAATTTTTAGGTTGCCGAGGCTTTTATCTACTGTACATATTGTACACATGCTGATAGTTTATTTTATTCCTAGCTGTTTTGTTTGTATATAAGTTCATTGTATCTGTGTTTAACTCCCTGATGCATATGCTTACTCTTAGTTGTCTCACTTTTGCGGGATATTTTTATTTACACTGTTTGTTTGATAGAAAATCCTCCAGAAAGTGCTAGATTCGAGCGCTCCACAAACCAGGGTTAAGTATTTTAGTCGGTTCTTTTGCCGACTGACCGTTCAAAGGCGGTAACTGCTGGTGTTTCTTTTTATGTGTTACGCCATGTCTCTGTGTTTTTGTCACATTTACATTTACCCTGATTGCCTTTGTCTATCGGTTGTTAAGATTTAAATAATGCGGATTACTAGTCGGGTTTGCTCTTATTGTTAAATGACTCGTCACAGATTTGTTCTCACTTTTACATTTGGCGAGCATGTGGATACCTTGGTCCTGTGTCTTTCAATTTTTGCATATGTTGCAATTTTTATAGGACTTTGTCTGATATATTCTTATAGGACCTTTACTTATTAACCTATTAAAACAGAAACCAACACACATCATGTCACAATTACAACCACTAACTTTATAAAATGAATTCCAGTTTTTCATGTTATTTTTAACAAAGATCACTACAAGAAACGAAGTACTGTACCTAAGTTTGACATTAAAAAAGAATATATGACAAAGTCCTATGAGTATTGCAACATATACCAAACTCCGAAAAGGCACAGAACAAAGGTATTTCACATGCAAGCCAAGCGAAAAGTAAGAACAAATTTGTGATGAGTCATTTAAGGAAAAGAGCAAACACGACAGTTACCGCCTTGGAACGGTCAGTCGGCAATATGGACCGACTGGGGTGCTTAAACCGGTTTTACAGAGCTCTAACCTCGCACTTCCTGACGAGTTTCTCAAATGCAAGCAATTAAGACATATGTGTCTAAGATATGGATATCTTTAAGGGAGAAAATCTTCCGGCAGCTGTCGAGTTCGGCTTGAAATCTCATCTAATATTAACAGAGCGAACTAAAACAATCATGATGAAATATGACCTTTTCGTAATTGTACACTCACTTGATTACAACTGTCGTAAAGACAATAATGGACCGCCGCTGTATTAACAATTGATGATGAAGGCTTAGTTTAAGGAATGTTAAACAAAGGTCGTTGCTTCTGTGAAAGTTAATCCAATTTAACACAACAGAAGTGTAAATGTTAACCACACTCATCCAGTTTCATTATCTATACAATGGAAGTATGTGTAGTATGAACTATTACATTATCCGTTTCACGTGAATAGAAAATCATTTTAAGTCACTTCCGCGGACTGTTTCTATATATAAATGCATCATACAGAGGCATCTTTTCATAGTTTTGCAAGATATTGCCAACACGCACATGTATACATACAAACATGCATACATTTATATATGGCAATAACTGGCAAAACAATGAAACTATGACTATCGCTAATTACTGCAGATCATTAAAACAGAAAAAAGGAGCATAGGTAATATATCAAGTCTTCTTTCTGGATAAAAGATATAAATAGTCAGTCTGACATTTTTAAGGAAATGGCCCGACCGTAAACATTGCTCACCGTGTCTACGAGACATGCAATTATTCTTCATTTCTGCCCTCACCAGATTCTCCCTAGTATTACGTTTGCACATTTGAGGTACGATAGAATTAAAATAAAGACGGTAAAAACAGATTAACATAAAAGCACCGATAATAACCACGTAATTAAAAAGGTTAGTTCATGTATCAAATAGGAGTTGTTCATTTGTTGTCAATTTACTTATGGCTAAGTAGGCAAATTAACAATGGATAAACATTATGGGCTTGAAGTGCTTATTGCCCAAATCAAAACATTCTCAACATGCTTGCAGATGTATGTGCCAAAACGTTAAAATGATTGCCAATGCTCATAGTTGTCAGATACTTTTACATGTGGTCATACGTAGTAAGGATAAATACACGATTACAGTCCATACATTTCGAAATTATGCACCTTACATGTGTAAATGTAGAGCAATTCTTTCATAAGCTTAGTAATCACATGTTATTGAGAGCAAGTTTTCTTTCAACTACGATTATGAAGAACAGAACGTGACACAATTCATTGCACTGCCAAAAAGTTGCTTGGCAACACGGCGTTTATATCACTCTTATTTAAGTCTGACAAATCAAGCTTCAGTGTTTCTTTTCTTTATTTTTTCTTTATCTCTAATACGTGATGTGTAAATTAGGTTTCCTTATGTTTAGTCAACCAGTTGCTAATTTGAGGCAAACCTATTAACAACAATTGAATGGTACGCAGGTAAGTAAATGTAGCTAGGCCAGAATTTTGAATGTGTGCTTGCGTGCGTGTGTGTTTTTTTGTGTCTGTTTGTGTGTGTGCGTTCGTGCGGGTGTGCGGCCATGTATGTGCGAGTGTGCGCGCGTGTGTGTATGTGTATAAACCATGCAACTGCAGCTAAGTAACTAACACATATGAGTTATATCATTGTTGGATTACATGCAAACATACAATATTCAGCGGTTTAATTCCTTTATATTTGAAACATTTACTAATTTGTATCAGAAACACCGATAACGCTTTCAAAAGTGAAAGATATTTCAAAACCAACCCTGTATCTTTATTGCAAAAATTAAATGACAGCATTAATTAAATTCAGAGCAGCATAAAATGGCATATAGTAGTTAGTGGTTGATTTATATACTATCTCTTCCGATAGTAGAACATAAATGAATTAATTGTATTTTTATCATATGTCTACGTTTCGCTAAATGTAAAGTGTGAAATGTGCTGGTATGTGTATTGAACCGCATTGATAAATTAACAGTTTTGCTGAATTTTGCAAACATACATAGGAATAGAAATTAACCATCAGAAAATCAAAATTATAGTCTCACTAAATGGAGGGTTTACTATCGGACACGAATAAATAATAATTATAACGACCGAAACAAGCACTTGTTGATGTACTTAGCTCGGAACAGTATTCAGTTCAATATTATAATTTTGTTTCATGTTATTCAGATTTACTTAGGTTCCATGCAAATAGTGTGAGTATTATGTTATAAAAATAATGTCATGAAATAAGTCCTTTAACATGCCACAGATACTTTATTCTGAACTATCTCTAGACATAGGCATGGTAAAGGTAAAAGGGACAAAAACTGAGACGAGACATAACACACAAAACCAGAAGTTACCGCCTCGGAACGGTTAGTCGGCAAAAAGACTGGCTGTGGTGCTTAAACCTTGTTTGTGGAGCGCTCCAACCTGAAGGTTTTTCTGTCAAACAAACAGTGTAAATAAAAATATCCCATCTAAGTTAGACTCATTCATTCTAGCTTCAGATTAATATATGATAAATTATCATTCTTTTTCATGAATAGTTTAAACTCTTTCTAGTGTCTTTGCCTGCTTTTCACTGTGCTTATCACCGCTAACCTGTCATGACGGTTACTCCCATGGATTAGTAATATACCGGACATTGTCTTGACAAATTTCCTATATAGAATAAAATACCTCAGTAAGCTGTGTACCATCTTAAACATTATTAAAAATTCCAATTGGCTTCAAAGTTGTTTAGTTTTTTTTTCGTTTTCCTCAAACTATGCGTTAACATTTCATAAAATGTCAACATACAATACAACGTACATCATTGATCAATGTTCTTTAAAATTGTACTCCACCAGATGAGGGGCAGTCTATTGTCGTCTCAATGTAATCTTGAATGATACAGTAAATGGCGATTGTTTTGCATTAGTGTTAAAAGTATTGAATGGACTTTGTTTTGGAGTACTTGAGCTTACAATGAGGACAGCTGAAGAGCCTGACATTATAGCCATAGTGAGTTCGCATGTTTTACAACAGTTGGTATCTTATAAAACCGCTGGCTGTTTTTTACATGGGTCACGAAGAAACGACATACATATTAGCAGTAAATCTATTTATAGCCGTTTTTAAGTTGCGACGTTTAAACCTCGTACGTGAAATCTTCCGCCATTGGTGGACGATGCGATAACGCAAGGCAGTTAAAAGAAACAAAGACAAAGTAAAGTGTTCGCCACTTCCATTTGCTTGCTTTTTTGTCTGTATTATCGAATGTGAAGATAATTTCTAATATATTCATTTAAATATAGAATAAAACTTTATTATTCAATAGTATATATTATTTCATTTGTATAAAAATTAGTGAGATGCAAGTATGAGAAAATAATACATAATGATATGTTAGTAAAGGGTTTAATAACTATATGTAAACCTTTGTACATATAAGTGTGTCTTAATGATACATTGCTACCATTTAAATGCAACAATGTTTCAATTACATATTGTATTTAAATATTCACAATATAAGTTTGGATCTGTTTATTTTTTCTTTATATGCTATTGTATTGATAACTGAAGGTTAAAAGTAAAATAGTAATGTATATGTCCTTTGCAGTAGATAACATTTTAAGAGTCAGACAAATCGGATGTGTCGCGGTCGATTTCGACACATCGTAAAGGCCGGGACATAAGTCTAGACTCTACAAAACAGATAAAAGAAATTTATTTATCTTGATATAAACATACGTACTTTTCCAAGTGTGATAAATAATGTGTCGTCATGTTCAGCACTATAATACATAAAGTGTATTTGTGCAATGTCTTTTGCAACAACATATTTCTGGCGATATATATATATATATATATATATATATATATATATATATATATATATATATATATATATATATATATATATATATATATATATATATATATATATATATATATATATATATATATACCATGTCAATATCTCGATTTAAACAATAAAGCTCTTTGTACAGATAATACCAGTGGTCGGACTATATTATTTACGTGTTAACCTAACTATTCTGAAAAGGTAAATAAGAACAGGTCCTATCATAATAACCACAGATATTTAAATCTAAACTACCACTTGACTTGACCAAAGCAAACAGGGTAAATGTAAATATGACAAAAACACTAAGACAAGACATAAAACAATATTCCGATGTTATGGCTACTGTGCAATATCACGTAAAGGGCATGGAGACTGCTCAAGTTGTGCCACCTATATAGGGCACGACTAGAGAGATGAAGAGGAAAAAAAAATCAAACAGTGACTTCCAATCATGGCTTTTAGTCACTGTTTTCAAATAGTCTCAACGACCTGTCCGGTCATCGTGTAATTTAAAAGCAATGCAAGTTCTTGACTGTAAAAAGGCAAGCAATGGAGTACAAAGAAGTATTCTCGGGTTGTGGTTGTAACCGTCAGCAATATAGTTTCTGATAAGTTTTGTAAAGAGGTCAGAAAAAGTTATTGAGACCCTTAATCTTCTTTAACTTGTATAAAACATTTCCGTAAAATGCAGGATGGCTTATGCCTTGCTGCATAAGTGTTTTCTTACTGCTATCATACTTTGAAGCAATAAAAATCATTGCGGTGAATGAATTTTAAAAACGCATTCCTGAATTTGTGAAATCGAAAGCCTTGCTGTAGCAATTTAGAATAAATAAACCGGGTTCTAGCATTGAAATCTTCTACTTCAGTAAAAACTCGTTGGGATATGAAATACCATAGGAGATAGCGCGAGGTGAATCTCCGTCAGGTTATGGATAATTCACAATATTTAAGTTGAAATCATCTCTCTTGTCATAGATCTTAGTAGAGACGTTGTTATTGAAAATAGCGATCACATTGTCTAGAAATGCTGCATTCAAATGTCATTTATTTGCTTTATGAAGGGTAAGTTCTGGAGGGTAAATCAAATGGATCGTTTGAGAAAAGAAAGGATTATCTATAGAATATCGTCAAGATAGCGTGACGTTGCATTGAAAGCCTCTATAATGTGGCTTTGGTTAGAAGGGGAGAAAGTTAACATGAAATCATGTAAATCAAGTGTCACAGCATTTTATTTTAAATATTGTTTAATAGAAAACATAGAGCATCACAAACATCCGTACAAGTCCACATAGTAAACTTTTCTAAGAAGTGTTGGTAAAAAAGACATTACTTTCATGACATGCAATGTATGGACGTTACTTTCGATAATGTTTTCTCGATAAGAGCAATCAATTTTGTCCTAATTAAATCATTAGGTAAAGAAGTGTAAAGCTTAAAGACCTCATAAGTATTAACCGCAGAGCAATGAAAGAAAGTATGAGACTTCTGAAGGATTTTTACTAGACCAAAAATGTTGAACGTTGAATATGAATTTTCATACACTTTTTCACGTTTAACAACGTGATTGGGAACAGCTGTAAGGCAAGAATAAGCTTGTTTAGATATAACGTGACTTGTATGGTCTTTTTGAAGCTTTGGAGTACAGTACAGTGAAGGAAGTGTTTCCTGCTTTGATTCGATCTTGATATTTAATTTATGAAATATCTGTGTTTGTCATTTTGTAGTATAATTTATAAAAAAGATTACTTAGGTAAACTAGAAGGATGGTAGCGGTAAAATGTAAGGCGATCTTTTATTATCTTAAAATTGCTTTCTTTCAGGTGTTGAGTGCTACTGTATCCGTGCTTTCTCTCTTACACCAGCGATCGGCAAACATATTAATTGCATCAGCTATTACTTTGCAACAAAGGCCGAAATCTATTTCATCTGGCAGGCCATATTTTGGACTTTATATTTAAAGAGTAGATTAATTTATAGACATCATTAAATCATTAAATCACATATTTTAAAATATTTGGTCAGTTATAGCGTTCATACATTAAGAGTCCGTTCAAATAAATGGAAACAAAACCTTTCTCGACTAAGAAATAATTAACAACAATATCAAACCTTGCCGGAAAATAATTGCAGGCGCTTTGCGACGTAAGACACCCGCCATCTTGACATGTCGAGATACCGCCAATCATCGCTTGACATAGATCTCAGGTAATTAACGTGAAAGTACTGATGCTTTAAGCTTCGCTGTTAATCAACATTTTTAACGGTTTAATAGGTATGAATGTACTATCTTCGACTGTGTAGGTTAACACATTTTAACTTTATAAGTACAGTGCAACTTCTTTATCATATTATCTATCTTGCATGTTGTGAAACAACATATCTTCGTCTAATGTCGAAAAATATTTATTAATTGTTTACTATCAAAATGGCGCTTATAAACACGCTTTTTACAATAAAAAAAATCAAAAAAGTTAGTATGTTACTTTTAATACTTTTCAAAAAATAAGTTTTAATTCCTAACTAAAAAGCGAACTAAAACGTTTAGCTAAATGTATATATTTTTCAGGTTTTTTTTGGTTTTTCAAATGCACGTTTATGCAATTATGCACCTAGTAAGAAAATTATTAGAATTATATATTACATTTCCATTTAACATAGTTATATACTTACATTTAATTCTAGCTATTCTGTTCTCTTAGCTGTATGTGACAACCTCTAGATATGAACATTACACGCTATCGAAGCCATTTCACAATCGATTTTCTTAGTACACAAAACGCCATTTATTTTCACACTACATTTAATCCGGAAATTACATTCGTCTTCTAATGATATTTCATACAGAAAAGTGGTTACACTATGAAAGCTTATCTTGATTGTATATGTTATGTCTGGATGCTGGATGTTGCTGTGGACGGGTTGATTCATGTGTTGTTGTTAATTTCAGATTCAGCTTTCAAGTCATTTAGAGTCAAACAATACAGCACACACACACACACACACACACACACACACACACACACACACACACACACACACACACACACACACACACACACACACACACACACACACACACACACACACACACATACACTATATATATATATATAAATATATATATATATATATTATTTATTTATTCTGGGTTTGATGTTTGTAGCATCTTAATATAATAAAAGCAGTCAAAAAGCAGTCAAAATAAGGAACTTGGCTTCGTTGGCCACTACGCGTGCGTACGTATTGATCTTGTAACCCTCGCCTGAACGTGTATATGTAATAAACAGTAGTCACAAGAAAAAACTCTTTCGACAAACAAGCCATGTGCAAATGAAGTAATTAACAATGAGAATAATGCCTTCTCTCTTAAATTGGTTATTCGGCCTTTCTCTGATACTTAATTTGCAAATTGATGCGCATAAATATGTTAGTTTTTTTGTAATTAGAGAAAGATTCACCTGTAATTAGATTGTAGTAACTAAGCGTTGAGAAAAGGGTCTCGCGTTATTGCATTCTCTGTGTTTCAGGGGAAATATCTTTAAATTATGTCCCACTTCTTTTAAACCATGGTCAATTAATCAAGAAATGTGTTGCGTAAGTCTGGTGATTTAAATAGATAGGTTTCCTTTTATAGTTACCGTATTCCCGTTATTAGGCGGTTAAATTGTACATATTTTCCTTTGATTTACTTTTTCCTCTCTATAATGAAAATTTTGATTGAGATTAAACGTGTATATTAGCCACGGATATTAGCCACTTATTATGAATTAAATTAGGAAGGTAAATAAGAAAAGGTACTATCAAAATTCCGATAGATAAATATATTCTATCTCCAGACCAGGGCAAACAGGGTAAATGTAAATGTGACAAAACACAGAGACGACACATAAAGAAAATATCATCAATCAATTTTGGCAAATGTTGCAATGCTCATAGGACTTTGTCATGTATTCTTATTCCTGATCACAACAATGTTACTTTGCAGTGTGGCGGCCGTTAAAATCTCCCATGTATGTAATCTATATTGTCATTTAATTCGTCCTATAAGGAGTGTTACGTGAATTTCCTTTGATGGACATTAGACTTTGGTTCCTCATTTATATCTTCACATGGCAAGGCTGCTTTACACTTCTCTGGTATTTTTTTCTTGATTTAAAAGTTAATTTCATTTATAATCAACAATTTTGTGATTCTTCTAATAGAATAATACTTCTAAATACTGTCTCCTAAATACTGTGTTGACATTTTTTCATTGACGTCACTATTTTCGTCATATGTTATCGAAGAAGACGCAGACACTTTTTATTCTAATAGATCAGTTGCTTGCATTTGAAAAGAAAACCCAGGCAGTGTGAGTTTAGAACTCTGTAAAACCGGTTTAAGCACCGCAGTCGGTCCGTATTGCCGACAGACCGTTCCAAAGCGGTAACTGTAGGGTTTGCTTTTTTGTTACATGACTCATCACAGATTTGTTCTTACTTTAACATTTGGCTTGCATATGAATACCTTCGTCCTGTGCCTTTACAAATTTATATGTTGCAATGCATATAGGACTTTGTCATATACTCTTATTGCTAACAGAGCGACCATTTTTAAGTTTTCGATAAAACTTATTCGGCCACTGGGGTACGGTTTAAGTTAAGTAAAATAGTAAAAATTGGAAGCGGATTTATAGACCTTTATATAATAGCTTATTAGAAACTTAACCATGTATGTTAACCAAACTTTAACCACTAATTAAATTTAACCACTGTTTTACAATTGTGGACTTTTGTGTACGTTTCTGTTATTCGTTAGTTTCTTACACTAGCGATTATGATGCCTGCTAACTGGTACTGGATATAAGTAAATTCTGTTATCATGTTACTCGATACACAATCAGAACGTAATATTAAAAGTTCATGTCAAATTTAATCCTAAAATAACACTATATCATACTGGACAAATGACATGTTGTAAATGCTTGCTTTCAATTATGTCAATTTGTTGTTTTACTATTATTTTACACATGTATGTACGTAAGTTGTCATGTATGTATGCACGTATATTATTTATTTTTTATTTATTTATTTTTTTAATTAATTAATTTATTTATTATTGTTATTATTATTATTATTTAATGTGGAATGCTAGCTGTAAGTGACAAATAAGAAAACTTATCATTATATCATGGTAGGGATATTATTATCATATAACCTGAACTGTTCACTTTTAAGATTTTACAATTCCCGTCATATTGATATGTTAAGGATTAAGGATAACAATATATCACTCGTTAATTACAATTCTATCGGCTCTGAAACTGATAAAAGGAAATCTGGCAAGGGAAAACAATATTTCGCACGATGATATAATCAACCGAATAATCCGATTTGTTTGTAAACCGGAGATTAGCCGAGTTGATTAAGTAGACAAACCAGTTCCTGATGGCTTCACGTCAAATACAGATGGCGCTTTTTGCATGAAAAATGGCCGTGTGAGAATGATACAACTTTAAAGAGCTATTTACACAAAACAGTCCAATGTTTCAGTTCAAATAAGAGGACAATTATGCATATTCACCTCTCCTTCACACAGCCAAATCATATAATCTGATAAAAAATAATCACTTTAATCTGATAAACCTAGTACATTAAGTAGATTTGTAAAGATGTTATTAAAATGATAGAAAAAGTTGTGTTTTATTGTGTAATTAAGACACTATTATTTTAACTAAATGAACGTGACATTTAGCACTATAATCTAAATATAGATTAGATGTGTTATATAGACATTGACAAATCAACAAAGGTGTACCTGTTGACCAGTTTATCATTTTCCTTGATAAACCGATGATCATAATTGTAACATCCCTTAAGGTTAATTTGATAGTTAATGAATAATGCATTCTTGATTCAAAGAGACTCTTAACATGTTTGTCAGTGTCAGTTCTTCATAATGGCTGACGTTTAGGAAATCAATATATTGGTGATAATAAATATTTCAGTGATAAATGCATTCTTGGTGCAAGTTTACGCGTAACACATGTTTTGTAGATAACTCTTAAAGGTCATCAGATAAGAACGGAAATTATCGGAGAGACAAATATGCATAAGAGATAGTGTGTATATTTTTTCTAGTTAATATCTTTATTTACCTCGTCCATGTGTGTGTATGTAGGAAGTAAATATGGACGAAGTGGATTGAAAACAAACTACAAATAGAAGAGATGAACTAATAAATATATAATATTAATTATTACTATTTAAATTCATCTATGTTCTTACATACACACAAGGGAAATTTCAAGCTTCAAAATAATAAAAACATAACTTAAAGGTTATACAATAGTGATACACATTTTTATAGACATCACTGTGGGATTCTAGAGTCTTGTTAATTTCTACTACACTTGGAATAGCGATATGTCGTTCAAATATTAAAGGCGAAATCCAAATGTTCATCATAATTAAAAAAACAGCTATTGCAATAACTCTTATTGAATCAAAGCATGTGGCAACAGCAAACATTCTGTTTTATTTATCTTACTATTTTACACAGGGTGTTTTCATTTTAAGGCTACGTTGCCTTTTAATACTATTTTTAATTAGGTTTTTGCAAAGCGTATTTGGATCGTCAATTGATGATTGCTAAAAGAACCGTCAGTACAAACCTTACTCGGACTGTCACAAGTGTAAGCCATTGTCAGTAAAGTAGGTGTTACGTGACCTTTTGAAAATATCATTGAGTAAAAATAGCCGCGGTGAAGGTATTTGTAAACTCTCGGAAAAACACGGTTTTAACCAGTGATAGATGTAAACTTGTGCTTTATAGTCAGTAGTTATATTAGTAGCAATGATAACATGCGTCTACAACTATTTTCACGTAATGAATTATCCACATATCTCAAACTTTATTTTCGGCCTTTAAACTATTTAGCGGAGCATTCTTTTCATTAGATGAAAGTGAGACTGGAAAACTGTCCTAATCACTTTTAAATTTAGTTTTGTTTAACGCCTTTTTTATTTGTTAGAGCACATCTTGTACTTTTGTACATTCATATAATAAGTGCACTGATGAGTCTTCCACTGCAATAGAAACCATACTGGGCTATCAACAATCTTCATTTTTGACATTTTTGACAGTTTGTACCAAGATATCTGTGAGCAATTATTGTCTGGAACCATTCAGAATCAGTCATTTTTATTTATATAATCGAAACTACAAACATTTTTCCAATAAATCATTGTATTGTCACACACACATATAATATATATATATATATATATATATATATATATATATATATATATATATATATATATATATATATATATATATATATATATATATGTATGTATGTGTGTGTGTGTGTGTGTGTGTGTGTGTGTGTGTGTGTGTGTGTGTGTGTGTGTGTGTGTGTGTGTGTGTGTGTGTGAGTGTGTGTGTGCGCGCGCGGGCGCGCGTGTGTGTGTGTGTATATATCCATTTTTGTTGACTACTTGGCACATAGTATTTATGTGTAAACATTTTAACATAATAAATTTATAAATGTAATTGTTTTTTTTTTTCTAAAAATGGTAATTTGACCATCATAAATGCAGCGAATGACTTAAATTAGAGTAATTAATATTTACTATGGTTAGATCTGTATATTTGCTGCATTGTGGTTGGATTGATTTGTGAAGACATTTATCATTTTAAGCACGAAAAACAACAACAAAAACGAAACAAAAAATAAACAAAAACACACAAAAAAGAACACAACAAAAACACAAATGTTTTGTGATTGCTATTGTTGATTGGTTACAGATACAATTGTAGGTCGTATAAGCGACGTCCAGCTAATAATTGGTGGAGGAATATTCCAGACTTACAGCTTGGTAGAACGATCGGCGCACTGCAGGTTAGCAAACAAACCTCCAACACATGAAAGATCTCTAGCTGTAGATCCAAATCACGTTACTAGATCTAAACTATTTATAGCTCTTTCTTTGTCTACTTTTGTTTTGAGTCTGGTTTACCTCCCCAGATGTTTTGTGCGTAATATAACAACTGTTACTGAATAAGCTAGGCTGACATTAAAAGATAGATGAGATATGCAATGTTTTCTGCACTTGTGAACATTGGTTTGTCTAGATATGTTTATCCTGAAGGCTTGTAGGTACTTAAAGAATATACTCTCGTGAAGATTTATTAATTTTTTTTAATCATCATGCCCTGTTTGAAAATTCCTTTTGCAACATCGATCATGAGTAAAAATGTGAAATGATAAAGATGAATATATTGTAGTATCAAGTAAGAATAGGGTATCACGCACACGCATAAATTACTCTCCAGGTGCGCAGATACAGTAAGTATAATATACGGAAAACCAGTCTATTTTTAGAATTCTAAAAATAACGCTTACTAGGTGCGGCATTTTACAAACAAAATCCCTCGCTTTTTTAGCAATCGACATTAATATAGATCACATATAAAACATGATGAAATAAGACCACGGTTGAGAAAGTATGTCGTAATATTTTCATGGGAAACCTTAAAGGACAATCCAACCCTAAAACTCCTATCCTGTATATAAGGAACCTGTATCGCTGTTACTGTAGATAACACAACTTCACGTATGAAAGTACAGTTTAAAAGATTTATAATAACAACGAAAGAATATATTGTGTTGTTATTGGTTTATGTTAATTCTCGTAAGGAAATAGAATACAGTTTTAACGCAACGTATACATTTAGAAGCAATACAAGATAAGGAGCTTCAGTCGGTTATTCAGTTCAGAATTGATATACAAGGATTTATAATCTGCCACCCTTCAAACATTGATCAGATGGCTACATTGCTGCAACGAACAATACATTCTTCCACCCGCCGTATGATGTCCATGTCAAGGCACAGGAGACGGGACTCGAACACCAAACCGAGCAAGTCCGCTCAGGCATCTGCATCTGGACAGGGCAAAATGACCCCTGACACAGTTCGGCGCCTAGGGATTGTCACAGAAAAACCAATGTTTCCCCAATACAGTCGGCTTACGGGCCGATTGAACAGCTTCAAGAACTATTCAGGGGACAACTTACCAGATATCCAGACTCTTGCGGAGGCTGGCTTCTGTTATACGGGAAATGGAGACGCGGTCCGCTGCTATTACTGCGGTTGTGTGTTGGTCAGCTGGACTCAATGACATGTGTCCTTACACTCAGCATGCACTTGCCCGAAAGGACTGCCCTCACCTGATTAACTGTAGAGGTGTGCATTTTGAAACACCAGAGTACAATAATAGAAGAGAGTGTACACCACCAAATCCCATGGACATTGTCATGACAAAAAATGATGTAGCGGTTCAAACTTTGAATGAGTTTGGGAAAAGTGATCAGCTGTGTAAAATGGCACTTCAGAAATTAATAGAAACTAGTAATAAAGACGTGTTTACAGCTATCGAGCTGTTGACTGTAATAGAAGAAATAGAGGCAGAATTAGCCAATGGGTGCTGTTTTAAAGGGTCAAATTATGATGACGTTTGTTCTACTGTAAATGAACCACTGGACAGTGATAGTGTGCAATTTGAGGAGTTACAGGAAGAGAACGAACGGCTAAAGGAAGGCCTGCAATGCCGAATCTGTATGGATAGGACTGCTTGCATAATATTTCTGCCTTGTGGGCACATGGTAGCCTGTCCCCAGTGCGGCCCGGCCCTAACAGTCTGTGCTGTATGCCGCAAAGAGGTTAAGGGTACAGTCCGGGCCACGCTGGTGCCATTTTGATTGCAAGTTAGACTGTTCGTTTTTAAAAATGTTTATGTGTTCGATATGTACTATTGACCATTGATGTTCTTATCGTGAATACAATCATCAAGTTGTTCTTGTTTTTGTGCAAAATACTTGTATTACTAAGCTAATCTTTATATATCGATTCTTGAGAATGTGTCAATCATGCAAACTCTGCCGTGAGTGTCGGAACCTCTTAATGTGAGCTACCGTATTTGCCCTCATTTACATTGTAGAAACAATCACTATGCATCAACATGACGCAAACATACTTGTTTATTTTCACGTATGACCTCTCTACTAAAGGTATTAAGCATAAATTTTAGTCCAACTCCATTCTTAACATTTAATCTTATACACGGCTTTATTATCCTCTTCCGCTTATTTATTTAAACGCTTAATTACTGCAACCTAGACACTGTACAAATTAACCTACATGATCTTAGGCGGTTGTATCTGTCTTTCTATTGAGGTAATAGTGCTTATGGTACAAGTCCATCAGCCTGTATATGAAACTAATATAAAGTCGACATATTTATACTTCTACTAAATGGCGGCTGTATCAGCATTATAATTTTGTCATAGACGCACAAATGCTTTCTAAATGTATAAAAAAAGGTACATAACATTTATCAATGACTCACTGTCACATGTCATTGCCTAGTCCGATATTGACTTCATGTTTGTACGTTGCATTTTTTCTATTATTGCAGTTTATCCAGGACACATGGTATGCAATGTTTATTAACAGCACGTGGTGTAGTTGTGTCGAGAATATTATTAAAAATTATAAATAGCATTAATTGGTAAACCCGTCACTTGATTTCTGCAATCACGTGTGTTGCTGTTTAAATTTTAGATCGTAACCTTCAAGTATGAACTCTGCCAATTATGTTGTGTGCGATTGTTGCATGATATACATATTTTTGTTATTATTCTGATTAAAATATTAGATAATTTATTTAATTAACCAGATTCGCACCGTTTGTGAAAACAACATGTTCATTTACGTGATAATCATAAATTGAAATGAATAAATAATAAGGCATATTTTTTAAACATACGATTTTAATAGTTTTATAGTAAGGACGTCTTTATTAAGTCATATACTGAAGTAAGAATGCATAGACTGATTATATGTTTTGTATCTTAATTTCACATATTTAATTTATTTTAACAAATGGCAAAGTTAAACAATGAACAGTTTCCTTAAACTGGACATTGACTATAAGTGACAAGAGAACGCCGTACATTAAGAAAATTAAAACAATGGACTTCCTTTGGGATACATAATTTCTTAATCACGACGAAATCAGACAGAAACTTTACTTGTGTGTCTTTTTGAAAACAAAAATATTCCACAAAATAACAATAATCTACGGATCAAATACCTTGCACATTACCGAACAGAACTTTTAAACGTATTTATCCTTGAACAGTTTTTGAAGGAACTTTCATCATTGTAAGACTGGTCCGGAGATTACACTCCCAAACATTAAGTATAAACACCCCGGCCTCCGACCTTTTCACATTTAGTTTGACTAGGACAAGGTCTTCAAACTGCGCCCTTGGTTCTACGGAGACATAGCATGACCATCATCGTGTCTTTGCTCTGCATTTCTTAAAAAACGTAAACACATAAATCCCTTCTTTACATGGTATACTTGGTTTAATAAAAATGGCGGAAAGAAATCAAACTGCAGATCTCCATTTTATCTGTTAACAACTGATGTTGGAATAAAAATCTTCTTCTGATAGCTTAACTAGTGTAACCAAGAACGTTATACTTTCAAAATAAACAAATTAAAATCGTGCATTTAATATCAGATATCTATAATGCTTATTGAACTGTTTGCGGCGCACAGATATTTTCTTGCACCAAGCGTATTATCCATCGGTCTGTCAATAAAGTGTAGCGTGGACGCTTTTGCGACTAGGAGGATGATCACGTGACGTGCCAAAGACGCTTAATGTCACTGAAACATTATCTCACAGTTTCGTTCTTTTTCCCCTTAATGCACATTGGACATATATTTTAGGACTACAAGCCCTAATACAATACAGAGGAAGCACATGAAATGGTCTACAATACACAATGCGATATAAAAATAGAAACACAAGTACACTACGGGAAAGGGAAGGCAGACTGGCGTTGAGATTTGATAGCGAGGCTATCATATATCTATAATATACAGCAACCTCTTAAAGTAAATATAAAGTATATTAAATATATCAGATTTATAAACTTTTTGAGAGTTTGTCATATAAAACATTACCGTTCTTGGCCTTTCGACCCCGACTTATCATCAACGCACTAATTAATAAGAGCAGATTAGCAGAACACTATCGGTATATGATCCTGGTAAGTGTCTCATATGTATTGTCGATCACCAGCTACATTAACACACCTTAAAAGGACTATGTCATTACTTGTCACTATTCACATTATCCTGTCCATAATAAGAATATACGACAAAGTTCTATGAGCATTGCAACATATGCCAAACTCCGAAAAGGCACAGAACAAAGGTATTTTACATGCAAGCCGAGCGAAAAGTAAGAACAAATTTGTGATAAGTCATTTAACGAAAAGCGTAACCCCGACAGTTACCACCGGTCAGTCGGCAATATGGACCGACTGGGGTGCTTATACCGGTTTTACAGAGCTCTAACCTCGCACTTCATGACAAGAAAGAATTAATTAATAGTAATAGACAGGTACCATACGTGTCTGTGCTGATAGAGTTCGGAGGTTATGCTTTAGGAAAAAGTAAGTTTATATGAACACAAGTTATTAATGTTCCGTACCCCGAATATACTTTTTACTTGCTTAATATTTTATATTTTTGTCGCTTTCTTCTATTTTAAATCATTATAGGCTATGTCTTCAGTCGGTCAAACTGTAGTTTTAGATACTTTTACACAAACTTAAAAGCAAACAAAAGACACATTAACTGTTATGTGACCTAAATCAGTCACCACAATGTAGACAGTGTCGCCAAGTTGGTTGGGCGATCGGTTGGGTCCGCGTCGTTTAAACACGGCTGGCGTTGAAAGCTTTCAATGGTAAATCGAATTTTCATTTATTTTCTCCAGAGCAAACAACAGACACATAAAGTGCGGTGTAACTAAAACCAGTCGATTTTCTCCAGAATTCTCCCCAGATAAAGTCGCCATGCTGGCTTCCGCCTCCAGAAATGGTCGCCATACTGGTTTCCTTCTTGATAAAGTAACCATGATAGTTACCAAAGCTGGATAGATCACCTGCATATAATATATAATAAATCATTCCAAAACATATCATATTTCATTTTACAAATTATGTCAGTTAAATTCCTCTTGAATAAGTCGAAGACTTTTTAAGTTTATGCTGCAATATATCTTCCTTTGCGTGGCTTGCATTACAACCCATAAATAATGTCTATAATTTAGACAATGTTTTAGTAAAGTCTGTGTTAACAATACCAATCAAAGGGAGCTCGGGACACACGTTTGACGCGTTTGTTGGCCCTATTTTACATTACTGGTCGGAGGCATGTGGTTTTACCAAATCAAAATCAAGCGAACAGGTACATCTAAATGTTTGCGAAAGATTTGTAGATGTTCGTAGAAACAGTTGTTCGACAGCAGTATACGGGAGCTAGGAAGATACCCTCATACGTGCAACGATACGTAAAGATAATTCAACATTGGGACAAGCTGGTAAAAAAGTCAAACTAATATATTGAGAAAGATTAATGAGGTAGCTTTATCTAAATGTTATAAAGGGAAAAACTGTAAGAAGTTGATGATTTTGGATTTTTATATCTATTCCTTTATTCTGATAGTTGACATAAAATCTTTTCCATACAATAATAGAGCAATAACTGTGTGTTTCATTCAACGTAATTACATTAACGTAATTAACGTTTCTGTATTTATTGAAATACTAGAGGTATTGAAGTTATATATTCCATTTTATAATTATATGTACTTTGTATAAGGTCTTACACAAGATATATATAAAACCTGCTTTTTACCAAGGAACCTCTCTGTTCACGAATTGGCGGCGACATAAAATAAGAAAATAGTTCTGAATATTGCACAGTTTATAAAAAAGAATGTAAGGAAAGAATGAACGGACTGTATTAAACAAACCCTGTTATCGATTAATTATTTTCTAATATTCTCTAGAAACGTGATGTTTGTACATGTATATGTATGTTTTACACCACGTGGCTTAATATATTGTATATGATAAAGTTTGTAATTAGACGATGTATGCTTTATACAAGTCTTAAAAATTGTGTTCTGTTCACATGTGCCCTAGCGCTCAAACACAACTGTCGCCCAAAGACTGGACTGGCCGATGTGACGCACTAAGGTTGAACACTAAACCAAAGAATGTAAACGCAATAAATAGATGGTGCGATACATAATGGATCGGGATTCCAAAGCGTCTCATGCAAGTGTTTAAACATGAAACATTTCAGCCAATAAATGTCAACACACAATAAAGACGGCCAACAAAACATATTCGCTTAAAGCTTGAAATCGAAAAGTAATACATACGATATTGGTCGTGTTTGTTGTTGAAGATGATGATCTTGGTGTAAGATAGACTTTATTTTATGGTCAGTAAAATAGTATGTCTGCGAATGGTGAACTACTAAATAATGATGTTTTGTAAACACATTATTAGAGTGCTCATGTTCACATATTAAAAGAACACAAACACAATATTTCAAAATCATATACATTTAATTATTGTGCATAAGCATTGATCAACTTCTGTTATTTCAGTTCCTATCAGTAGTTATTGATATTTTCAGGTTCAGAATCCGTATTAATACGCAAGCTCAAAATGGTTGAAATTTAACAAGGAGAACTAACTCTTGGGCATATTCTTGCATTTGCTTTAGATAAATTTCTTTCATTTAGTTTCGAAATTTAAATCATTATATATAAGAATTATATATATATTATATATATAAGATTAATAATTTTCACTTTTTAGGTTCAGTATGCTGCATCGGATACACAAGCACACATTAGCAGCAGTTTAGTTATAGCTTATTTATCTTACATCAGCAAAAAGAGTTTATTTAATTATATTTCTAGAATTTAAAATTTATGACAAAAAATCATTCCCACTTTTAAAATCATTTGTTAATTCCGCCATGCATGTTACACTTTAAATTCAAACACCACCTATTCACCCTAAAAATCCGTGTTGATCACGTTATTTCTCCATTTGTTTACAAATAAACCATCTAAAACCTTTTCAGCAACAAGTGTTGTATAATTTAAATTATTTGTAAATCTGTTTCGATTTTAAGCGTTGTGTAATACTCAAGGTTGTGTAATACTCAAGGCATATGAAGTGTGTTTATTGCAATATAAATCTATTAACGATTACAGCAGTTTTCATAATCACTTTCTCGTTTGGCTAATGTAATGTTGGGTTTAACATAGGAGATAAAACACAATCAAACAGAACTCTTTTCGTACCGAATTCAGTATTTAGCAAAGCATGTTTCTCTTTTAACCTTAGTAAAATCACACAAACTTTGGGAAAGTATCAATCCCAATCAATTAAAAGAGACAAACATACACAACTTTATTGTTAACGAGTGTTTTCCGATTACGTCTAGGTTTTTTTACATTAAATTGTTATTTATCAATATGTTAAATACATTTCAATACAAAATATATTTTGGACGATTAACCCAATAAACAAACAAACAAAAAATATTCAATCAAAAGACAAATCATTGTAGAAAGGTAAAGATAACATTTTTTACATTTCAGACACCGTTTCAGAATCGGTAAACATGTATTTAAATTATTAATATCCGAAAACAGTATAATATTTCCATGCTGATTCCGATAATATGTAAACCGAATATATAAAATATGTAAGATATATAAATTATGTTATTGTTACAAAAGATAAATAGGCATCCCTTTTTTGCCAGTCGAAATGTGGGGCTATCTGACTGACAACTGGTTTATTTATGGGTCAGCACATACATTAGTATTTTATCGTAATTCCGAAGGTAACATCTGGTTAATATATTATGTGACATGACTTTTGGTTAAGGTATTGTGTTCTTTCCGGCTGTGCCGTACGATTCTGTACAAAAGGCTTGAAAGTAAAGAAGAAGAATTTAAATTATTTACAATATGATATTTTATCGGGACACCGAATGGATTAGAAGAGAATCAGCACCTTTTCGCAAGTCGTACCTTTCTCACCCGGTTTTTACTGTACAACATAGAGAGGGCAAAGTGAGAAGTCCCAATGAAGCAATCCCTAGTCAATATTAAGCGTGTTTGCTGATGTGTACGTGCGTGTGCGCGTGTGTGTGTCTTTGTGTGTGTGTGTGTGTGTGCGCGCGCTCGTGGGGGTGTGTGCTTGTGTGCTGGGGTGTGTGCGCGCGGGTGCGTGTGTGATTGCGTGCGTGAGTGCGTGGTGAGTGTGTATTTCTTTCTTTTTTCGCTGTTTGTCACTTGCCTTTAGCTGAATAAGTTGACGTTAAGTAAGCAAAACAAATCGGTGAGAATATATTTCTCTACCAGTGCCTTTGATTTGACAGTGAGTACATCGTTGTGAAATATTCCTTCTCATCAAGATATTATCTTCCATTGTTGGCACCTTAGTACAATCACGTAAGGCAGATAGAAAAACTAAATAAAAAAGTTCCATACAGAATGGCGCATTGAATGGACGGCAAATTCGATCAAAAGTGTAAATATAATGATGTGTATACACATTTTTCATGATTTAGTGGAAATAGTACATTACAAGCATATTCAATAAAGCATGAACAATTAATGTTTAATCACCAAACCAACATAAATCTACAATTGGCCAACAGAATGTGCAATGTGATGATCGTATAGCTCCTTCCTAGTGGAAAACATTTCACATATGGACCATGCAACATATTTCATTATTTATGAAGATTGAAATGCAGGCAAAATGCACTTCACTGTAATTATATCAAACGGAAAAGCGATCTATCAGACTGGGCACGATGTTTGAAAATAATTAAACGCTTTTAAACACTGTTTTCATCATTCAAACAGTCTCTAGAAAACATTCAAACGTCAATGAACACATCAGCTGAAAGTTTTAATTAAATAATCGATAGTAAGACTGGAACTGACAACAGATATGGTTTTGATAAATAGACATTAAATAAAGTGTTGTTTTAAGCTTTTGTATTGCCCAGAGTTAATGCTGTTAGCATAATATCAGATATATCATATATGCAGATATGCATTTGTACTGAACAGTAACAACTAAACATTTCTCAAAGACAGAAAAATATCAATCAAGAGGCAGTCGGCACTGATTATTATGTTATTTAATAGAATGGTATTCGTGCCTTATATAGTCTTTTGAAATGACAAATCAACTCTTTTTATTCCAGTAAAGAATATTCTACAACAGTTAATACTACAATACTATAAAATAGTACCTTCTAGAACATAGAAAAAGCTCCATTAATGAAGCGTTCGTTCCTATGTCGTTTTAGCTTTGCCTGTGCTATCTTATTTTCACTGGTAAAACAATATATCATGTACGTTATAACTTATCATTGTGCTGCAAGCTCGACATAAAATCATAACTGCTCTGTGAAGCACGAGACACATGTGTTTACAGTTTAGGTTAGATGTGCGTTAAACGGGAGATCTTCACTAAGGCAACTTACCTCTTGATTTACTAGGTGAATGACATTTATCTACAAATTAAATGGAATCTTTTTTCCCCTAAAAATGCTCACACACAAACTTTCGGCACATTGCCTTTTTCAATGAGTCGAATGGATTCATATCCCTTCTAAATGCTACAAGGGGAAGTTGACTGAAATATGTTAACTCCGAAGCTACTCGATCAGGTTTTCGTTTGTCATTATTCTTTGTCTCAAGAAGTGACTGTCTATTAACCTTCAAAATCAACCTCCGCAAGTTGTGACTCAATCGCCCTGTCACTGTCTCCTCTCTTCCGTAATTTATATTTCAGTTAATTTCATCATGCCTAGTAATCTGTCGCCTTGTCACATATTCTTCTCAGTCTTAGCCTGAGGCCATAGGCTAGCCCCTTCTTCGTCGATGGTGGATGACACGATCTGTTGCCAAGTTACAGCTGTTTGTCAGCTGATTTGACGAAAAGACCTGGTAGCGTAGTTTTTGATGGTGGTTGATGTTTTTGTGTATCTTATTAGCATGTTTTGCAAAATCTTCAAGCTTTTCCGTCGAGCCATCTCAAATCCCAAATCCATCACCAATGAATCGTTTGTAGAAAAAAGTATTTTAACTGTTCGTCCCATCTCTTTACATAGGCGCATCCACAATTCTTACCGAGCCGTGAACAAATAGCTACCCTTTCTTTCTGGATGAATTGCTTGTTCCAAGCTCAAACACATTGTTGTCAAGGACAGTCTCCAGCATTTTTAACACGTTGCCTGTTTCTATAAACACAGACGACATTGACATCAAAGCTTTCGTGCAAACCTCTATTCCATCTTTTCTTGGAACAGATGGGTATAACTTGCATACATCAAAACAGAAATATAGGCAGTTATTAGGAAGTGGCTCATCCTTGAGTTTATTGATAAAATACCCACCGTCTCTTATAAAGCTAGGAGAAGCCCCCAACTACTCACCCAGTTCATATTCAGCAAGTTGTTCTGTTGGGGTTTCGATGTCACTTACAATAGTACGGTATGGGTATTCTTGTGTTCTCTTTCAGCTTACCTGGCGATGCATACTTTGGAACGAGGTACTGACAAATCTTTAGAAGTTGCATTCTCTCTGTTCATTCTCTTTACCTGTTTCTTTACAGCTTTATAACATTGTCCATCCATGCCACCAGAAGTTACTTCACAGAATAATCTTTGCATGATCTCCTGCTTTAATTCCTCGATATATTTAATCATGTCTACAACAACTATGCCAGAACCCTTGTCTGCTGGGAGAATAACTATCGTGTCGTTGTATAGAAACTGATACTGAGCATTTAGAGTAATCATAGTACTTGTTTCATCAAGCGAATAAGTTTCAGATATGTAAGTTTTTCGAAGATAAATGGAAATATTTGTTTGCTAGCACTGTGGCCTTCAAATCTAGTCACGCGTTCAGTGCTTTGTTATAAGAAATAAGTTATACTATACTATTTTCTATAATATAAGTAATATTATTGATACTTTTCGGCTTTTAAAACGTATCAATAAATTTTCTGTAAATATCCTTGACTTTTTTTAAAACATAGTGAATCACCATAGAAATATGCATTTAATTATTATTAATAATAAAATGGTTTCTTGCATTCTTGTTGTATTGCAACGCTAGGGGAACCAACATGATACCAACACTAACTGTATCCTTTAAAAAAACTTACCGTATTTATTGGTAGGAAAACACAATATCTGTCGCACTAGCTCTGTTCCTGCCACAGAACGACTAGACATCGACTTCAGCCAGCTTAAAAGGGAGTTTGTCACATTTTGTCAGATATGCAAAACTTTGTAGAACCATAATGAAATTGGAATAAAATTTACTTTCGATAATTGAATTATATGTTATCGTGCTTTAAAAAGAACATAAACATAAAGCTGATTGGATCGATTTAAACATCGAGTGATCTATGGGTCGTGTACCTTAGAGAAACGTGGCGACACGTTTTTCTTTTCTTTAGAAAAGTCGGTTTGGAAGAGAATTTAATGTTAGAATATATTTCTTTTATGTACAATTCATAATGTACATAACGTGTGTATGCCACAGTTAGTCCACGTCCTATCAATATTTAGACATGTAGTCTAAGAACAGATCCTTTACATAGAAGTTAGACAGCGAAATGCGTTTTATTGGGATTTCGGTTTTTAAATCATACAGCACGCATCTACCGAGACTTGAAATGTTTCGTTAACAGGTTCAAAGCTAAACACGCTTTGTTTGAGTTAGAACAGCAATATGTTTTATATGTCAGTAGTATAATATAACAAAATATAATATATAAGTGCAATTATAAAACGTAATAACACAAATAACTTCATATTTATGTATTTACATGCATTTTAATTTATATAAAAGGTAGGTCGTCCTGGTAGGGTTCGAGATCAGAAGGAGGTCGTCTTGAAATGGTCCATTTTTGTTTTTGGACCGTTGTGGATGTATTTCAGAATATTAGAAGTAAACTATGAGGTCTCCTGTATAGGACTAGCGCCCTTCACACATTTTCCTTTGCTAGCGTGGGCACGAACTAGACGGCATCATCATTGCTAAATAACATACACATGTACCGGTGAGTGGTTATTGATCTTTGCATAATAAATAGTATATTGCTATTGCTTACATGGTCACCAACAGCAAGGACGGGTAAATGTTACTGTTTTCCATCATTCATGAACAAACGGAATATAATAAATGAGGAAAAAAGAGTTGACCGACAATACAAGCAACACTATTTGTATGAGATCGTGTCCATTTTCATTTGTATTCAATATCAAGAAGCCAAACGCATTTTCGCTAGCAAAAACAAACTTATTTTATTCATATTTTGTTTATTATTTATATTTGTTATTTATATTTTGGTGTTTAATTATTTTGTATTGTCTGTTTTGAAGATTTTTCCAATTTACGTGTTTGTAAAATCCATGGCTACAATAATGAAAACCATGATAAAAGTTTAGATCGGTGTTCATTTATTTGAAACAATATACCGCTTTGGTAGATTCGAATCCTTGAACCTTTTGCTTGGCAGACAAGTAAATACCATTTGATTAACCAATCAGTTGAATACACTTTCCTAATATAACTATATTAAAGTTCAACAATGGAATACCGACGCACGACTTTTAATAAATAACTGGCCGAAGACAAACGAAATAAACATGAGTCCCAGTTTAGTCCTTTACGGACCCAAAATGAGAACTAAGTACGTACCCATTGACTATAAATCTGGTCTCAACTCGAGTGGCCGCTCTTTAGTATGCATGACAACAGACAGAATTGTGGAACTTTATTCATCAACCTTTCACTTTTGCCACGCTGTTTGGCTCGAGTACAAAAAAACATAAGTACTTATATTAACCAGATAAATTGTAAATAACTGCCTTAATGTATGTGTTGTTTTGTGAATTAACATGGTGTTTATTTAATATTCATACTATCATTCGTTAATCTTCATGTGTTTTAAAAAAAAGATGCATGTCTTTTTACGATTGTGATCGGCAGTTGAAACTCTTGCTTTTCGTTTCGGCAAGATGTTCAAACAGTCATAACATTATTCATAACAACATATATTTTAGTATGTTTGTATGCCTGTCTGTATGACAGACTGTATTAATTCTCTCCCTGTGGAAGGGCATTTGTCTACACACCTATGTGGATATTCGAATGTTTTGAAAGAGTGCATAGACGAATGAATGGATATAGAGATTATTCTTTTCTCGGGTGTTATTTATTTATTTATTTGTTTATTTATCGATACGGCCGTTGAAACTCTTATATTCTCTTTGTCGCATGTGCACTTGTGCATTTGTTAACTTGATTTCCATCTGATTAAATATGAGTCACTATTATCTCCTTGTAACAGTTCTTTTTAAAATGGCTGTGTGGGCATTTGAATGTTTTGTAAGAGTGATTCTGCGAATGAATGTCATGTTTCCTCATGATATTATTTCTTCTCGATAAAACTCATCATTATTATTTGTTACTTAAAATATGAATACACTTCAAAGTGATGATTTATATGTTTGTGTACAATCTATCAGTCTATGTAAAACTTTTGATATGATAATGTCTTGTATGTATATATGTTTATCGCTCTTTTTATTCTTCCTTTTTGAAATTGCTCATTTTGAACATCTTTGTGAATCTTCATCATTGGATAAATAAAGATTATATATCTTGTTTAAGGCTGACAGTATTCGCCTGCTGATTACATGTCATCGGTGTATTTCTTCGGATATGTATGCCACTTATTCGTGTAGGCTGTCATGTGGTAATCAATTCATAGCCTTATATATAAACAGGCCTTAAGTGAAACGACGGGTGTTTATGTGCTGTGTCTTAATGACATAAATCGGGTTTAATAACTTATTATCACGTCATCTTTGTATGTCATGTAATCAGGATAATATGACCCATTCGTCTACACATTTAGAACACAAAGAATATCATTACTATCTACAGGAGACGGTAATCGATTATAAAATATAAAACTGATAACTATAGACATCTAGTTCGGAATTCTATATATTAAATGAATATTTTTTAAACTGAATGTTTAATTGGTAAGAATGCGTCAAATTTATGTTTTAAACAATACAATATTTCATTTGACGCACGACAATGATAATACTTTGACTTAAAGTGAACTGAAACTATGTTAGAACACATTGACTCCACATGAAGATACATGTGCTGCACCATTTGTATTGTATTATATTCTATTATCTAAATGTATTAAAACCTTCACTGCTAACTGGTGAGAATAAAACCTGCTTTGCTCGTGTTGTTCGAAGTTACCAAAAACGTTATGTACAAGGTGTGGAGCTGAAGTAGTACGAATCTGTAACGCCTAATCACCAATTGCAACACCACGATCATTGCTATGAAACGGAATTGTCCGGATACGGCTGATTAGCTAAGAAAGACCATAATTATAACATAAACAGCAAATAACCCACACATTTCTAAAGCAATATGTAAAGGTCGTCGCGCTTCAGCGCGGACCCCCAAAATAGTCCATGGAATAATATTTTAAAAGTTGAGTTGTATATGCGAGCATTGTTACGTTATACAATAGATGGTTACATGGATTTGAAAGTAAATTGTTTTGTACGTGTACATTAAATTAAATAGTTGTGTTTATGAATGATTCTTGACCCCAGTTAAAGCATTTGTAGTAATGTTAGGTATAGAATTCCTTACAATTTTAAGACAATACCCATTAAACATAAAACTAACCAATGAGACATATCAAACTAAAGTTAAGTTAAAGTAATAATTTACCGATGTTTTAAAAGGTTGTGTACAACAGTTTGCACCATTTACTTTCATGCAACCAAATAAATTATTGTTGCCTGAAAAAATGTCTCATGAAATGTTGTTTGTTGGTGCCCTTTATCCATGCGAAAAGTACAGCATAATACCCCATATGTGTTTCGGCAGTAAGTATAAACCAATTCCCCAGAACAGGGGTTAGATGTCTGTTAGAAATTGGCAAACTCTCGGATACCACCTTTAAGGCAGGGATGTCTGTCTGTCTGTCTGTCTGTCTGTTTATCTATCAATCAATCTGTCTGTCTGTCTGTCTGTCTGTCTGTCTGTCTGTCTGTCTGTCTGTCTTCTATCTATCTATCTATCTATCTATCTATCTATCTATCTATCTATCTATCTATCTATCTATCTATCTATCTATCTATCTATCTATCTATCTATCTATCTATCTATCTATCTATCTATCTATCTATCTATCTATCTATCTATCTATCTATCTATCTATCTATCTATCTATCTATCTATCTATCTATCTATCTATCTATCTATCTATCTATCTATCTATCTATCTATCTATCTATCTATCTATCTATCTATCTATCTATCTATCTATCTATCTATCTATCTATCTATCTATCTATCTATCTATCTATCTATCTATCTATCTATCTATCTATCTATCTATCTATCTATCTATATCTATCTATCTATCTATCTATCTATCTATCTATCTATCTATCTATCTATCTATCTATCTATCTATCTATCTATCTATCTATCTATCTATCTATCTATCTATCTATCTATCTATCTATCTATCTATCTATCTATCTATCTATCTATCTATCTATCTATCTATCTATCTATCTATCTATCTATCTATCTATCTATCTATCTATCTATCTATCTATCTATCTATCTATCTATCTATCTATCTATCTATCTATCTATCTATCTATCTATCTATCTATCTATCTATCTATCTATCTATCTATCTATCTATCTATCTATCTATCTATCTATCTATCTATCTATCTATCTATCTATCTATCTATCTATCTATCTATCTATCTATCTATCTATCTATCTATCTATCTATCTATCTATCTATCTATCTATCTATCTATCTATCTATCTATCTATCTATCTATCTATCTATCTATCTATCTATCTATCTATCTATCTATCTATCTATCTATCTATCTATCTATCTATCTATCTATCTATCTATCTATCTATCTATCTATCTATCTATCTATCTATCTATCTATCTATCTATCTATCTATCTATCTATCTATCTATCTATCTATCTATCTATCTATCTATCTATCTATCTATCTATCTATCTATCTATCTATCTATCTATCTATCTATCTATCTATCTATCTATCTATCTATCTATCTATCTATCTATCTATCTATCTATCTATCTATCTATCTATCTATCTATCTATCTATCTATCTATCTATCTATCTATCTATCTATCTATCTATCTATCTATCTATCTATCTATCTATCTATCTATCTATCTATCTATCTATCTATCTATCTATCTATCTATCTATCTATCTATCTATCTATCTATCTATCTATCTATCTATCTATCTATCTATCTCTATCTATCTATCTATCTATCTATCTATCTATCTATCTATCTATCTATCTATCTATCTATCTATCTATCTATCTATCTATCTATCTATCTATCTATCTATCTATCTATCTATCTATCTATCTATCTATCTATCTCTATCTATCTATCTATCTATCTATCTATCTATCTATCTATCTATCTATCTATCTATCTATCTATCTATCTATCTATCTATCTATCTATCTATCTATCTATCTATCTATCTATCTATCTATCTATCTACTCTATCTATCTATCTATCTATCTATCTATCTATCTATCTATCTATCTATCTATCTATCTATCTATCTATCTATCTATCTATCTATCTATCTATCTATCTATCTATCTATCTATCTATCTATCTATCTATCTATCTATCTATCTATCTATCTATCTATCTATCTATCTATCTATCTATCTATCTATCTATCTATCTATCTATCTATCTATCTATCTATCTATCTATCTATCTATCTATCTATCTATCTATCTATCTATCTATCTATCTATCTATCTATCTATCTATCTATCTATCTATCTATCTATCTATCTATCTATCTATCTATCTATCTATCTATCTATCTATCTATCTATCTATCTATCTATCTATCTATCTATCTATCTATCTATCTATCTATCTATCTATCTATCTATCTATCTATCTATCTATCTATCTATCTATCTATCTATCTATCTATCTATCTATCTATCTATCTATCTATCTATCTATCTATCTATCTATCTATCTATCTATCTATCTATCTATCTATCTATCTATCTATCTATCTATCTATCTATCTATCTATCTATCTATCTATCTATCTATCTATCTATCTATCTATCTATCTATCTATCTATCTATCTATCTATCTATCTATCTATCTATCTATCTATCTATCTATCTATCTATCTATCTATCTATCTATCTATCTATCTATCTATCTATCTATCTATCTATCTATCTATCTATCTATCTATCTATCTATCTATCTATCTACTATCTATCTATCTATCTATCTATCTATCTATCTATCTATCTATCTATATCTATCTATCTATCTATCTATCTATCTATCTATCTATCTATCTATCTATCTATCTATCTATCTATCTATCCTATCTCTATCTATCTATCTATCTATCTATCTATCTATCTATCTATCTATCTATCTATCTATCTATCTATCTATCTATCTATCTATCTATCTATCTATCTATCTATCTATCTATCTATCTATCTATCTATCTATCTATCTATCTATCTATCTATCTATCTATCTATCTATCTATCTATCTATCTATCTATCTATCTATCTATCTATCTATCTATCTATCTATCTATCTATCTATCTATCTATCTATCTATCTATCTATCTATCTATCTATCTATCTATCTATCTATCTATCTATCTATCTATATCCTATCTATCTATCTATCTATCTATCTATCTATCTATCTATCTATCTATCTATCTTATCTATCTATCTTATCGATTCTATCTATCTTCTAGTCTATCTATCTATCTATCCTATCTATCGATCTATCGGATCTATCTATCTATCTATCTATTCTATCTATCTATCATTCTATTCTAAGCTATCCTTCTATCTATCTATCTATCTATCATCTATCTATCTATCTATCTATCTATATCTCCCTCTATCTCTCTCTCTCTCTCTCCCTCTCTCGAGTCCCGGTCGGGCCAAGAACTTTCATGCGGGGAGGTTTTTCAGCTAACCTGCGGTACGCCGGTGGTTCTACCCAGACGTTTTTCTGGGGTCTTAAGTCTGTGGTCTTCCTCCACCAATAAGTAGCTGGACGTCGCCAAAATGACCATTATTGTGTCGCGATGTAACACAAAAAATAAAACAAATACGTAGCTATACCCCCGCTACCATCATTGTTCAGGGCAATGATTGCGGCCATGTTTACAATGATTGATACTGACTTGTATAACAATGTTGCTATTGCAACACAGTACATGTTGGCATCTTGTTGTTTCTATCATGAAGCGTAGCAACGACGAAATAAAGAAGAGGAGAGGGGGAGAAAGATAAAGACGCTAGAGAGAGAGAGAGAGAGAGAGAGAGAGAGAGAGAGAGAGAGAGAGAGAGAGAGAGAGAGAGAGAGGACGAATATATGTGAAAAGTTCTAAGACTTTCTACAATACATGATTTAACTTTATATTGAGTAGACTGTTGATTATACAATCGTTGATATATAACAATGTATCCGACACTATATTCACTTACACCATCAACAAAAACAAACGTTGTTATTTAATAATACCCACATATAGTGTACTATCAGTAGCATTAAACAAATCTGACTCCATTTTGAATTCTACTAGATGCATTATTCTACGATCTGCGCTCCTTTAGAACACCATGCACACATGAATATTGTTTCCAACCCAGGAGACAAATTTAGACGCAAGTCACTTACAGATGAAGTATTAAATAAATCGAGGGATTAAGTTTACATCACAGAAATGTTAGCCAGGTCATTTCTCGAGTTCATCGATAATCCCCTTTGGTAGCCACTGTCGATCTTAAAAAACGTTCCGCCTATTCCAGACCAATGCGTGCTATATGCCACATAGAACCGTTTTGTAATCCGGTCATGGTAGATGAAGAAGTGATAAGCAACCATGGTCTTTTACACAATAAGCGAAGAAAAAAGTAGTGTGCAATCAGGCTTGGTAAATGTATTTTGACGAGCAGTGGATACACGAACAGGATGCTACAATCATTTACACTATTTCTCTAGTTATTTTTACCATTGATTAATATATTTAAAATTGTTATCTTTGAGCATCTGGAATTTTGTTTAGTTGTTAAAAAAGCAATACGCCTTCCCTCAACCAATACTCTGGGGATTGATTATTTTAATTACATCAATTAAGTATTGTTGTTAATGACTTTATAACGTTATTACTTAGATTCAAGTACAGGTCATTACTTAGATTCAAGTACAGGTCATTACTTAGATTCAAGTATAGGTCATTACTTAGATTCAAGTATAGGTCATTAATAGGTTATTACTTAGATTCAAGTATAGGTCATTACTTAGATTCAAGTATAGGTCATTACTTAGATTCAAGTACAGGTCATTATTTAGATTCAAGTACAGGTCATTACTTAGATTCAAGTACAGGTCATTACTTAGATTCAAGTATAGGTCATTACTTAGATTCAAGTATATGTCATTACTTAGATTCAAGTATATGTCATTACTAAGATTTTAGTACAGGTCATTACTTAGATTCAAGTACAGGTCATTACTTAGATTCAAGTATAGGTCATTACTTAGATTCAAGTATATGTCATTACTTAGATTCAAGTATATGTCATTACTAAGATTTAAGTACAGGTCATTACTTAGATTCAAGTACAGGTCATTACTTAGATTCAAGCACAGGTCATTACTTAGATTCAAGTACAGGTCATTACTTAGATTAAAGTATAGGTCATTATATAGATTCAAGTATAGGTCATTACTTAGATTCAAGCACAGGTCATTACTTAGAATCAAGTACAGGTCATTACTTAGATTCAAGTACAGGTCTTTACTTAGATTCAAGTATAGGTCATTACTTAGATTTAAGCACAGGTCATTACTTAGATTCAAGTACAGGTCATTACTTAGATTCAAGTACAGGTCATTACTTAGATTTAAGTACAGGTCGTTACTTAGATTCAAGTATAGGTCATTACTTAGATTCAAGTACAGGTCATTACTTAGATTTAAGTACAGGTCGTTACTTAGATTCAAGTATAGGTCATTACTTAGATTTTAGTACATGTCATTACTTAGATTCAAGTATAGGTCATTATTTAGATTCAAGTACAGGTCATTACTTAGATTCAAGTACAGGTCATTACTTAGATTTAAGTACAGGTCGTTACTTAGATTCAAGTATAGGTCATTACTTAGATTTAAGTACATGTCATTACTTAGATTCAAGTATAGGTCATTATTTAGATTCAAGTACAGGTCATTACTTAGATTCAAGTACAGGTCATTATTTAGATTCAAGTACAGGTCATTACATAGATTCAAGTACAGGTCATTATTTAGATTCAAGTACAGGTCATTATTTAGATTTAAGTACAGGTCATTACTTAGACTGTTTTGCTTGATGTTTTCCTTTTACTGGTTTTGTTTAAGTCCCCCCACCCACAACACACACAAAGGAAATGTAAGGTTAGTTTGATTTAAACACCCAGTTGACCTTTTGCCGACTGGCCATTCCAAAGCGGTAATTGTTGGCTTATTCGATTATCGGCATTGTCTCGTCCCATACATTTTCCTGGCATGTGAATAGCGTTGTCCTATGCATTTATCAATTTGATATATGTTGCAAAACTTAAAGGACCTTGTAAAATATTTTTCTTATTCATGATCACAACAACTGCGCATTGTGACGGTCTTAAAAATTCAGTGCATTTAACCTATGTTGTCATTTTATTCAGCCTATCAAGATTGTTAACGTGTATTTTTCTTTGACAAGCATTAGACAAGTTTGGAAAGTTGACCTTCAATGCAAACAGAATGTATGTAGCATTAAGATATGGCCACTAACTTTCCCGAATTTCATAACAGTTTTTTTAAATGGCTTAAATGTATTGGAAACAATAGTTTCAACAGCTGAAGACAGACATAGGTGGGCCAGTTAGTGCTCTAAAGGAACTTTCAAATGAAGCACTTTGTAGTCGTTGTTAATTAATAACAAGAGTTCATTTAAAAAGTACTTCAACAGCCACCTCGGGACCGAATCTAGCTTACATCATTTACTGGGAGACAGCGGTTTAATTTTTATCCTCGTCTTTTTTTTAAGGCAGAATAAAATTCTAATTTATATAATTCTCTAATTTGGAATGCTTATGCCCTCGATCCCGGTTTTAGATTTTCAATATATGATGTGATAAAGGCAGTTTGTGTTTAACAGTTTGAAAATAATATTTTGGTAAATGCTTTAACATTTTTTCTGTTGATCTCTGATTGCTGCTTAAAACTTACAATGTATATCAAAAGCGTCATTCTACATTAAAATTATATATTAAACTGTACTTCTAATTGATAACACGACCTCCTTTCTTCTCTTCTTAATTTTATAGTAAGACGGAGGTCTTACCAAGAATCCGGATAAATCCATGCTTCTACTTTTGAGGTTATTTTCCGAGCACAATACGGTATAAAGAGTTATCTTAAATTTACAACAATAAGATGAGTTAATATTCATTCTGACTCACCTTGAGTCGGAAACTTTTAGTAATAAAAGAGATTAGACTGCAACCCCAAAAAGAAACCAAATGTATGTAAAAACTCTTTTTCTTCACAATATGTGACTGGTTCGACAGTGGGTGCATATATGGAAATATGTCTGCCTCTGAAAATACCAATGATACGCTAACTATCACATTAAGTACGGATACTTGAAGACTTAAATTAAAATATTTTAGGCCCAATACAGTATGGTCTTAAAATCACGAAATAATGCATACATTAATCGGCGTTTACAGACTTCATAGTATGACTAGTGCACTAGATTATGAATCATGAGAGATTTTGTCAAAACATCAAGAAAATTTAAATCTGTAAATATGTTAATCGCGTGCAAGATTTGTACGACAGAAAGCAGAACTTATTCTTTCAGGAAACAGTAAAATGATTTACCAAGTGACATATTCCATTGTAAATGCAAATTGAAATGCAAGTAAAATCATTCCTCCTACACTTTTTTAAGGCAATGCAAATCCAATCAAACAAGGAACGATGTTAGAAAATGCGTTATTGTTTTGCGTCATGTAGTGTTTCCATCATTGAAAGACTAAATGGGAGCATTATGCGTTTAATCGTCGTATAACATTCAGTAGTCAGACAGTTTTACATAAACGTCGATCAACTTGAGCCAACATTCTGCATTCCTTTGAACTTTACAGACAGAAATTTTGAAGAAGAAAAAAACCACCCGCATTTTAAATCTTTTTGTTGGTTTTATTCCCCGGTTTAATGGTGTTAGCAAAAAATCGGGCTGTATGACAACAATAGCAGACAATGTTTAAAAAATCGCCTCCTGGCAAAATTCGGTCACTCAAGGATTCAGCTCCCGAACATAACACCGGATGAAACACCAGTACGCATGTCTTTTTAGAGTCTTCTGGCGTTTCTCTTATTAGATTGGTCAAAGTAGAAGCAACAACACTCCTAAAATAGTCGTATCTAAAAACGGCCATAACAATATTATTATAGTATGACAAAATCATGTCATAATTCGACTACGGAACTCAAACATGAGAAACACGTAACAGTATGCAAGAGTACAGGTAACAAAACCGCGACACCCGAGAGAAGATAATTAACATAGAGGGGAAATAGTAACCGCCTTGTAATGACCTGGCGACAAAACACAGAATATGGTGCTTATACCTGTTAACGAAGTTCTAACCTCGTCCTTCCTTTGAGATTTTCTGTAAGACAAATAGTTGAAATGAAATATCCAATTTAAGCAATGCAACTTAAAGCAAGCATTTTCATGAGGAGTTACATAAATGAAATGTCTGCAAATGCTGTAACATATAGAAAAGAGCAAATTTTTAACGCGTAGGGAAAATATGATGTTTTTAGAAAATGAAGATAACTAACAAAAAAGAAAATACTTTAAACAACGAAAGAACGCTTCATGATTTTTTAAGCAAACAAGATAAAAAAATAATGATATAATAAAACGAGCATTTTTGTACAAATGACAAATAATAAAAGACAGGTACACAATTTCCGTAAACTACATCTACAGTAGCAATGGAGGACTGTTCAAGTTTCGTCACATATATATAGGGCAAAATTTGAGATAATAAGTGACAGAATTACAACATGGATTGTCCAAGGATAAATAATTAAATAATCGTTTTCGTGTAGAATCAACGACCTATCCAGTTATCGTTTAATTTAAATTAAAAACAAGTTCTTGATCGTAAATGCAATACAATATAGTATTCTCTTAGAGTAAGTATAAGTATACTTTATGTATTAGACTAGAATGCAAAGTTTTCTGTTCATTTGTTAAGCACCTGATTCAGCAAGTTTACCGACTGACTATTAACACGTTTAAATACTGATTCAGCATGTTTACCGACTGACTATTGACACATTTAAGCACCCGTCTCAGTCTGTTTACAGACTGGCTATTGACACATTTAAGCACCCGTCTCAGTCTGTTTACAGACTGACTATTGACACATTTAAGCACCCGTCTCAGTCTGTTTACAGACTGGCTATTGACAAGACTGACTATTGACACATTTAAGCACCCGTCTCAGTCTGTTTACAGACTGGCTATTGACACATTTAAGCACCCGTCTCAGTCTGTTTACAGACTGACTATTGACACATTTAAGCACCCGTCTCAGTCTGTTTACAGACTGGCTATTGACACATTTAAGCACCCGTCTCAGTCTGTTTACCGACTGGCTATTGACACATTTAAGCACCTGTCTCAGTCTGTTTACAGACTGGCTATTGACACATTTAAGCACCCGTCTCAGTCTGTTTACAGACTGGCTATTGACACATTTAAGCACCCGTCTCAGTCTGTTTACCGACTGACTATTGACACATTTCAGCACCCGTCTCAGTCTGTTTACAGACTGGCTATTGACACATTTAAGCACCCGTCTCAGTCTGTTTACCGACTGACTATTGACACATTTAAGCACCCGTCTCAGTCTGTTTACCGACTGGCTATTGACACATTTAAGCACCCGTCTCAGTCTGTTTACAGACTGACTATTGACACATTTAAGCACCCGTCTCAGTCTGTTTACCGACTGGCTATTGACACATTTAAGCACCCGTCTCAGTCTGTTTACAGACTGACTATTGACACATTTAAGCACCCGTCTCAGTCTGTTTACCGACTGGCTATTGACACATTTAAGCACCCGTCTCAGTCTGTTTACAGACTGACTATTGACACATTTAAGCACCCGTCTCAGTCTGTTTACAGACTGACTATTGACACATTTAAGCACCCGTCTCAGTCTGTTTACAGACTGACTATTGACACATTTAAGCACCCGCCTCAGTCTGTTTACAGACAGGCTATTTACACGTGTTATCACCTGACTCAGCCCGTTTACCGACTGCCTATTGACACATTTAAGCACCCGATTCAGCCATTGTACCGACTCACTATGTTTTAGCACCTGATTCAGCCTGTTAATCGACTGACTATTAACACGTTTCAGCACCTGATTCATTTTGTTCATTGACTGACTATTTTACACATTTAAGCGGCTATTTACCGGCTGAATGCTATCACATTTAAGCACTGATTCAACCAGTTTACTGAATGGCTATTTACACTTTAAGCACTGATTCAACCAGTTTACTGAATGACTATTCACGCTTTAAGCACTGATTCAACCAGTTTACTGAATGACTATTCACACTTTAAGCACTGATTCAACCAGTTTACTGAATGACTATTCACACTTTAAGTACTGATTCAACCAGTTTACTGAATGACTATTCACACTTTAAGCACTGATTCAACCAGTTTACTGAATGACTTTTCACACGTTAAAGAACTTGACTCTTGAGCTTGTTTACCGACTGACTATTTAATCATTTAAGCACATGATTCAGCCTGTTTACCAACTGACTATTTACACGCTCAGGCACCTGATTCAGCAAATTTACCGACTGACTACTAACACGTTTAAGCACCTGTTTCAGCCTGTTTACCAAGTGACTTTTAACACGTTTAAATATTGATTCAGTCTGTTTACCCACTGTAACCGACTGACTATAAACACGTTTAAATACTGATTCAGCCTGTTTACAGACAGATTATTAACACGTTTAAATACTGATTCAGCCTGTTTACAGACAGATTATTAACACGTTTAAATACTGATTCAGCCTGTTTATCGACTGACTACTAACACGTTTAAATACTGATTCAGCCTGTTTATCGACTGACTATTAACACGTTTAAATACTGATTCAGCCTGTTTATCGACTGGCTATTAACACGTTTAAATACTGATTCAGCCTGTTTATCGACTGACTATTAACACGTGTTTAAATACTGATTCAGCCTGTTTATCGACTGACTATTAACACGTTTAAATACTGATTCAGCCTGTTTATCGACTGACTAATAACACGTTTAAATACTGATTCAGCCTGTTTATCGACTGACTATTAACACGTTTAAATACTGATTCAGCCTGTTTATCGACTGACTATTAACACGTTTAAATACTGATTCAGCCTGTTTATCGACTGACTATTAACACGTTTAAATACTGATTCAGCCTGTTTATCGACTGACCATTAACACGTTTAAATACTGATTCAGCCTGTTTATCGACTGATCATTAACACGTTTAAATACTGATTCAGCCTGTTTATCGACTGACCATTAACACGTTTAAATACTGATTCAGCCTGTTTATCGACTGACCATTAACACGTTTAAATACTGATTCAGCCTGTTTATCGACTGACTATTAACACGTTTAAATACTGATTCAGCCTGTTTATCGACTGACCATTAACACGTTTAAATACTAATTCAGCCTGTTTATCGACTGACTATTAACACGTTTAAATACTGATTCAGCCTGTTTACAGACAGATTATTAACACGTTTAAATACTGATTCAGCCTGTTTATCGACTGACTATTAACACGTTTAAATACTGATTCAGCCTGTTTATCGACTGACCATTAGCATGTTTAAATACTGATTCAGCCTGTTTATCGACTGACTATTAACACGTTTAAATACTGATTCAGCCTGTTTATCGACTGACCATTAGCATGTTTAAATACTGATTCAGCCTGTTTATCGACTGACTATTAACACGTTTAAATACTGATTCAGCCTGTTTATCGACTGACCATTAGCATGTTTAAATACTGATTCAGCCTGTTTATCGACTGACTATTAACACGTTTAAGCATCTGATTCAGACATTTTGACGACTGACCTTTAACACGTTTAAATACTAATTTAACCTGTTTACCGACTATTCCAAAGCAGCAACTGTTCAGATTTTTATGCAACATATCGGTGTCTCAATGTTTTTGTCGCAATTATAGTTTACTGACATGTGAATACCATTTGTCTTGTGCTGTTATATATCTTAATCTTAATATTTGTTACAATTGCTTCCATATTTCATATTGAAAATTTTCTTAATGAATTTTCTAAATGTGTAATAAAACTGTCGATTATGTTAATGTTATGAAGTGCGTGTATATAGCTGTACTAGCTGAACAATCATAAATGATATGTATACCACATCCCACGGCCGGTGATAGCGTTATCCAGGGTTGACATATATATATATATATTTAAACAAATCAATAACTACCAAAGTAGCAAAAATTACACTAAGCATGCTTTAAATACTGATACCACTCAATTTGTGTTTGTTAAATCCTTGGCATCTTCGTTACTAATTAAATATGCATCTAAGACAGATGTAACTCCGTTGTGCAGGAACGGAAATTACCGACAAAGAATTATGATTTGACATATTCTTAATGTGTGTGTACATGCAATAAGTGCATTGTACGATAAATAATGTATGTGGATGCTCAAATATCAAATACCAATAGTTTGACATAAAATATAATCGCCAATACTTGTCAACAAGGAATAATATCACATTTAGGTATTGATAATAACCTTATCTGCAAAGCTTCTTGTTACACCATGGACAAGAACAACACTCAATTTGTATCGTGTGTCAATTAGAGATGTGCGTCGTGTTGTTTGGGAAGAAAATATTCTATGCCTCGTTTAAATTAAATGTCCAGCTAAAACATAGGTTGCAAGATTCTATTAAACAAAAATTAAGTTTTTCAAGCAATAAAAATCATGACTAGTAAGACTTCAAAACGATAGAAACGATAGTGTAAACAGCTTTTGCAAGGTGGGCTATTCATTTTCTCACTGCCTTACAAGAGTAAGATACGATCAACACTGCTACAGAAAGACTTAAGAGTGTGTAAAGATTACGATAATAGACGTCGATTCCACCAGTTGACTGGCAATTAAGTGAGGACGAAAATATATGAGCATGATGGAATGTAAAACAAAATTGTAGATTGGCAAAGTGGCGTTTGCGTTTCTTCAGCCAACAACTTAGATAACTTGACAATGGGGTGTCAATCACCTTGTTCATGATTAATTTCTAAAGACATGTTATTTTGATCCATTTACCTATTCTAGAGCACACAGCAATCAGATGGATTTTAAATGTATTTTGTAGGTGAAATTAACGATTGGTATACTTTGGACTAAGCAAATCATGTATATATGTAAATTTAGGAAATTCTGAAGTTCATCTGGAAATAGATATTGTAAGGTTTTCAGCACAAAAAAAAGTTAATAATATCTTTTACCATGTGTTTGCGAAATATTTAGATTATGAAGCTTATTGTGAAGGTTATAATTTTGTTTTACTATTCACACTTTAAATCATTTCACTTATGTCTGCAGGAATTATAGAACCAAGCTAACAATAACAACAATATATGCTTCTCTGTGTGGTGCATTATTGAAAAAAATGATTTAACAACTCAATAATATAGCCGTCGAATATCAATAAAAGTGTTGTTAATAACCCAAGTTGTCATAAGACGTCACCTTTTGTGACAGTGAAGCTAGAGAAAGAGGGAAGATAGTCTTACGACAGCACGTGTCCTCGGGGACTCGCGAAGATAGCAGATGGCCACGCCGGATGTAAGAGGCGACACAGGAAACGCGAATATCAATCCTTAACTTGCTAGGATTTACAAATAATGACAGGAAAACACAGACCTCCGGGCTAACCAATCAGGATCTGCCTTTTTTTACTGCAAAGCATTTGTATTTTTAAGAAACTTAATTGGGTTTTATATACTTTAAAAAAAAAGAAAACGAAACTAAGCAGGATTAATGTTCAGTCTCATGTATTCTTTCGATAGTCCCATCATGAACCATCCAATAGTCAGGGACACATAAATTATGCATAAGCACCATTATGATGCGGTGTAAGATGCCACCAAACTTTTCTTAAGTTAATTTGTTCTCTTAGCTTTACTTCCGAGCGAAACATGTATAAGTATGTTGTAAAGATTATCTAGTATTATTGATATTAAACATGTAAGGACAACAGGAAATGAGAATTTTACATACATAAAAATAAGAACTAGACACACACAAACACACATACTCGCACACACGCACACGTTCACCCTCGCACACATATGCACGCACAGAAGTCACAAGTTAAATGTAAAAGTGGCGAAAAAGCAAGACAAGACATTATAAAAATACAAAAAATAACAGTCGGCAAAAGGATCGACTGGGATGTTTAGAAAAATAGGAAAAGCTCCTTTGAGAAATACCACAGATATTTAAATCTTAAGCACCACTAAAAAAGGCATGAATCCGAAAAAAAACGAATTTTGAAACCATTCTGAAGGTTTTTCTCTGAGACATTCAAATTATATGTTTAAATCATATTTATGAAAATCAAGAAGGAAATACAAAGCTTCATCTATACAAACATCCATTCAAGTCCACATTGTGCATTTATTTAAGGATGAATTGGAGAAAAATGCGTTGCTGTCGTTACAATCAGATATTGACGATGCTGAGGAGCAAAGGTTTCTTGATGCATCAGTGATGATATTCAGCAGCTGTAAATATGAAAAAAGACAAAAATGTTACCAATGAAATTGAAAGGTATTAACCGGCGCTTCTTTATTTTAGGAAATGAATGAATGTCCAATCGTTTGTTTTTGGCTCGTCCTCAGTTACTCCTTGGATGGTTTGTTCAAATAACATAGTGTTTTTTTCCCGAATATTTTAATTATTTTCCTAAATGTGCGCAAAATTTGTAAATAATTTAATTTAAGTTCTGACTTTTCATACATTTTTCGTCCATTATCGAATAAACATATTGTTTTCTTCTTTAATAATTAATATCCGCAGTTTTTGGACCTTTTTTTCACTACCCAATTGTTACGACCGGTGTCGCTATACAAGTTTATTTATAAAATGGCTCGTTTACTAAACGACGAAATGGTGTAACAGAAAGAACAAGCCAGCAACAAACTAGTACAATAATGTTTTATTTTAATAAACAATGAAATCTATGGCGCAATCAAGCAAAACCAAATAAATGAGACAAAATTTTAGAAAGCAAAATAAATGTTAGCTTACATATGCCCTTTAGGAGGTGTCCCTTTAACAGTCCAATTAATAATCCAACGTCGAATAATCCTGAAGAGTTTTCGGTAGACAGACTGTCCTCGTAGATAAGCACAGTTGAAATAATCTAAAAGTAGAACAATACACGAATGTAAATAATATTATTCCAAATCCAACACTTTAATATTTATATCACTGTTGAATATAATAAGTCCACGTAAGTTCCAACAATGATAGGTTGAATATAGAAGCTGCAAGTATTTCCAAACTATCTGTCCAAACTCTATGTCCAAACTTTTATCCAAACTTCCCTTAAATCGGCCAACACACACTTATATAGACCCAAAGAATCTTTTAGAACGAAGAAGTCTCCAGAACATTCACGAAACCCGGAACATTCTTGAAACCCAGTTATAAATAAACAAATGAATTTTCTAGAATGATCCCTTTTCTCTCTAGCAGTTAAGCGAATGCTACGTCACTAATACTACTGTGGTAAACAACCTTAACCTGACTAGCGTACCCTTAAACGCTGGTGTACATAACAATACTTTACTTTTATTTCCGTAGACTTTGCTCAGGCTCTGTATTGTTGTATGCTTAAAGAGACAAATGTTAACTCTCTGTTTTCTTGTTGAAGTGTCAGTTTGCTATGTCAGTAATTTCCTGTCTTAACCTCTTTACCTTATTGTTCTTTTAATATCAAAATGGAAAATAATAACAGATCCTATGAGTACTTACATCAACAATGGATAAAGTTTGTCTCAAGGATTGCGCCACAAAAAGGTTGTTTTTATTGTCATTCATATAAAAAGAAGCACTTCAACAAAATCGGATTTTTTTTACTGAAAACATTGTTCTTAACTGCACAAGCAGCATTTCATGTGATCCATGGTTTTATGTGGCGTCGTCCTATGTAAATTTTAGCCGGTACAAAACTATCTTACACGTTGTTAAACCACGCAGGCTGGGTCTGCAAAACTACATTATTTTTATCTTAGCTTTTTTTATATTTATATAATGTTATTGCAATAATTATGTTTCTAAAGACAATATCTTACTCGATTAAAGGCAGTTTAGGTCTAATTAACCAACAGCTGTCTCACCATTGAAGACACAGCCTGTCGATGTATTGGGATATATAGTGTACTCCAAACATTAAAATTGCTCTTAAACATAACTTGCTTGTCTGTGCCTCTATCTAGTGCTAGTTATGATTTTGATATTTGTTGACGTTCTCGAAGAAATATGTCACATTTATGTATTTAATAACATACATTACATGTTTAGTTTGGTGATTAATAATGTCTTGTTATTACTTCTGCATTGCTTATTGTCCCATACTGTAAGGTCACTGTGACACTGGTATAATAGTTTACATAATTAAAAATTATTATGCTGATACATATTTATTATAAATGTGAGACAAACAAATTAAAGAAAAAAATTCCATTAAATTGGGATAAATTACAAAAAGTTCAAGAATCAGATTGAAAAATATAATATGTAAAACATATTTAAAAATAGTATAACTAGAAATGCAACACATATGTTTAATATGTATGTATTCCTTGGCAAAAAAAAATGCAAATAAGATTTCAAAGACTGTCCAAGCATTGAAAGTGTAGAAATTGTCATCAAAGCTTTAATAACATTTGTCATCGTAATTTGAACGTGGGTTAATACACTGACATTTAACCAAAGTGTTTCAGCAAGTCCAATGCCATTTAAAGGGCTTACAATGTCACTTGAATCCCGCTCAATCTCCCTCCACGCCCCGCTAAATAATAAGCTTCTTAACAATAACTAAGTAGAAACGTATATGTTCGTATTGCCCCTATATCTGCAAGCTATAACGATGTCTTGCACTGGTTATCGCTCGCCTAGTCATAAATAATAATGTATTAACCAATAATAGATGTCTGCAATAATTTGGTCATCTAAAAAAGTCCTATGATAACCGATCATATTATCATGCGGTATTCAATTAATACAGGGAATTAAATTACCATCGGTGACTTTGTTAGTAGATACACGGACATTCCTATACCTGTGTCACTATGGCAACGTATGACGTTAACTGGGTTATGGTTTACTTTGCACCAGAACACTACAAACATTGTTTTGTCCCAATCAGATTAAAAAGTTAATATCCGCTGTCCAGGTGCCGCCACTAATATCCGGTGTGACCACTATCTCGGGGTCTCCAGGGGATATGTATCGTCGTGAGACCCACCTTACAACGTATGTCTCTAGCTCCACTTGCGCAAGCAATGATGTCTTCTTGAATATCATATTATTAGCGACTAATAACACACTAATTAGTATCCCGTGGTATAGGCCTTTTTAATTTATTAGATAGAATAAAAATGTTGTCTTCGCATCTATCTTCCTTGTATGTCCTGGAGGGTTCCTGCAAGTAGATTGGATATTACGTACCTTATGTTAAAGTGGGAAAAAAGAAAACTTAAAAATGTTCGTCAAAATATTTATATAACCAGCAATATATTTCCAATTGGGCTACTTGCAACTTAATTTGTGTAACAGATTTGCAATTAAAGGATCATTTTCTGTCATACTACACCTACAATGTATTACACATCGAAAATAGCTGTAGATGCAACGCAGATACAGAGACTGATACTTCTGTTATCATAAAACAGTACTGGCACGTAGCTAATACTAGTATAATAAACCCAACCATTTCAGCAGGACCTTAATATAATGAACGTTACTGTATAAACAAGTCACTAATATATTGTACACGACATCATCATGTCATCAATATTACTAACTCAGCTTTTCAGCACGCGACTAATCTAATGAACACAGCTGTCTCAAAACGCGACGTTTCCTTTAAACAAACCAGTTTCATCACGCCGCTATTTCTATGAATATAGATGTGTCAGCATGTAACTGATCTCATGAACACAAATATCACATCTGTCACGTGATCTGTCAGTAAATAGATCGCTCAGAAAATGTAAAAAAGCCACTTACAAAAGTTATACGAGTTTTAGAGAGTCCAGTGTATACATATTTAAAGGTTTTCCTCGCCTCTTTTCTCTGTCATTTTTAAAAGCTTATACATATTTAAAAAAAGAACTCACAAGTTATTCTTATTGTTCGAAAAAATAAATGAAACAAAAAATAGAAATGTGTTAATTACATCATTTTTGCTGATGGTAACAAAATGGCAGTATGCGGGATGTGAAGGAGGACCTCAAGTATGCGAGGAAAGCAAATAATCCACCAGATCACCACTAGATCACCACTAGGTCACCACTAGATCACCACTAGATCAACACACTAGATCAACACTAGATCACCACTAGATCACCACTAGATCACCACTAGATCAACACTAGATCAACACTAGATCACCACTAGATCAACACTAGATCAACACTAGATCACCACTAGATCACCACTAGATCACCACTAGATCAACACTAGATCACCACTAGGTCACCACTAGATCAACACACTAGATCACCACTAGATCAACACTAGATCACCACTAGATCACCACTAGATCACCACTAGATCAACACACTAGATCACCACTAGATCAACACTAGATCACCACTAGATCAACACTAGATCACCACTAGGTCACCACTAGATCACCACTAGATCAACACACTAGATCAACACTAGATCACCACTAGATCACCACTAGATCACCACTAGATCACCACTAGATCAACACACTAGATCACCACTAGATCAACACTAGATCACCACTAGATCAACACTAGATCAACACACTAGATCACCACTAGATCAACACTAGATCACCACTAGATCTCCACTAGATCACCACTGGATCACCACTAGATCACCAGAACAGATGCTACTTAGATGCAGTCTTAAAGTATTGCTTTAACTAGACTTTGTCAACACAACCTCGACCTTGTTTTTGATAAAAATGTCCAAGGAGTTTTTACTGTTATTTTTCTACTTTGCAGTAGATTCCTTTACGAAAGAGAAAGAGACTAATTCAAAGATTAAGTTAAAGAAGCTAAAAGATACACCTGGCTTAAAGTTTAACGGAACTGAAAGTAGAAATAACGGAACTATACGGCTTTCTTACATTTTTGGCATATAAACCTACTGACAGACAGTACCTGTCTCGTACAGCAGCATCGAACAACAAGATTCTTCATTATCATGGTATACAACAAATCCACACAAATAACACGATAATAAATCATTTATAAGCGTTAATAAATTAATAATATTCGATTTCAGTCGTATAAGTCTCTCTTATGGTTTTACATGCAATATATACTGTTATTGATATTTATAATAATTAGTTATATGTCATGCCATTATATGCAATAAAATTAAAATTTATTTAAAATAAAAAAAGAATCTACCTAGATGTTTGAGTTACTAGTATCAATTTTCCACACAGTCTTCCACACTTGATCAATACCTTAAAATGATATATGTTGGTTATAATATAAAAACAATTAATGATGGCCTTGTCTTTTTAATCATTTAAATTATTTGTTAGCGGTGTTTTTACAATGTTTGCACTTATTGGCGATAGTGTTCCTTGTCAAACTACCGGTATGAAATGCATGTTAGTATCCACCCATTAGTTATATTGTCTATCAATTGCCACACTGTAACATTGAGAGTCCTATAATGGGATTAAATGGTCTTCCATTGTTAATAATATGCAAAGTTCGCTTAATAAAGTATTGGTTTAAACTTAGCAAATATCAGAATTCTTTACAATACCGACTTTTCTAACTGACAATGAAGGTTATTTTACATTAAAGAGAACACAAAATATTAAAATGTTTAAAAACCTAGGCTTATATATATTCAACAATAGATTGCATAGTAATAATTGTGTTAATCTTGCTGTACAGAGAATCAATATATCCAGTGTTGGTTTAATACAATTGAAAATTCTAGAAAACTTGAGTAGTAGTCTTATTAAGAATGTTTTTGGATTTGAGCCCTATATTGATAATATCGATAATAAACAATATCGTATTGCTTACACTCGTATTAGATAATCATGTCATACATTGCTATTGAATAAGACAGAATAGAATTTGCAAACTATGTAACATGAATTTAGTCGAAAACGAATATTTTGTCGTGTTAGTATGTCTGTTTTTCAGAGAATTGAAAAATTTATTCCTGCCTTCGTATTTTTACTCTTTTCCTACACTTCATAAAATTAAATTATTATATCAGAGTAGGAAACCATCGTTAATTCGGAAACTTTCTAAATTTATATGTCTATTTTTTAAAAGGGAACTTGCTTTACAACTAAATAGTTAATAATCAATAAGTCTATTCTAATTATACATCTTGGCATATTTTGTATTTGTATATGCTCACTTCACAATTTTCTCTTTCTTGTACCCATATCTGTATGATTATTGACGCAATATTATGTTGTTTTGACAATGCACTGTATGCTTATGCTTAATACAGATAGAATTGAATTGAATTGGTATGAGCTACTTACAATGTACATAAACATGACAATGCTGAGGTCGATAGTGCCCTGAAGCGGTTGTTTGGCTTATCTGTCATCCTGATACTTTTTCCTCGCGATACATGTGACAATCAAGTTTTAATGTAGCTGACTATTATATGTTATGGCGGGGAATCCTCAACTGAAAGTTTTAGACCAAACCACCTGATCTGATGTGGTAAGTGTTGGTGTCACGGACATCGTAACAGTGCTGTCACAGAGGATCTGATTGCAGCCATCGACAAGTCGTTGTGCTGTTGAGATCGTGATTAAATAACACAGGTTAACATCAATTAACCCGTCATTAGTCACAAACATAAAAACGAGGTGTTTTATAAAAAAAATACATTATCACAACTATCATCAACAACAATAAAGTGTGTTTGATTGTTACGGGTTAAACGCCAACATTACAGCTTTTCCATAATTATTGGGAAACAATAATTTCACCCAACGGAACCTAATAGGCTGCGTTATATGCCAACAAGCGAATAATGTTTGGCATCCAATTGTTGGCATTAATCGTTTAAACCTCTGTTCGTTAGGTCGTTAGGTTTCTCTTTGCTCATTTTAGACTGTTAAGATGTTTTTTTTTTGTTTTGGAAACTGTTTAAGTATAATAAGTATATGTAATATTATGTCATTTTGGGAGAATGCAGGCACTCCGTTGTTCCAATCCCATGCCTGACTCCTCAATTACACCTTGGTAGGTAAGGAGACCGATGACCTAATAGACTCCGCCCAATTTCACAAGTCGCATTCTCTATTCCTTTGTCATTTTTACACAAATTTAGAAAATAGTATATTTCGATACTTACCGCTACTGCTCTCATTGCTGGTTCTGATTACAAAGATGTTATATGAATCACGGATTGTGCTGAGCATATATTACAGAGACCGTTCCTTACTAAGTTACTTGGTTATTCTACTGATGGCAGGGCTCATGTGTCTTTACTATTTATATTTCCCATTAGGGAACGAAATACTGTAAATTTCTAGTAATGGGGATTCTTGATTCCTTACAATGCTGCGGGGGTTGAGAACACATTTCAGGTGTGTGTGTGTTTATTAAAATAGCTGTCAGTCGTAGAAAGGATGTTCTTCTATTTTTTTCTTTTTATAGAGACCGGGACAGTTCTATGCGTTGCCCTATACCCTGGGAGACATGAAGAATATAGGTAGACAGTCAGACATGTGTAAAGTAGGCCATTTTTGTGGAAAGTCATTACACTAATTTGTTCATGTTTATTCTAAGGTTTGAATACGTTGGTCGCAGTAAGCCAGGCCTTCAAGTAAAATCTTACATTATACTTATTTTTTTTTTCAACGGATGAAAGCTGTAAAGAAGTCTGGCTCACACGTCTGATATTTGAACAATAAAAAAGATATGGTCCTTTAATTTGCTGGAAAAACTTGTTAATAAGGTATAAATAATTTTATTGAGCGAATAACCATAAGGTATTAATTGTGAAGTTTCACTTTGTAGATCTTTAACTGAAAATCTTTTCAAGACACATAAAATACACAATTAAGCTGGGGAAAGTTGTAATAGTCACATTGGTAAAAAAAAAATAAGCGAGCGTTTCTAAAGTCTGTCTTAATGCATAAAAGATATGGCCTTAAGTGCTTTATTCTGTATTGAGACCAAGTCAAATGTCCAGTCTATTGCCGACCGGTACCAAAATCATTTTACTAGAAAAGAGACCGGCTTTCTTATCTCGGTGACATCACACGGTTGTTGACAAGCTTCAGCTATGTCTACTCCTTGAAGCTATTTATGTATTTCAGATACAAACTGTCATTGTAAAACAGAACAACACTCTAACAACTGGATATACAATGATGGTAGCTATATTATATGCAACCTTATAATGTATTACGACGTTATAACACCACATGCTAAAGTACAAGAAAGTTCACAGTAAGATAATTATAAAACACGCTAAATACATAATGCAAACGCTAGGTGTAATTTAAACGAGTTTTTGCAAATTTTGGTTCACAGAGTTAGTTGATGAAATATATTAGAGGTTATATAGTAAAACACAGATACTCAAAGACAACCCGTGTCATGTGAGCTGCCCATGGCAGGGTCTCATAATCGACATAACAGGAATCTGAGCATTGGATAAATATCTATCTTGTTGTTATGGCTGGAAATAATGCCTTTCTGGAATTTTTCTTTTATAGATCAGGTGGCTCCTTTACTAACAGCAGTGCTGTGCAGGGTGTTCTGGACACTCGCGGTGGACTACAATGACAACAGGCACTCCTCTACAATAGTTCTACATATGACCCCCGGTTGTTTGGTTCAATGTCAATCAAAACTCCGTCCGTCGCCATGCTTGACGTTACACCAATGTATTATTGACAATGCCTGTTATAATTCCCGACTGAAGGACTGATGCATTGGCAATATTTTCTAAATACTAATCCAGACTTACGCATCCAGACTTAGACCACACAAAAAGAAACCATACCCTTTTACAAAGCAACTTTTAAATAAGTATATAGCGAGGGAGGACCTTATTATCCCTTAAAGATAGTACGGCAGTTTGCCTACATTAAATACATGTAACGACACCTTCCTGGGAAACTTTGACATAATGTCTGAAAAACACACACACTCAAACCTTAGTCTAAGATAACACGATTTTGAACACTACTACTGCTACTGCTTTATCCAAATTTTCCAAATCTTTCTATAAATGGGATACTTGAATCTGACTTAAAGCTCCAACCTTGCGCTTCCTAGTGTTTCTCAATGACTTAGTAAATATAAATACTATGTTAAAGTGAAACAACTTGGCATTAGCATCTAGAGTATAGTTTCTTCTAAACTATAGACAATACATACACGGGATACATTTTACAGCAACAAAACTGTTTCTCAACAGTGATAAGATAAAGCAGTCTAAGCGATAAAATCAGTTAATGACTTTTTATTGGCTTAAATAGTATGTATATTGCATGTTTTAGTGACGGCAACCCTATCCTAGATGAAAATATGTAGTAAAAGGTTCATGGCCCATAAGCCTGTGCATCACGAGCCACATGCCATGGTTCGAACCCATACATACCCGACTCGCCAAACTTCACCGCACATACATTTTATTACGCATGCCAACTACCAGTGTGGATGCATGAACTCAGCACAACACAATAGATGACTTCCAAATCGGAGTAGATCTACTTTGCTGTTTAATTAAATTTTAAAGATGTAGTATGATATGGTTGGGTTTGACTAGAATTAGCACCAAACCCCAAAATGTCTGGAGAATTATTTATGCACAGAGCTGCAAAGCATAGTTAAACAATTCACACACCAAATATCCGGCGAATATAAATCCGTGACTTGCGTTCCAGATTTGCACAATAGAAAACTACATCACTTCTTCAGTGTCAAGATTTTAATAAATGAGGCCAGCTTATATTTTTATATCATCTGCATGTACAGTGAATGCAAATCTTTCAAAACTGTTATGATGCATGCAAAAAGTACGTGATGTTTTGAGCTAGATAAAATACATACATATATATATATATATATATATATATATATATATATATATATATATATATATATATATATATATATATATATATATATATATATATATATATATATATATGTAAATGGCGTCTTGCCAGCAGACAAACAATACTTCAATAATTATGCATGTCAACGTCATATCTGTTATAGATCCTCGGAACTCGATCAATTGACTTTCAAGGATCATCACAGTATTGCCATTGAAAGGGTAGACTAAGAAAATATCTGACATTATTTCTAATTGACATCGTCCAGCAAAATTGGGGACTGCTTTATATAGATCTTTAGATTTTACGTTTTAAACAATGAAATAGGTCTCTCTCGACATTGAGATCACTATAACCATATTTATTATTATATTTTGTCCGTGGTAAACCTTTTTAGAAGTATGAATTCAACTTTAATATTAACACTGTAATTGTTTATTTTTCATGTTAAATCGGAATTATTTCAATCTGAATACGAAGCGATCCTAAGTGGCATTACCCCCACTTCCACACTACGGGACTTGAAAAACTAACATATAATGGAAATCTTCCAAATTAAAATCCTGCATAATCATAGTTAATGTTGCTCGTGTTGCACAAATAAGTGTGAGTTTGCGAAAAGAGGTTTCGGTGAGTGCGAATATTTTATAAAGGAATTGTCATAAAATTGTGTGTCTAACTCCAAACCGTGAGTCCAGTGCAATTCTTCAAAATTTGTGTTTTATCTTTGTGTTTTAATTTACTCTGGGTGTCTAACGTATGAAATAATAGAGAATACATGGGTGGAGCTGAAAAGAAGGAAAGTTCATCTGGTGAGTGAGAAAGCTTAAGCGAGCCGAAATTCGCTTTCGATGCGAACCAGATAAACGTTCCTATTTTATGCACATCTAGGCCCTGATTAAAGAAACAGGAAACAAATCATACTGAAAACGAAATTCATGGAAAAGAATGTAAACAAAAGCTTATTGTTGCATAACGTAATATTTTGACAGTGCATAAACAACGTGCGCTAATTGAAACAGTCCCAGCATTTGGAAATGCAATGCAAAATACAATGTGTTTGAGTTTTGAAACAGTTTAAACGATAGTTTACACGATATTATTAAAAATCACATTATTATTTTATACCAAAATTAGTACTCAACAAAACACTTCTAATAACCTGACTGCCCATACGGTTATCACCTTAACCGAAAGCACCAACCGAAGTTTTGTCTGTTTTGGCTTTAAAATGTTACAAAATGTATCAAACAGTACGTGTGTGTTCAGGTATTCGTCAGATGAAGCAATGTTCTAAATGTTAACTGGTGCGCTTTGTCCTAAAAGTGCATTTTCTCCGAATGTCCAATAATACATTTTTGGATAATGTAGTTTTCATTAATAAAAATTGTTTCGAAAACTTGGCACTTATTATTTATAGTAAAAGTTTACAAAACAGAACTCGAATCAAGAATGTTTATATTGAAAAACTTATCAGGGTCTGCAATATTTACTGCTTGTAATTGTTATAGCTATGTATATGTTTGTAATTATTAGCAACTAAGAAATAAATGAGGTTTAAAAGGAAATTGGCACAGAAGATCAGCAAATTGTATCTACATTAGACATTTTATAAATATTTTCTTGGGTGGCCTGAAGTCAACTTGTATGATTTTAACAGAATCTTTTATAATCAAGTGTAAGAATTCCATGCCATTAGTAGAAGCTTTTTCAATTTTTCATTTTTCGTTACATTGAACCCAACATCGATGCATATTTTTATATCGTCTTTTTGTTACACATTGTAAATATTACATAAAATACAACTTTAACGTAGGAAAAAATGGCGTGAAATAAGTCATCGCTGTTTTGCTGTTTATAAGCGTTGTCTTAAAACGTATAGTATTGAATGAATAAAGATAAGTTTATCTGGCAATGTTTCATCCGGCCGTTACAGCTGCGGATAATGTGATAAAACAGTGTATCTGCTTTAAATTCAGATGGTTTAATTACAACGGAAGCTGGAGATGAAATGTGCGGCTCTCGATATGTAGGCTCCAGCTATCACGTACCTGGTCTGGATCTGCACTTCCTCCCGTCAAGTATGCAAATTATAGCCACGTTTCATAAGTTGATATAAACATTTGTTTCTCGTTAATGGTTGCAGCTTTTCAGATGCATATTCGCAACAATCAGAAATGCATGCAGTATAAAAGCTTATATATATTTAAGTTTGATCAGTTCTCGTCCATTTTTCACGTTTAGTTCTGGCCTCGTTTAGTTCTGCCATGATACTGTATACAACTCTTCCTTAAATAGCTATGTCATCTTAGCGGAAGTCAAACGTCTGTCATCCATAAGCGCCCTTGAACTCTCAACCCCTGTCGGCAGGGAAGGCGAGGAATTATGATATCTTTTATCAAACTCTTTTTATATTTGATTTATTATCGATGCTACCTTTACCTACCATTATTAACTTATAAAAGACTCGGCGTATGTTTAAATCGGCGCTGTTTTAGATCGACCAGAAACCAATCGCGATCGTAAGTAATATTGATCCAATACTCGTATTACTCGGGATTTACCTAAGCCGCAATTTCTTACTAACGGGATTATTTTGTTAAGGCTATTGAGAAGTAGCCAGACCTAAGGTATATATATCTTGCTAAAAGCACATATTCAGAAACGAAATTCTGTATATGTCTAGTTATATAAGTTCTTATACTCCACTTTTTGCGATAGTGGCAAACAAGGTTCAGGTGTGTATTTTTGTTTAAAGGAAGGGTCAGCTGTAAAAAGAGCGGGGTCAACTGGAAGTTCAACACTGGGTCTAGTATATTTCTACATTATATCGGTAGTGTTACGTCAGGCAGTTGTGAAATTTACATGTAATGTTTAAATTTAGAATATATATGAGATATGAGAAGATGCATTGGTGCTACATTTGTGTCCGCTTCCGAACATTAGACGTTTATTATAGAAAAGAAATGTACGGATATATGACAAGGTAATTGAGGATTACAACACACATATAAAAGGGAACAAACTCGAAATAGGTGTATAAACATTGCAAGTTAAAATTTATAAAAAAAAGATAAAAAAGATAAAGTTTTAGCATGTTTATTCGAACGATTGACTGTTTTAGCAATGGCTGTCTTGTTAAAATTCTGGGCGGAGATCGGTTTTTGAGCACAGACCGACGGATTTGGAATCCAATTCAGGAAGTCCTGAACTAAAGAGTTGGCCATTTTGTGGAGTTTTGGGGCTGTTGGTTATATACTTGCTTTGCATATTGAGATTTGAGTACTTCCCATTAACAATATAATGTTGTTTTTTTAAGAAGCAAGTTAATATCGACTTCGATAAAGCATTGTGTATCTCTGCCACAGAACCAGCTCGTTTCTCTCCAAAAAATTAAAAAGCAATCTATTATCTGGTGTGACTTTTTGCCAGTATCGCGGAAACCCCGGGGACCAGTAGTCGTACATAATCGTACTACGTCTGTCTCTATCGTTGTTGTCGCAGGCGGTGACGTCTTCTTAAATATCGGATTCAACCCACTAATTGGGTTTCTATGTCATATATAATGTATTATTAATAAATAATGATAATCTTGCATTGCCTACCTATATCGTGGATCATTCCTGTCAGTACATGCATTCGTCTTATATCAAGTGCATGTTGCAATTTTAAAAAAAGATTAATGCACAGTAAAATATTTGTTGATAAATAAAACTACGGACGATATCATATCCAGACGGTCTTTACTAAAGTAATGTACACACAATTCTTAGCACGTCGCTAATTAATTGAACACATCTGTCTCAGCATGTTGCTTATATAATAAACACAACTGTATCTGCACAATTAAAATCTTATAAACACAAGTATGCCTGCACATTTAATATCTCATAAACACAACTGTGTCTGCAGTTCGCTTGTTTTATAAATACAACTATGCCTGCAGTTCGCTTATCTTATAAACACAACTATGCCTGCAGTTCGCCTATCTTATAAACACAACTGTGTCTGCAGTTCGCTTATCTTATAAACACAACTATGACTGCAGTTCGCTTATCTTAAAAACACAACTATGACTGCAGTTCGCTTATCTTATAAAAACAACTATGTCTGCAGTTCGCTTATCTTATGAACACAGCTATGACTGCAGTTCGCTTATCTTATAAAAACAACTATGACTGCAGTTCGTTTATCTTATAAACACATCTGTATCTGCAGTTCGCTTATCTTATAAACACAACTATGACTGCAGTTCGCTTATCTTATAAACACAACTATGACTGCAGTTCGCTTATCTTATAAACAAAACTGTGTCTGCAGTTCGCTTATCTTATAAACACAACTATGACTGCAGTTCGTTTATCTTATAAACACAACTATGACTGCAGTTCGCTTATCTTATAAACACAACTATGACTGCAGTTCGCTTATCTTATAAACACAACTATGACTGCAGTTCGCTTATCTTATAAACAAAACTGTGTCTGCAGTTCGCTTATCTTATAAACACAACTATGACTGCAGTTCGCTTATCTTATAAACACAACTATGACTGCAGTTCGCTTATCTTATAAACACAACTATGACTGCAGTTCGCTTATCTTATAAACACAACTATGACTGCAGTTCGCTTATCTTATAAACAAAACTGTGTCTGCAGTTCGCTTATCTTATAAACACAACTATGACTGCAGTTCGCTTATCTTATAAAACAACTGTGTCTGCAGTTCGCTTATCTTATAAAACAACTGTGACTGCAGTTCGCTTATCTTATGAACACAACTATGACTGCAGTTCGCTTATCTTATAAACACAACTGTGTCTGCAGTTCGCTTATCTTACAAACACAACTGTGTCTGCAGTTCGCTTATCTTATAAACACAACTATGCCTGCTCGATAATTGTCAACACGTCGCTAATCTAGTGATCACAATTCAGCATGTTGTTAAATTAATTAACTCAACGATCTCGGTTCGTGGCTAAGCTTATAAACACGACTGTCATAGAACGTTGTAAATATTAAAGAGAGACCTACAGAGAATAAACTTACTTTAGGAAGCTTATCTTAACTGATCTTTCCGTAAAAAGCTCGCTTAGTTAATATATGAAATGGGCACTTACAATGTTACAAAAGTTTTTTGAGTTTCCAAGTTAATTTATTTATATCCCTGAGTGATTTGTTCTTGATTTATTTATTCTTATATTGAAGAGTCCCACTTGAATCATTTTAAAATGCTCGTATAATAGAATTTAAATTTAATAAAAATCGTTGTAGAATAATAAATGAAAGGTGGAGGATGCAAGAGCGATCTGTTTTAAATTCCTATTCACTTATTTTAAAAGAAAACACAACGCTTTATCGTCTTTTTTCCGTAGTTTTAAATATCGTGATTTTTAAAAAATATCCTAAGTAATGTAAATAATATCATTAAATGTATTTTAAATGAAAAAAACAAAATAAATTATATTTTAGCAAGACGTGTAAGTATTAAATTGAGCTTCTTTCTGGACACCATTGTTCAACTGAACATAAATTGGTTACTGACGTACTATATACCTGCCTGCAATGAATGATGGCATTGTCTTTAACTTTCCAGTTTAGTTTTAAGCAATTAATATTTTGACGGTTTTCATTCTGTGTTGGCATGTTTGGTCGGTTATATTCCACGTTAAACAACTGTTGTGAAATAACTTTGACTGTCCGTCTATTATCAGTCCTATAGTCTGCTAATTGCTTTCACGATTAATGTCAGAGTGTTTATGTTTGGTGGCAGCAATGACGAGACATAGACAAAGAGTATGCAGATCAGCCTGGCCCACGCAGCTCAAGATCAGCACTATTTGCTGCAATCTAGCAAGGAATACATGTATTTTATAATATAATGGAAAAACAAAGCAGGTTAAGGCTTGACTTGTATATCATTCCGTCCAGATGACTGACTCTAGTCAATGCGTACAAGACACATAAAATATGTATTATAAGTGCAATAATTCTACGGTCTAGTGTGCCTCGAAACGATTCTTAACCTAATTTGTCTTGATACTACCCCCTTGCGATACTTACACAAAATAGCCGTGCAGGCTATCTACTTTTATGCAATTATGCGTCTAACGGAGAGGTCGTCGGCATCATCATGATGAAATATAAGCAGACCATGTCCCAAACTTTAGGCTATATACCATGTCCTTGAGAGTTACAACATCCACAAGTCATTGTGTTGATGATAATCATGGTAATTTATTCACATAGTTAAATATATTCTACTTTACCGTCCTCAGCCGCAAGGGGAAACGAACATAACAGAACATATGAAGAGTGGAAACTATTTCGATGTTTCATATTCGTTTGATGTACTAATGAATATTGGTTGAAGCCAAAATCTCTGGAGGTAATTATTATAAAAATGATTTGGAGGCGGAGAGAAAATTTGTATCAGTAGGTTTAACATGTTATTCGACAAAATACTGGGACTGGGGGATTGACAGTGTAAATGAAATAGTATAAATAAAATTTCCCTCAAATCAGTGCCACAACTAACTGGAAATAACTAATAAAATAATTTTGTAAACAACCAACAGCAAATATTATTAACTATCAAACTTATATACAACATGTACACCTAATATATAACATGTGACTAAACAATTTCTAAATTCACGTAAAGCAATATGGTATAAAACTATCAACTAACGATGATGTATAATTTGAATTAGTTTATGACGCCATTGGGCAGTCCGATAACTCGGTTACTTCCCTTGAATTCAAAGGGAGGCTACTCGTCACCGAGCCTCTGGGGACTAAGTAAAAAAAAAAGATGGCGGACACGGACAAAGAAATCAACGAAGCTTGTGTAAACAACTAAGAATTAGACCATTTCAAGCTCACAGATTTAAAGAAGGACCTGGCGAATCGTCGTTTGACTGGATCCTGAAGGGAATATCAGCTAATCGAGCGAATTATCGGCGTTTACAAGCTAGATATTACTGGCAATTATGAATTGAAAAGGAGAGACAAACTCGAGAAGAATTAGTAACACTTCATCCTCCCTTAACTGGTAACAGGTCACCCTTGATCGGTAACAGTTCGCCCTTGATCAGTAACATGTCGCCGTTGTATATAAGTGTATACGTCAAGCAAAAATGTATACTTGTTAACTTATTTATAATTATTTCGACACAATTCACATCAATTTGTATTTGTTTCCATCGGCTTCATATGCATTATGAGTACTTCGGATATAAGTGTACCATTTCCACGCGTTAGATGAAGGGGGAAAATGATGTCAAGTAAAGTTTATACTTGATTTAATTTGTTATATAGTGTATCATATATAATATTTCATAAGATATGCATACAAATACAATTAGTTGATTGCCGTCTTAGTCGACTTCTTCATACTGTATTGTGATAAAGCTAGCGTACGTTGCGAGATTGAATCACAGACTAGTCTATTAATTGCAAGCACTTATATACGTCTATGACGGCAAGCATCAGTTAAGATCATGGTGACTAATTATCAATCAAAATTAGTGCTGACGCTATCATCACAATAATGACTAGGCAAAAATCAATTAACAATCACACACTGACCAATTTATTAATTTTAATTTTTATATACGCCTATGTCGGTAAACATTAATCAAGATCACACTGACTAATTATCAATCAAGATTAATGCGAATGGTAACATCGCAATAATGTCTGTAGGCAAACACCAATTAACGTTCACGCTTTTATGTGCAATTATAAGATAACTGCATACTCAAGTCATCTTGATTGATATGTATGCAACTAAGTAACATTAAAATCCTTGCAACAGCGGAATTTTATTTAAATATACAATATGAAATAAATAAACCACGTACACAGTATAATTATTATTTTTTAGGTCGCAACATTGCATTTAAATCAAGCAACAGTGACAGTTCGTATATTGTACTGGGAGGATCAGATTTTTTTCTTTGGTTAAAACAATTTTAAAATATGAAAAATAAAAATAAAATAATTTACGATGCTAATAATACGATGTTTATAACAATAAAGAATAAGGAGACAAAAGAAGCATAAATTTAATGTGAATGGTGTCAAAATAATAAAAAAATAATAAGTTTACATTCTTTTTACTTAATTTCTTAAAGATTTTTAAGGGCGAAGGGTGGCGTATACACTTATATCAGAAGAGCTCATAATGTATATTAAGACGAAGAAAACAAAAACAATGTGAATGGTTATAAATAAATTAACCAATTTACTTTTTTTCTCGATGTATACACTTATATCCGAAGGCGACATGTAGCAAGGGCGAACTGTTACTTATCTCGGGCGAACTATTACCAGTTAAGGGAGGGCGAAGTGTTATAATACCATCGAAATGCGTCGCAGCCGCTTGTTTTGAGGAAATCGATGCAATGAAACAGTTCTGTTTTCGACCACCTCCCCGCTATAAACACCTTTACATATTCAGCAATATTTCGGCGATTTCCATTTTGGTTTTGTTTCTTTCTTTAATTAACTTTCCATATCACTTGATGTGTGTGTTATACACGCTGATAAAATTTCTAGGTTAGACGACACTAAATAAGTTTGTTCTATATTCTATAGTGAATCGCGAAAAGATGGAAACAAATTGCACCATGACCAAGTTATGATGGACCCCCATAACCATATATAGGTGAAATGAGCTATTTATTGCCTATCAGAAAGACCCAGAAATAAGGCAACTTTTGCAACTTGTAAGAAGGTTCAGCTTCATAGACTGCGCATACCGCCAAATTGCCAGTCGGTAACCGCCAACTTTCAATGAAATATGTACTTCCTGTACAAGTGGATCAGTCCATTATTGTGCATAGGGGTTAAAGACTTTTGCTTTCTTTTAATTCTACATAGTTTCAGCTTCCTTTTGATACCAAGAGGTTCAGATTATCTTCAAAATAGGAAATTTAATGCCAAAACATAGCAACAGACTGTTACTAAAGAGAAAAAGTCCATGTCACACATTCTACTTCCGGTCGGTATTTAGTGGAACCACCCCTTTAAGCATAACTTATTGCTTCAAAACTCCTTTAAAACACTATTTTCTTAAAGGGTAATATATTTCCAATGAAAGGATGAAATCTTTTGTATTTTTCATCAAAATTAATGAAATGGTGGACATTTTTGCATACCAGTATATTTTGGACACAGTGCATTTTCATGGCCCTTTTTCCAGTGAAAATCTCTATTTAAAAATGTAGAACAACTTACACTCAAAACAGCATATTAACATGCATGTGACTATTTTATGTATTATTGATTAGACTGGACAACTAAATTAACATTTAAAATGATTTTTATTAATTTTATTGTATTTATTGATTAAAAAATTGATATTTTTGAAGATTTGTCTCAAAAATGCAGAAAAATCCATCCTAAAGTGCATAGTATCTGCTAAGTCACAAAAAATACTGCACCAAATACCAGACAGTTATTCTAACATATCATGATTCTATTTAGTAATGAAAATGTAGAAGAATTGTCATTAGATGTCACATAGAGTAGGTGCAAATCTCTAAGGCGGCACAATCCGGCCAAGGTCTGGGTCATAACTCAGTCTTACTGAGAGAGCGCTTTCAATATCTGCATTCCAGAAAGGCATGGTTGTAAGGTTTTAAGGAATATTAAGCTATCCTTGGTGAATGCAGAACACTTCAAAGCACACAGTTATATGTTGGAGCCCCTTCTATGTCAAGAATATAATGCTGACCTGTTCAAAACAGGTTATAAAAAATGAAAAAAACAATCACATATTGTTTACATGGCTTTTTATCCAGATTTCAACTTAATTTTTGTTTCTAACTATCACAGTAAGGTGTAAACATGAAGAATAATGCTTGTTGTATTATATATAACTCAGAAAAGTAGAAAAGAGGATCATTTATGTGCAAAACTATAATTTTGGTATGTGACACTGTATGTGCCAGTGTCTGTTCCCAGCACATTTGACTCCTTTTACTGTTGTATGAAAATGGATCCTGGTACAGGTTAAGGTCACTAAAATGCATGTTTTTCAGAAAATAAAGATACAATAATGAAAAGTATCATCAAAACTCATTATCTTTAGACTAAATGACACCCAATATACATGTTGGGTCATGGTTGGAGTCTTTTTTGAGCATTTCTTCATTTTTCAGGCACATTTTCATATCAGAACCCCTAAATTCAGACAAAACAGTTAATTTATTTCTGAAATGTCTTCAAATGGCAAAATTCATTGATAGAACACTATTGTTATAAGGATTTACCCATTTTCAGTCATTTTCAAGCCAAAGGTACAGATGAAGATTCTTCCGGAAATGTCGCTTAAAGGTTAGACGACACTAAATAAGTTTGTTCTATATTCTATAGTGAATCGCGAAAAGATGGAAACAAATTGCACCATGACCAAGTTATGATGGACCCCCATAACCATATATAGGTGAAATGAGCTATTTATTGCCTATCAGAAAGACCCAGAAATAAGGCAACTTTTGCAACTTGTAAGAAGGTTCAGCTTCATAGACTGCGCATACCGCCAAATTGCCAGTCGGTAACCGCCAACTTTCAATGAAATATGTACTTCCTGTACAAGTGGATCAGTCCATTATTGTGCATAGGGGTTAAAGACTTTTGCTTTCTTTTAATTCTACATAGTTTCAGCTTCCTTTTGATACCAAGAGGTTCAGATTATCTTCAAAATAGGAAATTTAATGCCAAAACATAGCAACAGACTGTTACTAAAGAGAAAAAGTCCATGTCACACATTCTACTTCCGGTCGGTATTTAGTGGAACCACCCCTTCTACTTATACCACGGAAGTTTTAATGCGCATGCGCATTCGGAGAGTACTCAAGGGAAGACAACTTAGTTATCGGACTGCCCAATGGGATAAAAAGTGTTAACCTCATTTGAAACAAAGAATAATGTATTCTATCAACATACTACATACTACGACGGGGTGTGTCCGCAGGTCGAGTTTTGTAGTAAGGTAACATACATCTTTAGTAATAAAACAAAATAGTAATAGAATATTGGAATGCAATGGCGGTTGTATTCACACTTTTGTTTACAACACAATAGGTTCATGGCTCATAAGCTTGTGCGCCAGTTACCATGGTTCGAACCCATACGGACCCGACTCGTCAAGCTTCACCGCACACACCATAAATAACACATGTTTATTACCAATGTAGGTGAATGACTTCAACATCGGAGTATTTTGTTAAATATATAAGAAATAATATGGTTTGGTGCAGTTGATCCTGAAATAACGACGCATTAATATTGTATGGAGAATTATTTATGCATACAGGCGCAAATCGTGGTTCAACATTCTTTAACACGATCCCATGTCAATGAAGCATGCACAATTCATCCTGAGAATATAAATCCTCGATTCGCGTGTCAAATGTGCAGGATGGAAACAGCATCCCATCTTAGTAGCAAGACTTTAATTGAATAAGGCGAGTATTTATATTTTATTTGTAACTGAAATCTTGGCTTGATGTATGAAAATAAAATTCGCTTATGTCTTCGTGTAACATACTGCTTCTATCCTTAATTAGGATCAAGAAAATTTCGGTAACAAGCAACTGCTTGGTCCAACAGAAAGAGAAGGACTAAGAGGTACGCTGATTGGTTTAGCATTTTATTTTCGTCACGCTGCTAACACATATTTTACCAACATTATTTTTACCCGAGTGTTTTTTTAAATGTTTACAAAAATTATAAAGCTCTAGTTTTGTGAAGAACTCATTGACAGCTACATGTAACTGGTATATTGGTAGCATATGGTTCATGTAAGTATAAATATGCTTTATGAAAAAATTTCGTTCACATAAGAACACTCGCAGCTGTATAATGATATGCGATTACAATCCCCATATTTGTATCGCCTAGATGTATATCTATTAAATCTGGTCGCCCAACGAAATGTTACCGGAAGTGTAATTGCCTGAATATATTTTTCTGACATATTCTTCCTGGTGATAAGCAACAAGTGGATGGCTTGTACGATTTCCGACGTGTATCTCTTATATGACTTTGTATAGACAGTTTTATCGAATCAAAGTGCAGAAATTATCTCAACAAAAGCAGCCATGGCTTTGGATGATATGTTGGGATAACGTTCGTGTCTGTCATAGCGTCACATATTAATCTAATGCATTATTATTATCGTACACAAAGGATTATAAAACAAGCCGTTTCCATTCAAGTAAAATTGTTTATTGAAACACGTTTTTTTAACACAAAGCAAGCATGCCAAGTTGTGTGTCCTTTCGAAACAAACATACTGTGTTGTTTGGGGGGTGAGGCTTATGTATAACGCGTGACTATCGTATTTTCTTGCACTTATACCCTTTGGTACCTTTTATATTATCTATTGGCCTGTCAAAGAAATGTAACACTCTTATGTGTTCAAGAGAAATGTTCCTTGACGTTATACCTTATCTGTAAAACATGCGATCATAACCATAACACAGTTGTTTTTTGTGTCACAATATGTTACAGACAGAGACATCACACTAAACTTTCTTTGTCTTGCAGCCACTAAATAAACTGCAGCGAAATCAAGTGACATTAGTCTCCATTAAGACAATGTGAGGTGAAATCTTGCCAAGAAGAAAACTTATCCCTAAGCATTTGTGCATTCCGTTATATAACAACAATGTACATAAACTATTGTTAAAATGGCCTGGAATCAAATTTTTTAACTTAAATTTGAATCCATATTGTAAGTATTTATTAATAAGATCTGGTCAAATGGGGGAATAGCTTGAAAAAAGATCCCTTCGGCAAGCAAGATTTGAATATGATTTGAATAAGTCTCTACCGATATCGAGATAGCAAATAAATTCTTTTTTTTTTGTACTGTAATATATTATCGGCGATGCGATTTCGGGATTCAAACACACGCGGTAAGAAAATAGTTGTTTCTTTTTCATAATAAATTAGAAAAAGCTACGTCATGTGCTCTTTTTATCTAGACCAGATTCAGAAATTGCTCTACCAAGCATTGAGAGCATTTTCTCACACATCGTTACTGATAATGGATCATCTTGAATTCAAACCTTAATATTTGTTGTTCGAGTTCCAAAAGTTATTGCCTGTTTGCGAAAAAAGGTTCATGTGTGTCAAATATAGCTCTTAAAATGGTGTATTAAAATATACCATAAGGTTTATTATAGCAGCTACTCTAGTGCTACGTATGCAAGCACCGATTATACCATGTATAATGTGACGTATTTTTGTAAGTCCACATGTTCGAGTACACATATTAAAGAATGGCTAATCAGCATTCTTTGCTTTTCTATAGAAGGTAAACAGAGCTATGGAACAAATGCATCTTCTGCAAGAATTTCCTTTGCATTCCGCAGCCGTTGCAGAAGTTATTTTCCCGCCAGGAAACGATTATGGGTCCAGATTTTAATTGGATGATAGACATTTACTGAGGATATATGTATGTGGCTTCGTTTGAGTTTCGGATGCAAGACAGGGCATGCGGCTACACGACGCTGGAGCTAGTTAATAGTTGTATATATGTCATCCTTAATCTAACTGCAAAACAGTGAACTGATCAACTGGAAGTACGTGTCTATGTTATGAAGTGTAAGGGACCTACTATATCATAATTCTTTTATTTTGTGTAAGTAATAAGAACTTGCTCACATTAAAACGTGTCTTCCTTTTTTGTCACATTTTGGTTGAGATTAAATAGTTCTTACCCCTTTTTTTAAATTTAAAGATACTCTAGACAGTCGTAAAAGTAAAATGACCATTGTGCATTTTTTGTTTTTACTCCTTTTAATCAATGAAGCAGGTTTTAGTCATCAACATTCGAAGGCACTCCGTAAACTCAATGAAAAGGGCCGATTCATAATTTGATTACAAATTATTACATACAGTTTAAAAATAAAATGTTCATTCAAATTCCACCCTCGTCTGGATATTTTGTGACAATAAATTATTTAAAGCGCTGCCTGAAAAGGAAAGTTACAGTAGTGTGCAATCGTACAGGTAGGTATACACCTTACTTTCAAATACTGTATTGATTATTTGTCTCGATCATCAGTGCGCCGTGTATATATAAACTCAAGTTGTATCCAAATCAGTGTAAGACCACCAGGCAGAAATAAAGTATGTAATAGCAACGGACAATATCCAGTAAATTTTGTCATGTTTGTCTGACCATCCAGTGGCGCCCGAGGCGAAGTGGTAGAGTCGCAGACTGACTGCTTAGCTTCCAAACGCGTTGATTCCGGTCCCATTCGAGGCGACGGACTTAATGTAGAGAGGTCTTCCAGCTGACCTGCAGTGCGCCGGTCTTCCTCCACCAAAATAGCTGGATGTCATTATAATGATCATAAATAGTCGCCGTGATGTATTTCAAACATTGAAAACAAAAATAATGACCACTGACAAGATGGGCAGGATATATAAATTGGCCGATGACTAGTATTTGGACAAGATTTACGAAACAGTGCTTGTGTCGATTTATACCCAATGACTGATTTACTTTTTCTGCGTATTTATACACCTACCAATAAATTGATACATAGCTAGTCAAGTGCGCAAATTGAATCAAAGTGCAATCAGAGTCTAGGAAGATACGAAAGGATCTCGCCATGTTGTTCCAAAACAATTACAAAAAGAACACGTATTTAAGACGGCACAGAGAGCATGATCTTATAAGTATATTTTAACATCAAAAAGGGAAGTCGATTTCTTATAAACGTGATGGCAATAGCGTTAAGAAACCAATAATATTAAACACAAATGGTACATGATTTTTTAGTGTATGCTTTGCTAAAGTTCAAGTAAAGGCATTCTTGAAAGTGTAATTTACAAAGCACCAACATACTGCTAAAGAAGAAACTCTCCTCTGCACTGACATGTATACTACGCCACGAAAAATGCCGGGAACGATCAGCAAACGTTTGTTTGTTACATGTTTTTATTATGGCAAGAAGCTTTGTTTACCTCAGAATATGCGAAGTTGTTCTTGTTTTATCAGCGAATTTATTTTACTCTATGCTACTTTTTTATGATTTGAAAGCTACATTGTTTACCGCGGCAAACTTGTTTCGTTTGTTCGAACTCGGCTGCGATTTCCTTTATTGCCTGCTGCATTATTGTCACCCTGAATAATGCGATTACATAAGAGGTACCGCTCTCCGGAGCGGCGCCTGTACGACACCTTAACTTGACTTTTATCCAATAACGATACACGAACGGTTCAAATTATTTGTGATACATATTGATATACTCTCTAGCTATCAGGATAACACGTTTAATAAAGTTCAATATACCAAGGCAAATATACATACAGAAATCAACAATGTCTATATGTATAAAACACAACTAGCCTTGATATTATGTAATAAAATAGAATCTGAATCAGATGCAACAATAATAATACCAATATTTGCATGTTAACATTATTTATCTCTTACATTGCATATTGCACCAGGTTCTGGAGGAGACCGTGAATATAGGACAATGGTTGTATGTTTTCAACGTTGCGGACATATGTTATCAATGTAGACAAAATTGTATATGCAGGTCGTTCAGTTACATCTGGATTTAGCGATGAAACTTTATGGTGGGTGGGAAGTTACCTAAGCAGACATGACAAGATTACAAAATGCACATATACATGTACCTTTAGGATGTGTCATATTAATTTTGGACAAGAAAGTGTTTCCTCACACAGATAATGTCTGTTATCCATCGACCTGACCATGAATGATAGCACGGAATCTTCTGCGTTCAATACAGTAATCTGAAGTTCCTTATAGTCATAGCCGCTATTGAGTGACGTCCATTACAGAAGGTGAACGATTTTCACTGGTACATATGTAACAGTATTCTTTTCTGTTCGCTTTCGTTGTACATAAAACCAAAATATTTAAGCATTTTCAGCCATGAACAAAAAAGGAATCGTATGAAATGGTCTACAATGAAGACGGTGTGCCCTAAATATAACACTTTCCGGCAGACAATAGTCCCCAATACATGTACCATTGTTCTCCGGGACGTAAAACAACAACGATGCAAAAGTATAGCGTAGGCATACTATGGCAAATGGGAGGAAATAATTACTTCGATTCCTTCACTTTGCTAGCTAGTTTCATGCTATATACAGCCAACACGGCATAGGAAGCTAGAAAATAATGTGGATGTAATGTATCATAAATCTGCACATTCACCTGCCAGTATACAGCAATAAATTTAACAGGTATAAATATTTGTTTTAGTTTAGCGTTGATAGTTGCAGGTTTCCAGGTGTATCCGGAATATGGGGCCACACACTAACTCGGGCCCTTGAGACATGTACAGTTTAGATGCAGGAAAATTTAATCGTTTGAGTCGATTTGGGCTTTTTTCTTTGATACTTTTAAGTTTACTGTTTTTAACATTTTCTTTTCCAAAAAGGTTGCCAGTATATTTTCAGCTTTGATATACATTAAAGTTTTATCTTCCCTTTTGCCATCTTAGTTGGTTTCTACATATAATGCTTTCTAAAATAGTTCTGTAATCTGAGCGGGAGTCAAAAGTCTGTAAGCGTTCTTGACCTCTTAACCTCCACCTGCCGGTAATGAGGCGAGGCATAATGAATACTGTCTCTTTTTAGACTATGCTGTACTTTAATTATTATCGATGCTATCAGTACCTACACTTATTATCTCTCAGAAGACTCCGCATAGGTTTTAATTGGCTTTGTTGTTAGCTCAACTAGAAACTTATCGCGATCATGAGTAGCATTGATTACATATATCTGAATATTTAGCTTTGCCGCAATTTCTAGCTAAGGAGATTGACCAGACTCACAGTATATTTTGCTAAAAGTACATGCATGTATTCTGTGACGAAATTCTGTATCTGTGTTGACATATAGTATATGTACGACAATTTTTGCGATGGCAGCAAATAAGGTTCAGGTGTTGTTGTTTTTTGGTCAGATGATTAGGAGCGTGGTCTACTGAAATTTTAACATCAACTGTAGTGGAGAGTCAGCCGATACTTATACAACATACATATTACATTTAAATTTATAACAAATTTGCCTGTTTATGGACATACTATGTATATAAATAATCGCCATTCATTATTTTTCTTGTTTTAGCACTGTTGTTATATTTTTTTCAATTAAAGATGTGTGAAAATGCTTTGTTGCAATTGCTTCCAAACATTTGACATTTATAGCGCAAAATTATACGGATACATGACAAGTCACTGGGGATTACAGCACATATAAAAATGAGCAAACTCGAAATTGGTGTACAAACATTGTAAATTAAAATTGAATTTAAAACGAAAAAGATAGTATTTATGCAAGTTTATTTAGATTGAGAGCATTTATAAATAATTTCTTGTTACTATTATTGGCACCGAGAGGTTTCGAACACAAGCCGACGGAAAGGGAAGCCAATACCGGAAGTCCTGAGCTAAACAGGTGGCCATCTTATGGAGTTTTGGGAATATTGGCTATATACACAGAAGCACGGAACGTTTTACATATTGAGGATTGACATGATAATGGTCTCTTTTTAAAGTAGCGAGTTAATGTTGCATTTAATAAGGCATATGTGTATCTCTGCCACAGAACCAGCTCGTGTTTCTTCAAATAATGAAAGCAATTATGATGTCATGCTCAGGTTATCACTCGCCTAGTACTGAACAGTAAAGAAGGATATTAACACATAATGAATGTCCACAATAATTTTGTCATCTTAATGACTCCGCTATCGTTTGAATGCCAATCCTATGGTATTCATTAGCTTCCGGAAACTGCGGTCGGTAATTATTTTGTTGGTCGATCAATAGACAACGTTAAAACTGCGTCACTATGGAAGCGATATGTCGTTACATTATCACCAGATTCTGCCTTTGATATCTGAGGAAGAAGTTACTGCTTGTACCCTATGTATGTGTTCAACACAGATTATCACTAGGTTACTGGTGACATTTACATCAGAACATTTTAATACTGGCTTTCTGTCTAGCAGTTTAAGAGTTGATATCCGCAGTCCTCGTGCCGCCTCATATATCTGGTGTGACCTTCTACTATAATCCCCTGCGACCAGTACTGTCGTGATGATGACCTAACTACGTCAGTCTCGATTGCTTCTGTCGCAAGCGTTGACGTCTTCTTAAATATCGGATTATTAGCAACGTTTAGCTCACTAATTAGGTTTTCATCGTGCATACCATATGTAATTATGAATAAATGGTGTTAATCTTGCATGGTTTTATTTCAAAAGTAGAGCCCCTGGTTACTGTAACCAACGTCTCGAAATTGATTTTTTCGGCAAGAAATAGAGGACCACTTATAATTATTTCCAATGTAAGAAGGACAGCACTAAATGGTCTTTTTTAATAATGTACATGCAAAATTGTCTCTGTTTCGTCTTACTTCTGCACATATTCTTTCACATATCAATTTCCTTCGTCTATATTTAATTTCATTATAGAAATACCTCAGCGAACTTATTAAAGGAACTCGACAAAATACTCACCTTATACGTAAACTAATATGGCTAGTTGCTATTTTGCCTTGTATGATTTTGCTCATATTCTTTTTTTACCTGAAATGAAGCTTGTTTGAAAAGGTCTACTCAAAACATTGTAAAATACACGCTAGTGTCGTCTGTGTGCGCGGCTGAGGTGTGTTTCGTTTAGCGTTTTCACCCACCTTAGGTCATGCTAACGATGTTTGCAGGATATATTGTTAAGCCGCTGTGGCCAGTTTACTTTGTACTCATCCACAGCTTATTAATCTTACTTTCCAACGATCTTCTTCAAAATCCTAGCCGCCAGTCTAACACTGATTAGCCAGAATGGTCTTACTCAGAGTTCTTCGCAGTGGTTTAAGCATATTGCACATCCCAAACTTCGAAACACCCATACGGTGCGACAGAACCGGTAAAACCGGAGGTAGAGTTGATTTGTATGTTCACAATAGTATCACTCACAAAGACCTGAAATCTGTCCATAAAGACGCACCGTGAATACAGTTAATGGAGCGAGCAAACGTAAACTCTTTGTAGGCGGTTTTCATCGTCCTCCAGACACCACCAACAACAACTGGTCACTTATTGAACAAGGTATCAAGTAAGTCCAAAATTAACACTCCGACAACATTATAATAACAAGAGATTTCAACGTAATTTACAACAGATTTTCCAATTATAAGATAAATCTCTTAGTCTCTTCGTATAATGCCGAGTAACTTATATCAAGCTCATAATACCTCACAGAACATCCCCAGTCTTTATTTGACTTGATTAAAATTAGAAACACCACACAAGTAATCACAAGCTTTGTCGCTGATCCCTTTGTATCTGGTCTAATTCGCTATTGTCCAGTCGTTGTTTTCTATAAATTCAACAAACCTAAATGTAGTTCTAATCAAATTCATATACGGCTGTACGATAATGGTACTTATAGACTCGACAACGAACAACTAGCATCTGTTGACTGGGATAGACTATTTAACGACAACAACAGCACTGAAGAGTTGACAACCGATAACAAGAAGCGAAATAATAAACATTGCAAAACAGAAAATCCCAAAAGGCAGGCAATAATAAGGCTTTTAGATATCCTTTGGATGAATAACTAAAAAAAGATTACAATTACGCAGAAGAAACAAGCTGCGTAAAACAAAATACATAATACTGACACATCCTCAGGGGCGTGCCTAGACGACTTTTGTGTATACGCACTCCTGCTCGGGGGGTCCGGGGGCATGTTCCCCCGGACATTTTTTTTACTACATAACGCCGTAGGTGCATTCTGGGGCGTTTTTAAACATAAAAAAATTGCCAATAACTATCGCTTGAAATAGAAAATACGTCATACTTTTTCAGGTGTCTTTATAACGCTTCATGGTGTATACAAAACATTTTTTCCCTGAAAACAAGTAATATTAGTAAAATTAAGACTATATATGTATATAGTCAAACAAGAAAAAAGATGGATGTAAGTTAGACATTTGTAATTAAATTGTGATCAAATATCTAAACTAATGGTAGTTACATAATCAGAACAATAGACATGTTTAGAATGAGCGGCGATGAAAAAAGTTTCAAACGTATGTACATATATACACGCACTTATGGATGCGAAATTATAAAAAACACTGTCAAGATTCAATAATAAATACATGCAGGTCAAAGGCGAACAGTGCACAGAACTGTTTTACAGCAGAAGACCAAAATACCTCATTGATTACAGAAGAAGTTGTACAAAATCTTAAAACTACATACGGGTCACTTTGGAGTCAAAACAGGAAATGACTTAAGTGGTTCTTAAGTGGGTATTCACGTCATCAGCGTCAGGCGATGTCACGCGTGTATGAGTCATACTTAAGTGGGTCACTCCTTCTTGAAGTGGTTATTTACGTCACGCGATCGAGTACCAACGCCACTTTAAAATGACGGTTATTTTAAATCGAACCAATGAGACGTCACTTCAGCGGACCGACGCTACGCGGTAACGACGAGTACGTTTTTAAAACGATTGGTCGAATGTCAATAACTTCCCTCTCAGCGTTTAAATTCATTGGCGATAGCGCGTCTATCGTACGTTAAATGGTCCGTTAACCTCAAGTACCACTTAACGTCTTTATCTATATCAGACATTATATAAGATTATATTTAGAAGATATCATCGAACGAGTAAGTATTTTTTATCATATTTGTAATTAAATATTTAATAAGACTACACACTAATAAATATACATTTATACTATACTACACACAATCATTATAAGTGGGGGCACACACAAAACCCGGATACTAGTAAAGCGAGTTAATGATGTCCTATTGTTACAGTGTACTTAAAGCTCTTAGTGATACACTCATTCTGAACTCAGTGAATATCGACGGTCAACTGGTTATTTATTATACATGTATTTCCTGGTCAGGGCATTATATTGAAATATATATATATTACGTTACATATAAAGCAGCTTTAATTTTCACATTTTATTGTATGTACTTGTATTTCCTGATTATATCGAGAAATATATTTGTCATGTGTTACATTTTCGATCAGCGATTTAACAGATTCTATTCAATTATGAACATTTTGGCTGATAAAACAATACAGAGTGCGTGTATGTACATTCAGCAATAGTGTATTAAACAACACCAGCCACAAAGTTAGACATCAGTTTTTAGATGAAAAAAAGAGAAGTTTACTTTAGTATTAGTATTTTCTATATGCACTAATTACGTTTGAACGGAAATACAATGTGCCAATATGTTTTTTTCTTGCTGTTTATTAACCTTTAAATAATAAAAGGAAAAAAAAATAGAATACACATTTTATTGTTTTAGTTTACAGTATAAAGAAACAGAATGGGAATATAAAACATTATTGTAGAGTAAAACACTGTCATACTACCATTATTCAGTAAGTAAACCCTGCCTGAACATTTTTTTTAATTACTCCAAGATTTGTTTCAATTTTTGTAGTTCATTATTAAGTTCTCCTATCTTCCTTTCAACGACAGTTATCTGTGCGCGTATCTCAATCTGAAAAATAATATTTAAGTATATCTTAACTATTAAATAAATAAATGTATGATCTATTTACACTGGAAAAAAAGTTTAATGAGACATTATTACTTGAAAAATGTGGCATATAAATAAATAAAAAGATTGAACTAAATACATTATTATCTTCCTTATATATCAATTCAGTCCTTTCTAGGATAAAAACAGCAACAACAACAACAATGTCGTCGAGATTTATAAAAAGCTAAAATAAATGCGTGAATAAATCATATTATCGAAAGTATTACATGATACATACATTTACTAAAGTTAAAAAAAAATCACTTACCAACTTTACTTCACTTTCATAATGTATGGACGACATGTCCATACTACTTATGGCGTCTCTAGTTGTACATAAACTATCATTTGGTGTTGATGTCTACAATAATAAAAGATATAAAAATGTAGTCCGACAAATGTTCATTACAACTTACGTATATTGGTATGCATTGACTAAATAGATCATAACATATACATGTAATATAAAAAATAAAAATTTTCATAATCTGATAACTCGGAAACTAGTTCGGTGACCTGTTTGTTTTACACCTATTTATTCTATAATTGAAACCTCTATATAACATTAAAAATCACATATAAAATGGAGTACAGTACTTACTTCGAAGTTTAATTTTTTCCTCTCCGGTGTTACCACAGTCACTACTTTTGGTGTTTCATTCTGTAAATATAATAAGTACAATGTATACACATACCATTAACATGTACTAGTAATACGATGAATACTAATAACATGAATCAAACCTATATTAGCTCATAAAAATGTAACACGATTTTGTAAGTATTATGTCGCAATTAATTATTTTTCCTTCACAGTACACCATTCCAAATAACGTGTGCATAGTATTATAACAAAAATATCACAACATGAATAAATATATTACTTCTGAAGCCATTGTTGTTGTGTCAAAGAATGTGATATAAATTTGTGCGAAAAGCTATAAATCGCTGATCAGTTTGCGGATTTCCTGAGTCCAAGTCAATAGCCATATTCCGGTCATTTTCCGATTTGACCATTAATAATGTTGACCTCTTTATACAACAGAATGACAATTAAATAGATCTACATAAAAAGGGTTATGATGAAAGAGAAATAATCAAGTATTCACGTATTTATTTATTTTTATTTATTTTTATTTTTTTTATTTTCTTTTTTTTACTGACAGAGTTACTAATAAAATTTGATGCTATTTACCAAACGATTGTGAACTTTCTAATTAAAACGATACTTTTTTTATCAGATATGACTCTCGAAGACATCGTTGCCGCTATGTTGGCAGAAGGCGTCACGGTACAGGAGTTTCTACATTTTTTCACCGCTTTAGGCCTAGGAACTCATCCTTTTATCGTAGACGTGACGCAACAACTGTTGTACAATGAATTTTTTTGATACATCCGGGAACACCTGTACCGGAATGGACGGAGGAGGAAGCCGATACCCTTCTGGACGTTCTAAAATTCCCCGAACCAAACAAAGTCGCGCAGGCGGATGAGTTCGAACCATGGTCTCCCGGTTTTGAAAAGGATGTGCTCAACACAGAGACCTATTCTAGGTCTCAAGCGGCGGGTCCTAAAGACGATGACTTTGAGCCTTGGTCTCCTGCGTTTGAGGCAGCGGTCTTAGAACATGAAGACATGGTAACGGCATCTTTAGCATGTATCAAAGATGGCGATTTTAGGTAAGATAATAAAGTTATTTGTGTGTTTGTTATCTACATTTAGTTTATTCACTTAGAGCAATTAGCAAATGTTAACAGCAGGTCGATCTTTCTACTTTCACTTTCTCTTTTAGTGCTGTCTCATGATGCCTAGCGCGTAAGTACAAAGGTCAGTAAGACCGGTGTTTATATATGGCGCTGTATATCGTTGAGCGCATCGAATGAGGCAAATTTTGGAATTCCGGTATTAAGCCGAATACGCGTTTCAAGAAACGTTACATGTACTTTTACGAGTATACTTATACGCTGTATTACGTTTAGAATAAAGTGTGACACCGTTAAATCTAGACCCGATGTAAATTCTCTATTCGATAGATTATACAATATATATAATTTTAGCTCTTCAAAGTCATACTTTTGAATGAATATAAAGAATGACTTGTCAAATACATATACCTATAATAATTATTATAACTATTTCCAACGTCTCGAATATAAAAGGTGAAATACAAACGACCTTGTTTTTCCTTAGTTTAGTCACTACAAAGTGAGCATCACAATTGCAATCTGATTATATGGACCAAAACATTACCACCACTACCTCAACCACCGCCACCTCCACCACAAAACACACCACCACCACCACCTTCACCACCACCACCTTCACCACCACACCCACCACCACCACCACCGCAACCTCCACCACCGCAGCCACCACCACCGCCGTCACCACCACCACCGCCGCCACCTCCACCACCGATGCCACCATCAACACCGCCTCCATCAAAACCGCCACCACCTCCACCCCCACCATCAGCGCTACCTCCACCGCCACCACCACCAACGCCATCACAACTACCACCTCCACCACTTCCATTACCACACTCAACACCATCATCGCATCCACCACCGCCACCTCCACCAACACCAGCGCTACCTCCACCGTCATCACCACCAACGCCATTACCACCACCACCTTCACCACTTCCATTACCACACTCAACACGACCACCGTATCCACCACCGCCACCACCACCGCCACCACCACCAGCGCTACCTCCACCGCCACTACCACCAACGCCATCACCACCACCACCTCCACCACTTCCATTACCACCCAACACCGCCACCACCACCAACCACTCCACCACCTTCACCACCACCAATACCACCTTCACCGCCACCATCACCACTACCACCATTACCGCCGCCACGACGATTGACAACATATACCGTATATTTCTCTTTTTCTAAATACATTTGCAATGAAAAAACTAATGGAGTTATTTAAAAGTATTCTTTTTTTTACAGAACCGGACACACGTTTTACTGCTCCCGATGCAAATCAAAGTTTTCGCCCTACGCCTCCTACGCCAGACACATTGAAACGCACGCGGCGCCTCCAAGAAAACGCATGTTACATATGTGCAATATTAACCTATCACATGTATGTTATAAATCGTTTAACATATTACATTTATGTCGTTCATGGTTTGTATGATAAGCCAGCTAGTCACCCATGATAAATTATTTAACAACTAATAGGCAAAATAAATACAGGCGGTCTGGCGGCCCAATTTATCTGCTAAGTATATATTGGTCCACATGTACACGCAAACACACAACACATACATATTCTTTTAATTAATCTGCTAATGACCGACTAGATTTTTCGAAAAACTAAAACTTGTTAGGGACATTTTAGCCCACCCCCTCTCTCACTGTCATTCTCCGCATGAATAAGCATCAATGTCCAACAGTGAAAATTTATATATAATTTTTTTATCATACGACGAGCATAGTTTTTTTTTCCAGCTTAAATTAACATGTAAACAATTTACTGTCGATTTATCAGCTTGCGTGTTTTAACATGAATTGCATTCCGCATTATTTATGGGAACAGGAATAATCAAACAGGGAGATTACTGTGATGGTAATCTTGTTATTTGGCTTATATACAATAAAACCGTCTTAGTATACATTTATGTTTCTGTTTTATTTTTTACCCATTTCTGCCATCGATACAATACATTCGTTTGCGTCTTCTTTTAACGCATGGCATCAATGTTTTTTTCTTGTCAGATTATGTTCTTTTACTTTACCCAGTCACAAAATACCACTTGTGCTTACCACTAGACGTTACTTAGACAGTAAAATGTTAAAGAGTGATGGATGAGAGATAAAAAATATAATTTCAGATTGGGAGGATGAGAGAAAAAGAGCAGCAGCAGCAACAACAACACAACTTGCGTTTAAAATAGTTTTAACAGTAACTTAAAAGTAAGAACATAAGTCTTATATTAAAATAAAGAGCACGAAATAATGGTCCGTCTGTCTGTTCGTCCGTAATGCTTCCTTATGTAGATACATAAAGTTGGTATCCACCATTTTTTTGACAACACCTTTTGTTCTCAAACATTTAATGCATTCCGCATTATTTCTGGGGACAGGAATAATCAAACAGGTAGATTACTGTGATGGGAATCTTGTTATTTTGCTTATGTACAATAAAACCTTCTTAGTATAAATTTATGTTCCTATTTATTTTTTGACCCCTTTTCTGTTATTGATACAATACATTCGTTTGCGTCTTCTTTAACGCCTGGCATCAATGTTTTGTCTTGTCAGATTATGTCCTTTTACTTTACCCAGTCACAAAAGAACATTTGTGCGTACGACTAGAGGTTACTTAGACAGTAAAATATTAACGAGTGATGAATGAGAGATAATAAATATAATTCCAGATTGGGGAGAATGTGAGAAAAAGAAAAGCAGCAGCAGCAACAACACAACTTGCGTTTTTAAAATAGTTTTAACAGTAACTTACAAGTAGGAACATAAGTCTTATATTAAAAATAAAGAGCACGAAATAATGGTCCGTCTGTCTGTTCGTGCGTAATGCTTCCTAATGTAGATCCATAAAGTTGGTATCCACCATTTTTGACAACGCATTTTGTTCTTAAACATCCAATTAATTAAATGTTAGCTAAAAAAAAAGCAAAATGCTATCTATTGATGCCCCCACGTGATAACAGTAGGCTCCGCACTTCAGAGTGGCATCAATAATAGACGCCTAGTAGATAGACGGTGCATTAGAAACACTAGCGTTTTTTTTTCTTTATCGTGTATGATTTAAATATAAATTAAGTTAATGAACGGCTAAAAATTTAACATTTTAAGCTCTATATTAATAAATTGAAAGTCTACTTAATTTCTACGTGTAAGACTGCGTGACATAAAATATATATATGAAACAATTTACCATCCTCTGCAGTAATGCACTCACAGTGCAACGCTTCGAAGCTCGACTATAATACTGGCAACAACAGCTAAGAAAGCTCGACTATAAGCAGGGAAATAATAGTAGCCGGAAATGACCAGTAAATGACCACGAATGATGCATTCAGCCGCATTCAGCCGCATAAGGGGAAAATGTGTTCATAGCTTTAAAATGGTTCCATTATTACTACGATTCACCCCCTAGTTATATTCGTAGAAAAGGGCAGAGTGATCCGAATGACTGAAACGCTTCCGCCGGAAGTGCTCGGAGGGGTGTGGCTAAAGTTATCATGTCACGGAGGCGGGTATTAATACGGCAACGAATGTTTATTCGATTAGAGAACCTTTGCTAGTGAGATCGTCTTTTTTCTCTCGATGTACAAAATGGAATCTTCGCACCCGGACGTAGCGATATCATTAACAGGAAAGGTAATGGTGACAGAGACGTATGTCACTGAGTATATGAAATGGTGGATGAAACCGATTCCGGAGAGAGGGCCCAAACCATCAGCTGTGATTAATAATTTCTCCAACAAAGACATATGGCGAAAAGGTCCGCGAGACATATCGATTCATCCGATTGTGCCTACTGTCTTCCATAAAGAAGCATAATTCCGCTATGTTTTGGTGTATTCACAAAAGCGGCTTTAACGGGGCCAAAGTACGTCTCATCATGATATCATATCTGCAGTGTTTTTTTTAAAACAACTAATCTGGATGGATAAACTGGATAAGGTTTTAAAATAAAACGTAAGACATATCGAACCAAAACTTTTTAACGGATAAATAAAATGTCGAATATACCTAAAATTATGATCACTATTTTCTACGTCTCAAAATAAAAGGTAAAATACGAAGACATTTTCATTTTTATTGTATGGACCAAATCACCAGCACTACCACCACTGACGCCGCCGCCGTAGACATATACACGGTACAGGCCGCCGCCGCCGCAGCAGACAGAGGATACCTCATACCTAGGATTTGTTAACGCCATCGCTGCCGCCGCCGTCGCGGACAGACGATTACTTCACGTCGTCGCCGCCGCCGCCGCCGCCGCCGCCGCATACAGAGGATAACTTCACGCCGCCGCCGCCGCATACAGAGGATAAATTCACGGCGCCGCAGGCGCCGCCGCATACAGAGGATAACTTCACGGCGCCGCAGGCGCCGCCGCATACAGAGGATAACTTCACGGCGCCGCAGCCTGTTACGATCTGTCGCGCTATATAAGTATATTTATAAAGTGGCACGTTTACTTAACGACGAAATGGTGTAACAGAAAGAACAAGCCAGCAACAAACTGGTACAATAATGTTTTATTTGAAAAATAATTAAAAATATGGCTAAATAAAACAATAACAAATAAATGAAACAAAATTTCAGAAGGCAAAATAAATATTAACTTACAGTTTGTCCCTTTAGCAAGTGACCCTTTAACAATGCAACAAATAATCCAGCGTCGAATAATCCTGAACAGTTACTGGTAGAATGTTCTCGTAGATAAGCACAGTTGAAATAATCCAAAGATAGAACAATACACGAATATTAGTAATATAATCCAAATTCAACACTTTAATATTTATGTAACTGTAGAATATAATAAGTCCACGTTAGTTCCAACACAGAAAGATTTAAGATAGAAGCTGCAAGTATTTCCAAATTATATGTATTACATTTCTAAAATGACAACACAACTCATACAAATATTTAAATGTGCATTTTTGATATTGAAACAGCCAAGCTGCTTTGTATCATAATACGTTAACATGTTTAAAATTTAATAAACATTGGTGTCGGTAAGTGAAGTTATCCTCTGTATGCGGCGGCGCCTGCGGCGCCGTGAAGTTATCCTCTGTATGCGGCGGCGCCTGCGGCGCCGTGAATTTATCCTCTGTATGCGGCGGCGGCGGCGTGAAGTTATCCTCTGTATGCGGCGGCGGCGGCGGCGGCGGCGGCGACGACGTGAAGTAATCGTCTGTCCGCGACGGCGGCGGCAGCGATGGCGTTAACAAATCCTAGGTATGAGGTATCCTCTGTCTGCTGCGGCGGCGGCGGCCTGTACCGTGTATATGTCTACGGCGGCGGCGTCAGTGGTGGTAGTGCTGGTGATTTGGTCCATACAATAAAAATGAAAATGTCTTCGTATTTTACCTTTTATTTTGAGACGTAGAAAATAGTGATCATAATTTTAGGTATATTCGACATTTTATTTATCCGTTAAAAAGTTTTGGTTCGATATGTCTTACGTTTTATTTTAAAACCTTATCCAGTTTATCCATCCAGATTAGTTGTTTTAAAAAAAACACTGCAGATATGATATCATGATGAGACGTACTTTGGCCCCGTTAAAGCCGCTTTTGTGAATACACCAAAACATAGCGGAATTATGCTTCTTTATGGAAGACAGTAGGCACAATCGGATGAATCGATATGTCTCGCGGACCTTTTCGCCATATGTCTTTGTTGGAGAAATTATTAATCACAGCTGATGGTTTGGGCCCTCTCTCCGGAATCGGTTTCATCCACCATTTCATATACTCAGTGACATACGTCTCTGTCACCATTACCTTTCCTGTTAATGATATCGCTACGTCCGGGTGCGAAGATTCCATTTTGTACATCGAGAGAAAAAAGACGATCTCACTAGCAAAGGTTCTCTAATCGAATAAACATTCGTTGCCGTATTAATACCCGCCTCCGTGACATGATAACTTTAGCCACACCCCTCCGAGCACTTCCGGCGGAAGCGTTTCAGTCATTCGGATCACTCTGCCCTTTTCTACGAATATAACTAGGGGGTGAATCGTAGTAATAATGGAACCATTTTAAAGCTATGAACACATTTTCCCCTTATGCGGCTGAATGCGGCTGAATGCATCATTCGTGGTCATTTACTGGTCATTTCCGGCTACTATTATTTCCCTGCTTATAGTCGAGCTTTCTTAGCTGTTGTTGCCAGTATTATAGTCGAGCTTCGAAGCGTTGCACTGTGAGTGCATTACTGCAGAGGATGGTAAATTGTTCCATATATATATTTTATGTCACGCAGTCTTACACGTAGAAATTAAGTAGACTTTCAATTTATTAATATAGAGCTTAAAATGTTAAATTTTTAGCCGTTCATTAACTTAATTTATATTTAAATCATACACGATAAAGAAAAAAAAAACGCTAGTGTTTCTAATGCACCGTCTATCTACTAGGCGTCTATTATTGATGCCACTCTGAAGTGCGGAGCCTACTGTTATCACGTGGGGGCATCAATAGATAGCATTTTGCTTTTTTTTTAGCTAACATTTAATTAATTGGATGTTTAAGAACAAAATGCGTTGTCAAAAATGGTGGATACCAACTTTATGGATCTACATTAGGAAGCATTACGCACGAACAGACAGACGGACCATTATTTCGTGCTCTTTATTTTTAATATAAGACTTATGTTCTTACTTGTAAGTTACTGTTAAAACTATTTTAAAAACGCAAGTTGTGTTGTTGCTGCTGCTGCTTTTCTTTTTCTCACATTCTCCCCAATCTGGAATTATATTTATTATCTCTCATTCATCACTCGTTAATATTTTACTGTCTAAGTAACCTCTAGTCGTACGCACAAATGTTCTTTTGTGACTGGGTAAAGTAAAAGGACATAATCTGACAAGACAAAACATTGATGCCAGGCGTTAAAGAAGACGCAAACGAATGTATTGTATCAATAACAGAAAAGGGGTCAAAAAATAAATAGGAACATAAATTTATACTAAGAAGGTTTTATTGTACATAAGCAAAATAACAAGATTCCCATCACAGTAATCTACCTGTTTGATTATTCCTGTCCCCAGAAATAATGCGGAATGCATTAAATGTTTGAGAACAAAAGGTGTTGTCAAAAAAATGGTGGATACCAACTTTATGTATCTACATAAGGAAGCATTACGGACGAACAGACAGACGGACCATTATTTCGTGCTCTTTATTTTAATATAAGACTTATGTTCTTACTTTTAAGTTACTGTTAAAACTATTTTAAACGCAAGTTGTGTTGTTGTTGCTGCTGCTGCTCTTTTTCTCTCATCCTCCCAATCTGAAATTATATTTTTTATCTCTCATCCATCACTCTTTAACATTTTACTGTCTAAGTAACGTCTAGTGGTAAGCACAAGTGGTATTTTGTGACTGGGTAAAGTAAAAGAACATAATCTGACAAGAAAAAAACATTGATGCCATGCGTTAAAAGAAGACGCAAACGAATGTATTGTATCGATGGCAGAAATGGGTAAAAAATAAAACAGAAACATAAATGTATACTAAGACGGTTTTATTGTATATAAGCCAAATAACAAGATTACCATCACAGTAATCTCCCTGTTTGATTATTCCTGTCCCCATAAATAATGCGGAATGCAATTCATGTTAAAACACGCAAGCTGATAAATCGACAGTAAATTGTTTACATGTTAATTTAAGCTGGAAAAAAAACTATGCTCGTCGTATGATAAAAAAATTATATATAAATTGTCACTGTTGGACATTGATGCTTATTCATGCGGAGAATGACAGTGAGAGAGGGGGTGGGCTAAAATGTCCCTAACAAGTTTTAGTTTTTCGAAAAATCTAGTCGGTCATTAGCAGATTAATTAAAAGAATATGTATGTGTTGTGTGTTTGCGTGTACATGTGGACCAATATATACTTAGCAGATAAATTGGGCCGCCAGACCGCCTGTATTTATTTTGCCTATTAGTTGTTAAATAATTTATCATGGGTGACTAGCTAGCTTATCATACAAACCATGAACGACATAAATGTAATCTGTTAAACGATTTATAACATACATGTGATAGGTTAATATTGCACATATGTAACATGCGTTTTCTTGGAGGCGCCGCGTGCGTTTCAATGTGTCTGGCGTAGGAGGCGTAGGGCGAAAACTTTGATTTGCATCGGGAGCAGTAAAACGTGTGTCCGGTTCTGTAAAAAAAAGAATACTTTTAAATAACTCCATTAGTTTTTTCATTGCAAATGTATTTAGAAAAAGAGAAATATACGGTATATGTTGTCAATCGTCGTGGCGGCGGTAATGGTGGTAGTGGTGATGGTGGCGGTGAAGGTGGTATTGGTGGTGGTGAAGGTGGTGGAGTGGTTGGTGGTGGTGGCGGTGTTGGGTGGTAATGGAAGTGGTGGAGGTGGTGGTGGTGATGGCGTTGGTGGTAGTGGCGGTGGAGGTAGCGCTGGTGGTGGTGGCGGTGGTGGTGGCGGTGGTGGATACGGTGGTCGTGTTGAGTGTGGTAATGGAAGTGGTGAAGGTGGTGGTGGTAATGGCGTTGGTGGTGATGACGGTGGAGGTAGCGCTGGTGTTGGTGGAGGTGGCGGTGGTGGATGCGATGATGGTGTTGAGTGTGGTAATGGAAGTGGTGGAGGTGGTAGTTGTGATGGCGTTGGTGGTGGTGGCGGTGGAGGTAGCGCTGATGGTGGGGGTGGAGGTGGTGGCGGTTTTGATGGAGGCGGTGTTGATGGTGGCATCGGTGGTGGAGGTGGCGGCGGTGGTGGTGGTGACGGCGGTGGTGGTGGCTGCGGTGGTGGAGGTTGCGGTGGTGGTGGTGGTGGGTGTGGTGGTGAAGGTGGTGGTGGTGAAGGTGGTGGTGGTGGTGTGTTTTGTGGTGGAGGTGGCGGTGGTTGAGGTAGTGGTGGTAATGTTTTGGTCCATATAATCAGATTGCAATTGTGATGCTCACTTTGTAGTGACTAAACTAAGGAAAAACAAGGTCGTTTGTATTTCACCTTTTATATTCGAGACGTTGGAAATAGTTATAATAATTATTATAGGTATATGTATTTGACAAGTCATTCTTTATATTCATTCAAAAGTATGACTTTGAAGAGCTAAAATTATATATATTGTATAATCTATCGAATAGAGAATTTACATCGGGTCTAGATTTAACGGTGTCACACTTTATTCTAAACGTAATACAGCGTATAAGTATACTCGTAAAAGTACATGTAACGTTTCTTGAAACGCGTATTCGGCTTAATACCGGAATTCCAAAATTTGCCTCATTCGATGCGCTCAACGATATACAGCGCCATATATAAACACCGGTCTTACTGACCTTTGTACTTACGCGCTAGGCATCATGAGACAGCACTAAAAGAGAAAGTGAAAGTAGAAAGATCGACCTGCTGTTAACATTTGCTAATTGCTCTAAGTGAATAAACTAAATGTAGATAACAAACACACAAATAACTTTATTATCTTACCTAAAATCGCCATCTTTGATACATGCTAAAGATGCCGTTACCATGTCTTCATGTTCTAAGACCGCTGCCTCAAACGCAGGAGACCAAGGCTCAAAGTCATCGTCTTTAGGACCCGCCGCTTGAGACCTAGAATAGGTCTCTGTGTTGAGCACATCCTTTTCAAAACCGGGAGACCATGGTTCGAACTCATCCGCCTGCGCGACTTTGTTTGGTTCGGGGAATTTTAGAACGTCCAGAAGGGTATCGGCTTCCTCCTCCGTCCATTCCGGTACAGGTGTTCCCGGATGTATCAAAAAAATTCATTGTACAACAGTTGTTGCGTCACGTCTACGATAAAAGGATGAGTTCCTAGGCCTAAAGCGGTGAAAAAATGTAGAAACTCCTGTACCGTGACGCCTTCTGCCAACATAGCGGCAACGATGTCTTCGAGAGTCATATCTGATAAAAAAAGTATCGTTTTAATTAGAAAGTTCACAATCGTTTGGTAAATAGCATCAAATTTTATTAGTAACTCTGTCAGTAAAAAAAAGAAAATAAAAAAAATAAAAATAAATAAAAATAAATAAATACGTGAATACTTGATTATTTCTCTTTCATCATAACCCTTTTTATGTAGATCTATTTAATTGTCATTCTGTTGTATAAAGAGGTCAACATTATTAATGGTCAAATCGGAAAATGACCGGAATATGGCTATTGACTTGGACTCAGGAAATCCGCAAACTGATCAGCGATTTATAGCTTTTCGCACAAATTTATATCACATTCTTTGACACAACAACAATGGCTTCAGAAGTAATATATTTATTCATGTTGTGATATTTTTGTTATAATACTATGCACACGTTATTTGGAATGGTGTACTGTGAAGGAAAAATAATTAATTGCGACATAATACTTACAAAATCGTGTTACATTTTTATGAGCTAATATAGGTTTGATTCATGTTATTAGTATTCATCGTATTACTAGTACATGTTAATGGTATGTGTATACATTGTACTTATTATATTTACAGAATGAAACACCAAAAGTAGTGACTGTGGTAACACCGGAGAGGAAAAAATTAAACTTCGAAGTAAGTACTGTACTCCATTTTATATGTGATTTTTAATGTTATATAGAGGTTTCAATTATAGAATAAATAGGTGTAAAACAAACAGGTCACCGAACTAGTTTCCGAGTTATCAGATTATGAAAATTTTTATTTTTTATATTACATGTATATGTTATGATCTATTTAGTCAATGCATACCAATATACGTAAGTTGTAATGAACATTTGTCGGACTACATTTTTATATCTTTTATTATTGTAGACATCAACACCAAATGATAGTTTATGTACAACTAGAGACGCCATAAGTAGTATGGACATGTCGTCCATACATTATGAAAGTGAAGTAAAGTTGGTAAGTGATTTTTTTTTAACTTTAGTAAATGTATGTATCATGTAATACTTTCGATAATATGATTTATTCACGCATTTATTTTAGCTTTTTATAAATCTCGACGACATTGTTGTTGTTGTTGCTGTTTTTATCCTAGAAAGGACTGAATTGATATATAAGGAAGATAATAATGTATTTAGTTCAATCTTTTTATTTATTTATATGCCACATTTTTCAAGTAATAATGTCTCATTAAACTTTTTTTCCAGTGTAAATAGATCATACATTTATTTATTTAATAGTTAAGATATACTTAAATATTATTTTTCAGATTGAGATACGCGCACAGATAACTGTCGTTGAAAGGAAGATAGGAGAACTTAATAATGAACTACAAAAATTGAAACAAATCTTGGAGTAATTAAAAAAAATGTTCAGGCAGGGTTTACTTACTGAATAATGGTAGTATGACAGTGTTTTACTCTACAATAATGTTTTATATTCCCATTCTGTTTCTTTATACTGTAAACTAAAACAATAAAATGTGTATTCTATTTTTTTTTCCTTTTATTATTTAAAGGTTAATAAACAGCAAGAAAAAAACATATTGGCACATTGTATTTCCGTTCAAACGTAATTAGTGCATATAGAAAATACTAATACTAAAGTAAACTTCTCTTTTTTTCATCTAAAAACTGATGTCTAACTTTGTGGCTGGTGTTGTTTAATACACTATTGCTGAATGTACATACACGCACTCTGTATTGTTTTATCAGCCAAAATGTTCATAATTGAATAGAATCTGTTAAATCGCTGATCGAAAATGTAACACATGACAAATATATTTCTCGATATAATCAGGAAATACAAGTACATACAATAAAATGTGAAAATTAAAGCTGCTTTATATGTAACGTAATATATATATATTTCAATATAATGCCCTGACCAGGAAATACATGTATAATAAATAACCAGTTGACCGTCGATATTCACTGAGTTCAGAATGAGTGTATCACTAAGAGCTTTAAGTACACTGTAACAATAGGACATCATTAACTCGCTTTACTAGTATCCGGGTTTTGTGTGTGCCCCCACTTATAATGATTGTGTGTAGTATAGTATAAATGTATATTTATTAGTGTGTAGTCTTATTAAATATTTAATTACAAATATGATAAAAAATACTTACTCGTTCGATGATATCTTCTAAATATAATCTTATATAATGTCTGATATAGATAAAGACGTTAAGTGGTACTTGAGGTTAACGGACCATTTAACGTACGATAGACGCGCTATCGCCAATGAATTTAAACGCTGAGAGGGAAGTTATTGACATTCGACCAATCGTTTTAAAAACGTACTCGTCGTTACCGCGTAGCGTCGGTCCGCTGAAGTGACGTCTCATTGGTTCGATTTAAAATAACCGTCATTTTAAAGTGGCGTTGGTACTCGATCGCGTGACGTAAATAACCACTTCAAGAAGGAGTGACCCACTTAAGTATGACTCATACACGCGTGACATCGCCTGACGCTGATGACGTGAATACCCACTTAAGAACCACTTAAGTCATTTCCTGTTTTGACTCCAAAGTGACCCGTATGTAGTCTTAAATTATAATATTTATTTGAATGATGAAAACCACTAGATCTTACAGGTAGTGCCTAACCCGGGTTAGGTGACGATTTTTATTCGCCTTTTGGCGTTTTTATTTTTTCAATTTCTGGAAGCAACTGTACGCACGTGCGTAAGTGCGTAACGGCAGGCACGTCCCTGATCCTGGTCAGACTTTATAAAAGTTAGATAGGAAGTTACTTAATAAATTCAAAAATCGAAATCTAAATACGAAAATAAAATAATCAATTAAAATAGCGATATAAAACTTTGTACAAACTCACAAAACAATTGACACAAAGACAAACATCGACCACCAGACATATTCTCTTAAATAAAGTTCTACAAGCAAACAACGATGAGGACAAGGCCGACGTGTTTAGCACATTTTTCTGCTTACAGACATCTCTTCATGAGAACAAGCCACTTCTTCCTATATCACAAGAAGCCATGTCTCTAACCTCACTGCACATCACTTCACTCAACAAGAGAATTAGGATGCTTTCAAGTCGATGAATGCCACCACATTGAGCGGTCCAGATAACACGCCTTTTACTTGACAGTATTACTATTAACACTTTGTTATCTTTGCTCAGTTCTTCAACTTACTCCTTGAAAAAAATACAAATTCCCGTCTGACTGGAAACTGGTCAATGTTACGTCTATCTATAAGAAATCAGATCTGTTTGATCAAGCTTATTATAGGCCGATTTCTCTGCTAATCTGTCTAGGAATAGAATTGGGACGATGCGTCCATAAATATTTTCGTAACTTTCTCATTTCTAATTCCTCACTCACTCCTTGTCTATCCGGTTTTATAAAGGGACACTCTCCAACCAACCGGTTTGTCTATCACTTCAATGATATCTGCTCTGCTGACGACAATGGGAAAGAACCACGAGCTATCTTTTGTGATAACTCTTTGACCATGTCTGGCACAAGGGCTTGTTTCACAAATTCTCCCCACTCAGGGTCCTAGTTTAACTACTTGACTGGTTTTCTTCCTATTTATCTCGTCGCAAACAACGTGTAGTAATTGCCAATGCTTCTTTTTCCTGACGATCTCTTTCTGCTGGTGTTCCACAGGGATTGATACTTGGTACAGCTCTTTTTAATTTATATAAATGACATTGTGAATTATATTGAATCTAAGACTTTTTGCTGACGATACTAGTGTGTCTATATATTCATTGACACTCCAGATCCAGCAACTCTGATCTCGACAAATTAACTTATGGTCATAAGTCCTGGCCGATCAAACGAAAATTGAATCAATAATATTTCTAAAAAGCAAATCAAACCCCATCATCCACCACTTACAGTTACCAGTCAAAATCACCTCGGTATGACATTTACTGCCGATGTACGGTGGAATGAACACATCACATCTTCTCTTACCTGTGTCTGGCAGCGCACCACATCCTTAGATCGCATTAAGTCAAGATAGGTAGATCATCGTTCGAAAAGATGTATTTCTTCTACATTCACCCCCGTCTTAAATATTCTGATGCTGTCTGGGACAACTGTTCTGCTCAACTTTAGAACGATGTCGGAGCCGTGCACAATAAGGCAGCAGGTATAGGCACTGGAGATTTGCAACATCTACCAACTTCTGGCTGACCTAGGATGGGGGTCTCTTGCATCCAGACGCAACATAGGCCCTTACTTCTTTAATAAATGAAAAATAACACTCAACTAGTAAATACCTATTTATGAAACGCCGACCGCATTTCTCTTGTATACACTCGAACCCATGTTTGTAACTGTTTTTTTTTCTTTCGTCTACTATTCGCGTTTGGAACTGTTCAACCTCAATCTACCAGAAACAATCCCCATTTATCGAGGTAATTTAATTTCAAATTTCAACATCCGAAAGGTGCCTCCGCATTATAATGCGGGTCAGAGAAAAGATCAGATCCTTCATACACGAGTACGACTTAGCTACTGTTGTGTATATTATGACTTACATAGAAAGTCTATCGTTAACCTCCGTTGTTACTATGGCCAGGTTGAACCACTTTCTGCTGGAGTGCAGCAAATACTTTCACTTATTTACAGACATATGCTACAGTAAGTTTGAACGGATAAAAATTCACCAAATTTGGTACACTTACTCTATATGGCAAGTGAAACAAATAAATGTGTTAAAGTAATAGGTCTCCTTGCTTGTTTTTGCAACAACCCTTTATTTTTATACCTAGTACTTGGTCTGTCTTTTTCAAACTAATTAAAAAAAGCCACTGTCACTAGAACATTATACAATTTTAAACATGGCATATAACAGACTAAAAATGACAAAATAGACAGTATTTTATACAAAATTCATAAATAATGATAAAATGCCAAGATCTTTCCTTCAAGTTTCTTTCATACCAAAAACAATCAAGCGGAGGGAATTTCCTTTTAAATTTGCACTTATTAATATGAATATATATTCTCAGTAAAACTGAGATAAAAATACACTTCGTCTCTCTCGTTTGGGAAATAAATCATCTTATAAACCTCCGCCTTTTGGTAAAAATGCTATGAATTGTTATGATTTTCACAAATTTGGTGATACATACCTTTATTATGTGTGACTTTTGTTGAAAATATATTTGTATGTAAATCCTGTTAAAATGGATACATGTTAGAAATAAATGGCAACAACCATTATGGTTACCCGAAACAATAGGGTAAAACACATTTGAATAAGTTACACTTCAATATATAATTGTAAGAAATATAAACATGTATATGTTGCAAACTCGGTTTTCTTTGTGTGAAGAAAAATTGTAAATACAGTCCTCCCAAGTGTCCATTAGCGAAACCTAGTCAAAGTACCAGAAACAAACTGAAAGGACATGCGCAAAAAAGGGTGCACAGAAACTACTCCAGAAAACGGCTTTAAGACAGTCCAGTACTTCTAACACTTCATGTCAAACCACACTCGAAATACTACTTAACGGTAATGATCCCCTCACTGTCGAACAGGAAAATCTTCATCAACGTCCAAAAGCTTATTCTGGCCTCAGGACGCTTTTAGCATGTATCAAATTATGCTTTAATTATGTCTCTACTACCTTCTCGTGAGATTGCTTCCCGTTTTACATATCTTTTATTATCTTTAAAGTACTCATGTATTCAACTAGCTTCGTATTACAAAAAAAAAACATTACCCGCACCATTATTTACATTAAAATCATCCTGGCTCAAAGTTTTTGTTCTCATTTCTTTATAATGATCCTTTCTTAAGAACCTCTTAATTAGTGCTGTCAGTCAGAACTAGCTTACGTACAGTAACATTTCTTTTTCGTTTCTTTTTCTTGCTGATATCTTAGATTTAGCATTTTTCATTTCATGAAAATAATGCAACACATTATCCTGTCCCCAAATGAAATTGTTAATATGTTTGTAAAAATAAAATGGAGAGGAATTACCATAATTTTCTAGAAAACTTCTTTTTCAGTTCAGCAACTATCTTTATGTACTTATTTCTTTTGTTACATTGCTATGCATTATCGAATAAATAAAGTTTAACCACCTTGCATTGCCCGTATCTTGAACTATTTCTGTCAGTACATAGATAATTAAAAATGAATTGTATATTGCAATTAAAAAATAAATACACAATTAAATATTTGTTGGTAAATATTATTACTCACGAAATCATAGCCAAACGATCACATTTAAGGTACACGCCGCTCTTAGCACGTCGCTAATTTATTTAACACAGGCGCAGTTCGCCTATCTAATGAACACAACTGTCCTTACACATTTAATACAGACAGAACAGAACAACATTTTGTATTTAATATCTTATTTAAACAACTGCCCCCGCAGTTTGGTTATCTAATGAACAAAAATATCTCTGCACGACTTTTGCCAGCATTTCGTGGAACTAATGAACGCATCATAGTCGTTAAGTTAATGAGCAGACCGATCACAGGTCGACGGTAGAAAACTGAACTACAAGTAACTCAGTAACTTATGGGCACAACAACTAGTGAGCACAGATTTCTCAGCACGTCATCTTAATGAACACAATTGTTTAATCATGTCGCAAAATAATGAGCACAGTTATCTTAGTACCTCGATAAACTCAGATAAGCAAGTCGATAATCTAATTAACACATCTTTCATAGAACATCGCTAATACTATAGACAGACCTTGAAGAGAGTAAAAGTCTATTATGAAGCTTATCTCAGCTAACCTTTCCGTAAATAGACCGTGAAGAGAATATAAGAAATAGACAGTTACAAATTACAAACGTTATTATAAGTTTCCAAATTAGTTCATATATGTCCGTGAATCATTACATTTATATTGAAATTTCGAAGACAATCGTATGCCGTACATTTTTGGTGTTGAATTTCGTACACTATCGAGTAAGTCATGCTTAATCCTTTCATACACAGTCGAGGGAGTCTACTTGAATCATTCGTATACTGTCGAGTGAGTCTTACTTGATTTATTCCTACACAGTCGAGTGAGTCCCACTTGATTCATTCGTACACTCTCAAGTGAGATCCACTAAATAAAATAATAATAATGATACATAATAATTTCAGTTTAAGAATAATAACTGAAAGATGGATAAGCAAGAACATTCTCTTTGAATTCTTATGTACCATTGCTTTTATACATTGAAAAACACCAACTCTTTATCATTTCTTTACGTAGTTTAATATGTTATCATTTTTAAATAGTATCCTCAAGCCTGATATGTATCTTAAATGAAAAACGAAATAATTTATATTTTAGCAATACATATAGGTATCCAACCGAGCTTCTTTTTCAATACCACTGTTCAAATAACCTACACTTATTGCTGGCGTACTCTTTAGCTGCCTGTAATGAGTAATGCTAATTGTCTTTGACCTTAGGGTTAAGATTTAAGCAAGAATTATATGTTGAAGGTGTTCATTATATATTGACATTTCTTGCCGATATTGTTCTCTGACAAATTACTGAAGTAAAATTGTAGCAGCTCTATGATTTTTTATTAGTGTTAGCTCATCATTTTGTTTAATATGAGCTACGAACACTGTACGAAACACATGTCATAGCAACCCTTAAGTTTCAATTGTTTTAATGAGCCAATATCAAGTTACTAACTTGTAGTTAAAATGAAGGCAATATATGATCGAATATGTTTCAATACATAAAATCAGTTATGACCAGTTATTTAATTTAAAGACAATAAGTAATTTAGACCAAGTTTAGAATTCAATTAAGAATCCCATGCTAAAACATAAAATATCATCCAAAGAAAAGGCTACTTAAATTACATTTGGCTTGCATGTGAATACCTTATCCTGTGCCTTTCCTAAGTTTGGTATATGTTGCAATGCTCATAAACGTTGTCTTATAATCTTATTAGAAAAAGAAAGAAGTTTTAACCCTGACAAAAGGTAAAATCTACCTTTTGAAGGCCATTAAGGAAAAAAAAGAAAAGCCCAGAGAAAGCCTTACTTTCCCTGATATTCTCATCTTTAGTCAATCTGCGAGTCAAACTGCGAACTGCATGAACGCATGATGAAAACATAATACGTAGTGGATAATAAGGCACCACAAGGTAAACCAGTAAACCTTATCACTGCATACAGAACGCTATGAATAGCACAAGTGTCAGCTGGTCTCTTGCATATTATAACTACTTATGAAGTTCCACTATTGTTCTAGTAAAATGCTGTCAATATTTATATTGGTGCCCAAGTGAATATCATTTATGAAACACAATAGTTGTGAATATCCATTTTTCATCGTCTAGTCTGCTCTTAGATTTCGCATTAAAGTCAGTGTTAGAGCAGGTTTTGGTGGCCGTGGTACTGGCGATCAGCATTGATAAGAAATAGTAGTGAAGACCGAAAACAACCATCTCTCTTTGATTATGATAAGCACTATTTCTTGCAATGTAGTTTATTATATAAATTTTGTTATGCTGATTTTTGAATGAAATACATAGGAGGTTTTGCCTTAACTTGTGTTTATCATTCTGCCCAGATTCCAATTCGTAGGTACTAGACACATAAAATATGCATTATACGTACAATAATACTTTGGTCTACAGCCATGAAACGATTTTTAAGCACATTTATGTTGATTATACTTCCATACATGCATAATTTATTGCAGATTATCTACTTTCATTGCTGTTATGTATGTAACGGAGGGGTCGTCGGCATCGTGATAATAACACACTTAAGTAGGACAGGTCCCAAGTTCAAGGTAATAGACTATGCCTTCGATTGTTACACCAAGGCAGTAATTGTAGGAGCCAGTTAATCCATCAGTCAATTGGCTGATGATAATCGTGGCAGTTTATTACACTGTTCTGCTGAACTGTAATTGGCTTCTAGAAGAAACGAAGTGAACAGAAAATATTGAGATGCAATTTCATCTCCTTGTGGTATTTTCACTTCCTGTACTAATAAAAACGGGGGCGGTGGGGTGGGGGTGGGGGCGGTGTGTAAAGTAAGCACTTGCATATGGAAATAACTAATTAAAGATTTTTTCGCAAACAACAGCAAATTCAGTTAACTATCAAACCTGTATACAATGTACACGCTGTAAATGACACGGCAACTATTCAGATTCTAAATAAAGTTTCTAAATAAAAGTTATTTTAAATAAAAGTCCAAGCGATGACGTATTGTTAGGACCACTTAATGACGTCATTTGATAAAAGTGTTTACGTTATTTGGTACAAAGCAAATGCAAGACAAAACAATATAGCGATGAGGTGAGTTGGTTATTATCATGAACGGTCTTTGATTATCGGCGCCATTTTCCGTAAGCGATTAAGTGGCCTACAGCAATGCAGCAGATCTTGACTTAAAATGCAATCTATCAACATACTAAGACGAAGTGTGTCCTCGGGTCGTTTTTGTACCAATAAAATAGAAAATTTGTTGAATAATCAAACAAGATAAAAATATTGGAATGCAAATGTATGGCAGTTGTATACTTTCGTGAACAGTGAGAACAGATCATGTCTTTACTTAAGGAATGTGCTTTATTTCGACAAGATTACCAAACAGTGCTAAACAACATGGAACTCATTTCCAGGATACGGGTATTGTCATACTAATTAAGTTCAGGACTGAAACCGACATATATATCGACAGTGCTAAATGAAACGTCATTCTGATTGAAACAAATTATATTCTTAGTAATTCATTGCAGTTCTTCGAAATGTCTCTAGTAAGCACACATAAAGCAGGTGAGAAGTATCTTACAATAGCTATATCTACATGTTCGGGAAGGCATATTAACGAATGACCTATAAACTTTCTTTACTTTTCAATAGAAACTTTGAAGTGCTATAAAACAAATACTTTCCCTTGGTATCATTTTTTTCGCAACCAACTAAAACAACATAATGTCAACAGTTACTCTATTACTCACAAAAGTAACAGCGTTTTACATGGACACTAATTTCCTTTGCATTCCGCAGAAGTTGGAAAAGGCTTGTTCCAACCGAGCAACGGGTCATATTTTAGTGTGATGATCTACATTTACTGGGTATGTAGCTCCGTGTAAGATTTGATTGCATGGAAAATAAGGAAGGGTCAAATGAGAATTACCACAAAAATTGCATTAAAAATATTAACTTCTATAGACAAAGGCATACAGAGTAAATGTAAAAGTGACAAAAACACAGAAATTAAATATTACACACAAATAGAAAAAGCAACAGTTACCGCCTTGAAACGGTCATTCGGCAAAATGACCGACTGGGGTGCTTAAACCAGGTTTTCGGAGCGCAATAACCTCACACTTACTGAAGGTTTTTCTAAAATATAAACAGTGTAAATAATAAAAATACGTCATCAACCTGAGGCAATAAACAGCAAGCACCAGCATCCGGAGATAAAACCGCAAAGCAGGCGTGCCAAGGACTATGGAGTTGCTGTTTTTTCCATGAAGTTTGTTCTTAATATCTAAATGCTATACACTGGACTGATTCGTCAGAAAAACGCGTCTAATGTTGAAATTTAAGGACCCCACTTTTCTATTTAATTTAAGAAATAAGAATTTACTTACATTTATAGGTGTCTTCTATTTTGGCACATTGTAGTTGCGATTAAATTCATTGATTAAATTCATTTATCCCTTTTGACATTTAAATTAACTCAAGACTGTGCTACAGACATATAGATTAAAAGTGTAAAGTCTATCGTCACACTAGTAACAAATAGTTTGAAAATGAAGTATCCATTTAAAAATCGCCCTGCCTTCGTATTTTGTGACAATAAGCAAAGTAGTTTTAAGCGGTGTCAGAGAAGGAAAGTTACAGTAGTGTGCAGTAGAGTAGAGTACTCCTTAATTTGTATGTATAAACTCAAGCTGTGTCCAAGACACTTTATGGTCATCAGATAGAAAGTTTTATATAAGGGATATCATCAGTAAATCTGCATTTGTTCAATTATCGAGTGACGCCCTTGGCGTAGTTGTAGTCACTAACCTGTAATTACTTTGCTTACCCTCTCACCATGTGTGTTCATGTCCCGTTCAGGTCGAAGGACTTAATGTGGCAAGTTCTTCTAGTTGACAGGCGGGGTACCAGTGATTCTATCCATACGTTTGGCTAAGGTCTTACTAAAATAAAAACGCTCTACGTTTCTATAATAATCATAGTCGGTCGACGTGATGTATTTAAAAAAACAACATAAATACAAAAATCATTGAAAAGAGGTGAGGATTATTGTCAAGATCGTTGGAAAGTAGCAGTATGACTAAAAGGGCCAATGACTATCTATTTGGACAAGATAACGAAACAGTGCTTACTTTGACTTATACCAAGTGACTGATTTAAGTTTTTTTCTGCCAATTTATACATCTACTGATAATGAGAAATACAGCTAGCGCAAATCGAATCAAAATGCAGCATGTATCGCCACAAAATTCGCTTAGGGCGATACGAAAGGAGTTCAGACCATGTTGTTTCATGACAGTTACAAAAGCACAGATTTCAGACATGCAGTGCGCCGCAGAAAACATGGTCTTATAAGTATATTTACCATTAAGCAGAGTAGTTCGAATACTTATACATGTGATGGCAAGAGCATTAAAGAACCCATTATACTGGATGGTAAATGAGTTTTTTGCAAAATATCAAGTGAGTGCATTCTTTGTTTTATGCGTCGGTTTAGGGTTTAATGTTGTTGTTTTTTATATTTCCTGTTATTGCCTGTTGTGTTACTGTCGCCATGAATAAGGATTCCATAAGAGGTACCGCTGACCAGAACGGCGCCGTTAAGAAATTTTGCATTGACCTTCATCAAATCCCGTTATTGACAACGACTAATTTAAATTAATTGTGATCAATACTGGTAAAGTCTTTGATTATCAGGATTGAACATTTAGCAATGTTCAATATAACAAAGGCAACTAACAAAGAGAAATAAACAATGTCTATGTATGAAGAAAAAAAAACTTGCATTGAGCCTATGTAATAAAAATTATAAATTATTGTTTTTAAAAAATAGTACCAAACTTTTTTGTACTTTGTGCACGTTAATATGATTACTGTATGTACCAATTTTGTATCCGTTCGTAACACATTTACCCAACATATTTAAGGATTTGCAGCCATAAAAAAAAGCAGAAACAAATGAAATGTTTACAATTAAGACAATGCGAGCTAAATATACATGTGCTTTTCCGGAATATATAAATACATTTGTATACAAATATGGTCCCTAATACAGTTGCTTTCCTGGACGTAACACAACAACGATAGAATAGAGAACAGCAGACATATTATTGTCAAATGGTAGGAAATAAATAATACGATTCCTTCAATTTGCGAACCTGGTTTCAACAAGTCAAGTAATATACAGCCACATCGGCAGAGGATCCTAGAATTTTATCTTGATTTGATGCAACATAAACATGCGTCGATAAATTCTACTTTAACGTATTTGTTTTCAATAGAGGCAAATCACGTCAAGCAAATAAACAGCCCCGTTAGCACGTGCCTGGTCTAGATCTGCCCGTTACTCCTGTCAGGTGTACAGCAAAAAAATGTAGCAAAACTTATTCAATTTTATAACACTGTTGTTATATGTTCAGTCGTATGATAAGGACATCTGAAAATTACAACATATAATTAAAGGAACTAACTCGAAATTGGAGTATAAACATTGTAAGTTAAAACTAAATAAAAATGGGAAAATAAAGTTGCATGTTTGTTTATTCGGACTATTAGTACGAAAAGCCGTAACAAATAATACATTGTACAAATTCTCAGCACCGGTCGTAATTCAACCCTTGAATGATCTCTGAATGACGGATGCAGAGGTCAATATCGTTAGCAATTATGTATAGACTGGACACCCATTCGCAGTTGTTGGGTATTGGTTATAAACACATAAACACCGAACGATTTGAACTTTGATAATTGAGTGACTAACCTTAACATTATAATAGTTTCTTTTTTAAAAAGTAGCGAGCTACTCAATAACGCTTATTCGCATCCCTACTCGTGTTTCTCCATTTAATTAAAGCAACTATGATGTATGACCTGTTAACCACTCGCTTAGTATTGAGTAGTAAAATGGATATTAACACATGATAAATGTCAACATTAATTTAGTCATCTTAACGATTCTGCTGTCTTTTGGTTGCCAGTCACGTGGTATTCATTTACTACCGAAACTACAACCGGTAATTATTGTGTTGGTAGATCAATGGACAACGTTAAAGGTGCGTTGCTATGGAGGCGCGACACCGATGTTTAACCAGATTCTGGCTTTGATTATTTGATAAATAAAATAAACTGTGGTTTGTAGCACCAACCATCACTGTGTTATGGTTTAAGCATCATACGTTTTAATACTGGTTTCCTGTCTAGCCGTTTGAGATTTGATATCCGCAGTGGTCGTGCCGCTTTTCGTATCTCCTTTAACCATCTGATATTATCAATAAATCCTCGGGGGTGCAGTATTATCTTGAGGCTGACCTTACTATGTCTGTTTCTGTTAATTCTGTCGCAAGCGGTGGTGTCTTGAAAATCCGATTATTAGCAACGTGCGACACGCTAATTCGGTTCCAATCGTATATACCATAAATAATTTATCATATATAAATGGCTTAAATCTCGCACTTTTCTTTGTCTTGTACCGTGGAGCTTTTCTGTCAGTAGGTGGGCTAATCTAATATCAAGAATATATTACTATTGAACAAAACTATCTCTGCACATTAAGTATCTATTGAACACCACTGTCTCGTCAGTACACTCATCATTTGAACACAACTATTTCTTTTCATTAATTATCTACTGAATACAACTGATTCGGCTTAATATCTGCCTACTTATGATACTAAAATGACTATTTTGAACATTTCCAGAATTGTTAAATAGTAGTAATCGAGAAATAACAATCTAATTTGTTGCTGATGAACATACATAACTGGTCTGAATTAGGGTCTTGTCTTTAACTTTCGAGTTTAGATTTAAAAAAGCAATTATTATATGTTGACCGTGTTGGTATGTATGGTCGGTAATGTTCGATGTCAAACAACTGATGTGAAAAAGTGGTTAATATCCATTCTTTATTCATAATATAGTCTGCTTATTGAAAGACATAAGACATTAGGACATAGACAAAAAGGGAAGACCCAGATCAGCCTGTCCTATCAATCAATTATAGGTACAACAATGTTTCGGCCTATCGTGCCACGAAACGATTATTAAGTTAATTTGTCCTGATAATATATACTTGCGATACATGCATAATTAAATTGTACAGACTATCTTCCTTTTTTGCAATTATTCCTGTCGGTCAGCATCATGATGATATTGGTTCCCGACGGTAGATTATAAACCACGTCATCGAGTGTCACACCGAGGTGGTAATTGTAAGGGGGCACTACCATCACCACCAGCTGCTGATAATCATAGCGATTAAATAACACTATTAATGTGTTCTGTTAAATCGTCATTAGCTGCAAGAGGAAACGAAGTGAACCGAACACACTAGGGGACAACTTTACCAAATTGAAGCTATTATGCTGGTATATATTCGATGCCTGTACTACAGAGTATTGTTTGGAAACCAAATAGACAGATAATTGTTATAAATACTTACATATTTTCTTTGTTTGGGACTTAAATGGGTATCTAAAATCTAAACTTTACCTACCCAAACTGTCCAAACGTTGTTATTTCTGTCGTCTAAGAGAAAGTCAATCCCCACTCCCAACCCCGTTGTCCTTTACCTTTCGGCCCAGGTCTGCCAGTATTGAGGGCATGACCTCATTAGTTACAAGAACTTATTCCGATGGCCTCCATGAGTATCACTCCCTTCCCGTGTCTTTCATGTGATCTATTAGTTTCACTAGTCATCAAAGAAAAGATTATAATCTGTTACCTCTACTGCTATTTCGTTTACTAAGTTGCTTATTTTTCGGATCCATTCGCAAAATGACCCAGCCCACCCCATTGTGTCAATATTAACCGTTGGAAGAATACTCTGTATTTTAAGAAACGTAGAAATCGTGTTCATTGTTTACGTATATGGGTGCGTGGGTTGCAAACATGATTCAGATGTTGTAAATAATTGTTCGTTAGTCATAGATGGGACAACAAGACATATCTGCTTATATTATCATATGATTTTATGATAGAATAATATCTATTACCATTAGAATTTGATTTGTAAAACTGTCATTATTCCCGGATGAATATTGTTGTTTCATAAACAGTTTTTATATAATTTGCTGTGGCCACTTACCAATTTACTGTTTCGCAATATGCTCGGTTCGTCTAACTAGTCAGACAAGTGTAGACATGAAAAGTTTCGTTTTTAACTATTGTGTTAGGCCAAAAGACTTCGATTAAGATTAAGGCTGAAAGTATGTGTCCGATCTTGTCAAACCAGAATGCTTTAGTGTTTTCTCAAATTGCTGTCAGTGAGTCTCGATTCAGTTGCTGCCTTGCATTTGATAGTTTTAGGATCAATCGGTTGAAGAAGTAATTTTTCAGCCGGTTATTGCAACCCTGTGTTTACTTCTCTGTACTGTAAAGGTCTTTGGTATAAACGATATAACGCATTGCTATTATATAAAAATTTATGCGTCTTTTGTGTTAATGGTTCGAGCACACAGACTTTTTCAGAGGAAAAACACGAAATGCCATATAAATTTCAATTTGCCTTGTTAGTATATTGTGTCATCCAATATATATTTTGTCGATGTAGTCGAGTATTCATATGGCGATGTTCCTTAAAATGAGATAATATTCGCATAATGCCAAATTAAAGCATTTCTGTCATACATGAACAAGAACTACATCGAAAACTCTACTGACTAAGGACTGTACTGAATGTATTCCAATACGCTATATCGTGCAATGGAATATTAAGCTCAGCCATTTACGTCATAGTCGCCAAGTTTAAAGTTTAAACACTGTCAGGAATTATACCTTAACTAAAAAAAGACTTTTATTAGTTTAACTGGAAATACTGTTCCGCTGTCAAATTAATAACTATTGCATAAAGAGTTTTAAGGTATTTATATGGCATTTAAGGTAACATATAATAAACAAACATGGAGATTAAGGCATAAAGGCATGAAAAGTTTTGTAATTACAACACATTCATAGAAAAAAATACAATCATCATATATGGTAATAGTGATATGTATGTGACATTCTACACCGAAACTTCACCTCTATTTACAGTTGTGTCATTATTTTGCAGAATGATTTTTTAAGAAAAGGGCTATTAGTTTATAAGGAATGAGTATGTCTCACTTTGACGGGATATTTTTATTAACACTGTTTGATAGAAAAACCTTCAGGAAGTGCGAAGTTTTTAGCGCTCCACAAACCAGGTTTAAACACCCCAGTCGGCCTTTTTGCCGACTGACCGTTCCAAGGCGGTAACTTCTGTTTTTTCCTTTGCGTTATGTCTTGTCTCTGTGTTTTCATCACATTTACATTTACCTTTTTGCCTTTGTCTAGAGGTAGTTTAGATTTAAATATATGTGGAAATTTTGATAGGACCTTTTCTAATTAACCAATTCATAACAAGTTAAGAAAAAGTTTGGACATTATTATGCTTTAAGTATTTGTCACATACATATTTGCATTTGCAGTGAGTATTTTTACTAAATAATCCAAAACCCTATATGTTAAAATATTATTTCAGAAACTATGAGAAAACATTTTACCAATTGTCGATACATTAATTAGTTAACCGACCAGTTATTTTTACCATTCTTTTGGCAACAGTGTCTCTTCATCATATTGCTTATGATATGACAAGACAGCAAAATACAACAATCCGAAATACAAACAATATTATTGAAAAAAGAATTAATATGAACAGTTCATATATTATGAAAATGAAAGAAAACTAAAAAATACATAAAGCTGTGGGAAACTGTTTATTCTATGAAACTTAGACAATAAAAAGATGTGAAATATAGGTTAAAGTGTTTTTAGATAAAAATTAAGAGAAAGAAGACTAAATATTTGAGTCTTTTTATCAAACTTAGACTTTTGCACTCTGCCATGCCTTTTGAACATTGCTGTTCTGCAGTTATAAACCTTATATACCTATATGTTGAAAATATGCATATATAACAAATATAGGTTATATTTTTAACAATTTCGTCAATGTATAATTAAATCAAGACCGAATATTGGTGTAATCAGTCAAAAAGTTATTAATTATAACTTTATGTCATTATATTACTTACTAAATTTATTAATGGTTTCCAGTATTCAATGTTTGTGTTTTTGTGTCATATTTTCATTTGTATTGCACTGATCAATTCTGTGTTGATTAATTATATACTTTTGAAATATTTCAACATAAGGTTTTAATCATTTCTTTTGATTTAAATATATAATATTTAACAAAAAATACTAATAAAGAACATTATGATAATAATTGTTTCCAAAAATAAAGCTTTTCTATGAAAACTGGATATAACAGTGGACAATGTCCTATAATTAGTGCAAGTAAGTGCCTGTCAAAAAATGTTCACGGTGGAACAACTACAGAACAGATGAAGAATATTTTCCTCTTCTTGGTGACCAAATTTTTTATTGTTGTCTCTGATATTGGATTTTTAGGACGACTATTAGTTTCTATAATTCAGTGATTTATTGAAAACCAATTAACAGCGGTACTTTTATAGCATTAAATTGTATTTTTTAACAATTTTAAAATGTCATTAGTGTCACTACCCAACACATTCACTCATTTATCTAGAGATGATGGTTTCATTTTATTTTTCTCCATATTATCATTAATAATTTTGCGTCTTGTTTTAGTTTTAATTAATATTGAAACTGAAAAAGGTAAGTGAAGCTAATTTTACTTCAATGTCTTGAAATGTAATCTTTCTTAAGTAAGTTTTACAGCCCATATTATGCTTGCATAGTCAAGGTAGTTTGTGATACTACCATATTTCAGTAAAGTGTCCGAAGTTTAAGAATAATCCGTCTTCATTTTTGATTATAATTTATTTGTATACAAAATATAAAATTTATGTCTATAGATGAACCCTACTCTGACCTTGATATTTTTATTATAAAAGAAGTGTTCACATTTTGCCTCATTAGAAATCGTCTGTGCTATGGAATTTTAAAATGTGTCATAGGAGATGTAAACATCTTTCTAAAACGGGTTTCTTATTAAATGTATGTTTTCATTTGTGTACTCTGCACCAGGCTAATGACTGTTTTTGAGTGCATGTTTTGACAAACTTCTATTTGTAATTTCTTATCATTCAATATCATTTTTCTAATCCAAGAGGTTTCCTTATTGACCATTCTCAAATCACCCCAAGAATAATTTTATGAATCAATTCTCTTTTAATTTTATCTGGTTTTCCATCCCATAGAAAGTCAAAAAATAATTATTGAAAAAGATTAATTATTATATCTGGAGGGTTTGGTAAGAATATAATTAAGTAATGGATGCTTTAGAGCGGTGAAGTTTTAATAAAATATCTTACCTAATGGAGTGAGTAATCTCTTAGACCATGTAATAAGAAGCTGCTTAATTTCCTCTATTTTCTTATAGTTCAATGATGTTATCTTGCTGAGATCTGTTGAAACAGTTATATGTAAACTATTTATTACTTCCTAACCATACCGCTTAAGTCTTTTCCATATTAATATGAAGGCCGGAGAAGGTTGCAAAGAATTTTAACACGTTAAATGCAGACAAAATATGCTTCTGTGCCATCAAGAATGAGGGACGTGTCACCGGCATCCTGTGAAATTTTATGTTCATAGTTATTTATTTTTATTCCTGATATATTGGTATATTATGAGTTTGTCGAATCATAATAGGCCAACACTTCCGCACAGAGGATACAACTATGTAGGGATATAGGGTCGCCTTGACGTCACCCTAAATAAAAACGTATTTATTGGATCTCGGTTAAGTTATATGGTTGTTGACAGGGTATAGTTATGTCAGTTGGTGTTTGCTTGATGCTTACTGTTGTCTCGCTTTGGTGGGATAGTTGTTTTACACTGTCTTTAAGCAAAACCTTCAGGACGTGCTAGACTGATGTGCTACACAACCAGGCTTAACCACATCAGTAAATCTTTTTGTCCACGGACCGTTCCATGGCGGTGACGGATGTTTTGGGAGAAATCGCTTGAATCAGTGTTACGAGATAACTGAAATTCGGAGCCACAAAGGATTGACATTTCATGACCTTTACTTCTTGCGACCAGTTCATACCTGGGGAACAGTAGGGAGAGTACTGAAACAAGTACGTATTTCGAAGAATAAATGTATGTTTGTGGGTGACACGGTTGATGATCATTCACATATTAAAGGACAAGGTTTTTGTTTGGTGTCTGATTATTAACATCAAAGTCTCTGTTCATAATCCTTATTGGCAGTATTCATTATTGTCTTGACTAAATGTTAAAAGTAATACGAACAAAAACAATTTTAAAAACAGAAATGCATGTTGCACATTCTTAAAATCTAAAGTTGAAAGTTTAAAGTAATGTCTTGTTTCCGCAATTATTTATTTCAAGCAGATATCGAATGTCAATGGACATAAAGCTACAACTACGACAAAATAGTACTACTTCGACAATAATGTTCACCGGTGTTATTAAAACAACATGTAGATGGATTAAACCAGACAGTTCTTCCGAGTTAATTTGTTTGTATTCAATCTGACTGAATGCGGCCAATATTTTAATAATAGTTAAAGTGATTTTTATTCGAAAGATAGCATTTCTCAAACAAATGGCAACTTTTATGGAACGCACACTGACACAAGGAGCTAAAGGTCATTTGTTAAATCATAATACGCATTTTGGTAATCGCTTCTTATCTCTTGGTCACTGGGGACCGCCATTTGATATTTTTATATGTTAACCTCAAGACTTAAAATCATTATTTCCTTATCCATGAACATTGAAAAATACGTTATTGAATATTTTTACGTAAACATTTTTAAACTTAATTCTAATGAAATTGCATGAGAACTATGATGTCAAGCTGTGCTAAATGTGTCTTTTCAAAACGCATATGTGTATGTCCTTTTGGGGCTAGATCATAATGTTTATGTGAGACTTACTCTTGGCCCAGATCACATTGCTAATATTTTCTTTTACAGATTTACAGATTTGTTTAGGTAAATAGAGGAATAAAGTGACAATCTACAGTTAAAACAAACATAAGTGTCATCGTGACAGCAGCACTAAGCCATATACAGTTCGACGTAATATCACAACAATTTCAAGCACACTTATATGTGACTTTGGGGTTTTAGTCTGTCATACAGATTAAAGTTATATTTACAAACACTGCATAAAAAAGTGGAGTAAGGCTTAATAGTCTTTATCGACTTTGGACGTGTTCCTTTTTACTACGTACGTACTTTTTACGAGGCATTAGGTTTAAAATACCATCTAGACTTCAAACTTCATAAAACAGCAAATTAATCATTCAATGATGTTGATTTACCTCGTGCTACAGATTACTGAATTTATATTTCTCAGATTATAAAGTTGCTCGAGGATGTAATAATGTTGAAAAACGCAGTGCTAGACATCAGTATGTTTCTAGTGTATTGTTAAAAACAAAACTTTGATTTCAAAAATAATGGAAATATATTTTAATTTTGCTTGCTGTAATATATGTATAACTTAGTATGTAGCAAGGCTGAGGTAATGTTTTCATTTTATGGAAATGAGTGGACATGTCGTGGATAATGCGAAAAAGAGGTCCCTAAATGAAGATCCTGTTGGAACTTTGTCTCTTCAATCTTGCCCTTTATAAATAAAGATTAGGCAACTTCAGTAGTCTCCACTTCCATTAACAGTTCGTAACGTATGACTGCACAGCAAGTAAAACTTCCGGATGTTATCTGCCATTTAGTGTTAAATGGCATGTTCATGCCATACATCAGATAAGTCATGGTCTATTTAATTACTATTCTCATAAATTAACTTTGACACAGTGGTTTTCAGTTGTTGTTTTTTTATTTCTCGTTTCCAAAACATTTTATAATTTCCTTAGTGCTTGAAAAGCATAACCACGTTCTTAACCATGATGTCATATCTTAGCTGATAATCCTTCGTGATTACTTCTTCATTTTATGACCTCACACGTTTTTTACTTAAAAGTCATTTATTTTCTAACAATACAATTCACTTGAGCATTTAAATATCATATTGACAAATGCTTTAATTGTCGTTCGAAACCATTGCTCCATCAAGGCATTTAACTTTGCAAGTGCAGTAGAAAGGACATTGCTGAATTATGTTCTTTATTAATTAATTTGCTCACGATGAAGGTGTATATTGCAAGCAACAGTTCCAAGGAGGTAATTCTGATTGTCTTTCCTCATTGTTTAATAACTGGACACAGTGATTCTTTTTTTACTATCACATTTAATTGAAATATGTGTACCTACCTGTAGTGCTAGTTCAGATGCAGGTAGTAATACACATGGAAGGAATATCAAGGGAGTTTTTTTTATACTTTCGTATAAGCATGATTTAAAAAAATAAGGTCGGCAATTTATCGGAATATAGGATAAAGCTCTGTTGATCTAGTTTCAATACTCCTCCCTGTCCTTGACATCTCGACCCCGCCTTCGGTAGGGAGGACGAGAACTAAAAATATAACCAACCAGAACAGACTCCGTTAAGCTCTGTTAGTGACACTGTCTTCCGGTGACTTTCAGACCTAGCACATACAATCTTTCTGCCTACTTATTAATTTGGTTCTAAATTGACTGGTACGCATATTACATTCGATTAAACTGAGCGTACATAAGAGCACCTACTCCGCACAATAGGGATTGTAAAGTTATTGCGTTGAATACTGGTCGGCTCACATCGCAATATTGCTAATGCAATATCTTTGACAATGTTATATGTATGTTTCTCCCTATTGCAATTTGTCTTTCAAAAATAATTGGGGGTTGCGACAAAGATTCATTTTTAAAGAAAGTTCAGTAATAGTAACAGAGTGTCTAATATTATAGAATATTGCCGATGTAGTTCCGTGTATTACATGTAGTTCCATGCAACAAAGTGCTAAAATACAGGTACATGTAATTTGTTGTATAGTAGGATTCTGTTCACATTATCTACTGTCTTTACTTTTGAAGGAACTGCTTCCCTTGCTTTGCCTTTGTTTCATTTCGAAACAAATTGATTGTCGCCGCGTGTATATGTAATCGTTCCTGGAAAAGTCCTATGGATGGCGCAATGCTCTTCCCTTAACAAGTGCGATGTGGCGCTTTCATGCATTGAATTTCGATTATTATTCCAATTTGGTGATTATCAGAATGAAATTAGATTATAGTTTAAAATGTTGCTATGTCATTATCTGTCACTTGAAATTGTTAATGTTCCATTTGTGTATGTATGATTAGTTTAATTTAAATTGTACTTGTTATGACGATGTACTAAGTACTCAGTCAAATGTTATGCTCTATTTAATATATTTGTATTCGGATCTTTTCTATGCATCTGAAGACAATTTGTTACTGCATATAATTTTAATGGACAAAAGACGACATTGTTAATCTTTTAATGACAAGTGTTGCTGTTCCTTGGTCTGTTTCTTATTGGGCAAAAATGGTCGATTGTTGAAAGGAACCTCAGCTGTGACCTTTGACGCTTTGCATCGATATTCTCTTGTACAACAATGTTGTAACCAACAATCGTAACATAATTTTGATTTGACATGTTACAACATTCCTAATGTATTCTGCAATAGTGGGTGAAGTTTTTCTCAGAGTCATGGAACGGGCACACCTAGATTGTAATGTCACGGCACACTACTGTGTAATGATAGTATATTTTATTTCCTGTACATACTGTACATATGTTTATAGTATTTTTTTTGTATATAATATTATCAGTTTTAACTCCCGATGCAGGTGCTTGCTGATAGTTGTTATACTTTGATAGAATATGTTAACTTCACTTTTGTTTGTAAGAAAATGTTCAAGAAAGTGCGAGGTTTGAGTGCTTCACAAACCAGGTTTAAGCACCCTAGTCGGTTCTTTTACCGACTGACCGTTCCAAGGTGGTAACTGTTTGTTTTTGTTTTATCTTCTGTATAAAATGTTTCGTCTTTGTGTTTTTATCACTTTTACATTTACTCTGTATACCTTCGTCTAGAGGTATTTCTTATTTTAACTATCACAGGACCTCTTCTTTTTTCCTATAAAAATAACGTGATAACTTTAAAAAGTAACAAAATATGATCAAATTTTAATGCAGAGCTACAGTTAATCGGCCAACATCTCTTAAATCTCATTTTCACTGTTAAACTTTTCTTCGAATAGAAGATGATTTGATTTCATGTTTTTAATAATCGGCATTCGCAGTTTTGGTCCTTTTCAAGCCCCCAACAAAAAAGCTTTTGCAGCATATGGCGCAGTGAATGTCCGGTGAATATAACAATAACAAGTGGTTTGTTTGTTTTATATTTGGTCAGACTGCACTTATTATGACATACTTTTGCCCAAACACATTGATGGATGTATGTGTAAAACATAAAAATCCTATTTGTAAGCATTTATATTTCTAAAAGGCAAATAAAATAGTATTAAATGCTACTATGCTAAATGTGATTAGTTTTCTGAAATATTATGTACGAATTTGGAGATCTACATCAACTTTTCTTGTGTATTGTTAACTGAAAGAGCGATGTTGGCCCGGTTTTATGCATGAAACCTGTTTGCCCTTGACCTCGCGACCTCGTGAAAAAGACGACTTTGAGGAGCTCAATTAATGACACTATTTGTTCCTGTATAGTACCATCTAGACCACATATCCATACCGCAAACCCATGCGCGGTCTCTTTTCGCTAATTTCCTTAGAAAAGATAACATTCTGTTGCTGCCATTGTTCCTTTCTCGCTCCAATAGAATGCGGCTCTTTGTATTACGGAACACAAGTAACTATGTATTTAATTAAGCGCACCTTTGAGCGACGATTCCAAGTAAGTTGTTTATTCATCTGATCAACTCGAGAAATGGCCTGGCTCATATCTTTTAATACTAATGTTATCCGTCGGGAAAACACGATGTTTTTGTTACTCTTGTTTCAGTTTATTGGTGCGGAGGTAGTGAACATGATACATGTATGTATATATGAGTTGTCAGTCGCAGACAAGATGTGTCTACTAGACCTAGCCCACATATTCAGATATTTCTATTACGTATGTATATTGATATGTAAACAGGTATTACTAATACATGCATAATAGTTTTTTATAGAAACATAAATGCATGGTTCTTTTTAATAACAATAATATATACTTTGCGATTAACCAACCACCATTTCTGACTTTCCGAGAACTCTGTGACAAATGGCGTTCAATGTTGATTTTCCTTGAAACAAGCATATGACTTAATGTTAAAAAAAGGTTTTAATTGTTAATTTACATTTCTGCCATTAATATAATTCAGTTCTAATATTGAGTATATCGAAAAGCGTTATAAATTGTTGAGCTTTCTACACTGTTCGCATAACAGCGATATGAAGCATTTATGTCACATAGTCGAAAACCATTTTTACTATTCAGCTTACTAAATGTACTTCTTTGTGCCATAATAAACATAATTATTCTCTATTTGATCATATCATAATGTTATTATTGGAGCATATTCGCTTTCAAAGTAAATTAACATAATTCTTAGTCAGACTTCGAGTTTAACGTAATATTCGGATATAATGAAAATATTTCATTTAATTAAAAATATGCGTCAATTAGAGGTATTGACAACCTTAGACATATACACGATAAACCAGTACTGACATGAGATGTAAACAATCGCAAAAGTTAAATATAAAGTGTTGTGAGGCATGAAATGACAAGGCGGCAGAAGATCACGTGAGACCACCAGTATTCGTCTCATAAATTGTGTAAAGGGCAACATGCCCAGGTACTCAATCAGCAGAGTTTCTTAAGTACAAAGAGTCTTGGCAAGGATGCAATTTGAACCCAAAGTTGTGGCTGGTTAAATGAAAGACTAAGACCGATTAATTACAGAAATGGAGAAGAGAGTCCCCTAAAAAATCATGTAAGTGTATGGTAATAGTGACTATGTCAAGCAAGAGACAAAAAGTATGGTCGGAAGATACACATCAGAAGATTGTTGTGGTGCAGCACAGAAATCAGGGACGCAGTATGGAACAATGAGACAATGGTCAGAAAGTAGGGACGAAACAAAGAGAGCCAAGAAATAAGGGACAGTGGACGAGGGAAATTCCAGAAGAAAACTACACATGAGCTAAAGCGTAGACTATGAAACCATTCAAAATCATTTAAGCTGACTTCCATTTAACGATTTGCTGCTTCGCCAGCAAACTTGCACCTGGGGAACCTTGCAGAAGACCCGATTTGCCCACAGTACAAGTCAATAGGATCATCGCGCCACATTCTATTAAGATGTCCAAATTCTTTGTCACAGTAACGATACCGCACGCGCCGTGACCAAGTCTTAGGAAAGTTGGCCCTTTTCTTAGAGAAAGAGCGGAAGAAGACTGGATTCCACCAGAAAACTCAATTCATTAAACTTTTGCGAGAAGGAGAGAAGAGCAAAAGTCTGGCAAAAAGTGCACCAAACATCTTGAATGAGTCTCTGGCAAAAAGTGCACCAAACATCTTGAATGAGTCTCGATGCTAGGAGATGAAGGAGATGAAGGCTGACCTGAAAGTGTGGTAACAGTTCCCATACCGCTGTCCTTTAACAGCTACAATAGATGTTTAAATCTGAACTATCTACAGACAATGGGATAAAGTGTAAATGTAAAACTGACAAAAACACGGAGACGAACCGTTACTAAATAAAGAAAAAAAACATCAAAGACTGCACCACTTGCTATTGCTAAAGCTACCGAGAGGGCATCCAGTTGGCTCTGAATACATCGTAGCAAACGAAGCTGGCAGCCTAGGAACACAGGGAACAGGCTGGTCAACATATCTACCCTGTCATGAGGATGGTATTCCAGGTGTTAAAGAGAACAAAACACCTGTTCATAAATTGTCCCTTGGCTGATGACGTCTACGTTAATAGTTTATTTGTATGGTTTGTATTAGTTTGAATACCTCCAATACTAAATAAGAAGTTAAGCAGAGCCTTCAGCTCGTATATCCTCTTCACTAGATGATATATTTATATATTTTCTTTCTCACTAATAACTGCACTTTTCTACCCATCCCCCCACCCCCCCAACACACACACACCTTAATCTTTACCGTTCTTTATCTTCCTTGTCCATTCTGTGGTCAATTATCTAAACTGTATATGATACTGACTGTCATTATCATCACACATAGAGTACAGATTCCATCATTCGACAGTTTTACATCCATCTCGGTGAACAAAGTATGCACAATCCGTTTAAATACATCACCTGTCAGCCATCAATTATAACCGACTTGAGCCGAAATCGGCTTGAAAGATGTAGTTTATGGACATTATAAAATAAGTACGTAATACAGTAAAACACAGATAGTCAACGCCAACCTGTACCTAGTGATCTGTCTATGACAGAGGGTTAGTTAACTAGTGACATAACATAATAAATTTAATCTTTGGATAGGTATTTTATCTTGGCGTTAACACACATTTTCATGTAAAAGTAAAACTGTAACAAGTGAAGCTCCATAGTTGCCGAGATCTCAAAACTTGTGTTGGGATCAGGAATGTTCCCGCTGTGTCACTCGTATCTCAGTGCCCCGTTGTTCTATAATGGTGTCGGTTTTACTGCCAGTAAAAGCTTAAAAGTAGAAAGGCCAAAACGTAGATTTAAAGTCAAGAGATCAGGCACAGTTTATACCCCAAAAATCCTTCAAAAATGAATCTACGATTGGAGGGCAATATTTGTAATGTAGCGACTGCATCCTTTCTTTAGTAGGAATATTTAAATGAATGAGAAAAACCACATATCATATTGGTAATGGAAAATGAAATGAAAGCTGTAATTTATTCCTCCTCTGGTACAGAAATTGCAAATCTGTCAAAACAAGGCATGATGTATGGAAATGCACACGCTTTAGTATAATGTATTGGTTCCATCAGAAGATATCGAATGTTGATGAACACAAAAGACAACTCATAAAAAATAATAATTTTCTTACAATAACATTAATCGGTTTAATACAACACCATGCTGATGGCTCACATGAAACAGTGCTTGTTCTTGTGTATGTTACAAACAGAAACAATGGATAAGGTTTTATCCTGTTGTGGCTTTCCGAGTTAATGTAGAGTTCCTTTGCCAAGATTCAATGGTGAATGCGAATTTCAATTCGAACTCATGCTGCTACAACGAAAGAAAGCTTTTTAACTAAATTAGAATGTGATTGTTTGTTAGCGCTTTTAATATCTCGGTCACGGGGGCCGTCATCTGATATTTTTGATAAGTTAACCATACGGCATAAGTATATTATTTTATTTTCTATAAAAATGTAAGAATCTTTTAATAAATACACCTTATTTTACAATAGTAGCCAATTTTAAATCTTGTACAGACTCCTGAGAAGTATTATGTTTGTCTTGTGCCTAGCGATACAATTGCTTTTTAATGGTCTCAAAACGAATAGCTTGAAATAAAAGCTAGACATGCATATACAATCTGCATATTCATGTTATTAAGATCTGCACCAATACAATGTTGTTACCAAAAGAAAAAATGATAGATCAAAGTGATAGGCAGCATCAGATGTCCTGAAAAACATTGCTCACATCTCTCCTACACCAAGGTAAAGCGTATCCACTTATATAAAGCGATCAAATTGAGTCGACATACAAACTGCACATTGACGAGCGTCTACCAGGGACCCAGGGCCTTAAATTTATCCCAGTAACAAGAGGTGGGTGAATTTATAAATCATTTTAAACATTATTTACAAAAACACTCAAGAATACCTTTTGATATCATCTGAAAAGGTTTTGAAAATTGTCGTTTCAACGTTATTTCATTACAAATCACAGGTTGTGTTTTCCACATATGTAGATCTATATGTAGTTCGGGGTTAGATCATATTGTTAATACGAGAGTACAATATTTTCTTTTACTGCAAATAATGGTACTTACCGTGCTCTCTCTCTCTCTCTCTCTCTCTCTCTCCGTCAAAAATGTAGAGCTGACTCCTCTGCACTCAGGAAGACGATCACGTGACTCTCCGTCTCTATGACGTATATAGTGATATGTAGCCCTGGAACCCTTGTGTAACGCTATGTCACCGAAAGAAACAGTATAATACATTGTCTTTGAATTACATTTCTTAAGTTAGTAAACTATATTCTCGAATCCTCACAGCTACCACATACTACCTTATTAAATATAATGACATCTTTTGTCAAGCAGATTATTGAAGTCAGGTCACATCGTCTTGGTTCAATTTTACCATGGTCCTTTTTTTAATTTAACGTTAAATTATTAAGTTAACATAGATTGTATTGGGCGAAGGTGACCATGGTTATTATCTAGCGTTAAATTGTATTGAGTTACAATGGATTGAATTGGTCAAATGTAACCGTGGCCCTGTTTATAATCTAGCGTTAAATTATATTAAGTTAAAATAGATTGTTTTGGTTTAATCTGGTCATGGTCTTGTTTATAATTTAGCATTACATTGTATTGAGTTAAAATATATTGTATTGGTCGAATGTGACCATGGCCCTGCTTATAATTTTGCGTTACATTGTTTTAAGTTTAAATATATCTTCTTGGGCGATTATGGCCGTGGTACTGTTTATAATGTAGCGTTAAATTGTATTAAGTTAAAATAGATCGTCTTGGTCAAATGTGGCCGTGGCCCTGTTTACAATATAGCGTTACATTGTATTAGGTTAAAATAGATTGTATTGGGCGAATGTGGCCGTGGTCCTGTTTATACTTTAGCGTTAAATTGTATTAAGTTAAACTAGATTGTAAAGGGCGAATGCGACGGTGGTCTATATTCTAGCGTTAAATTGTATTAAGTCGAACTAGATTGTATTGGGCGAATGTGGTCATGGTTCTGATTATAATTTTGCGTTAAATTGTATTAAGTTAAAATAGATCGTCTTGGTGAAATGTGGCCACCGTGGTACTGTTTAATATCTAGCGTTAAATTGTATTAAGTTAAAATAGATCGTCTTGGTGGAATGTGGCCACCGTGGTATTGTTTAATATCTAGCGTTAAATTGTAGTAAGTAAAATAGATCGTCTTGGTCGAATGTGACCATGGTCCTATTTATGATTTAGCACAATTTTTTTTTAATTTAAATTTGGTCGTCTTGCTCGAATGTGGACAAAGGTCTTACTAATATTTATAGCGAAAATAGGTTTAAGTTAAAAAAGAGTCTAATAATAATTTTTGAAACAAACAATTTCACTAGAAATAATTGTCTATATTTCCAAAAAGGTTGACTTTATGTATGCTTTGTGTGTTTGTTATGCATAAGGAAAAAGATATGAGTCTCTACAAAGTGCCGATTTTACATTTAAAACATAAGTTGGGGATAGGTTTCACTTAATTTAAACATTTGGATAATCTATTTGGTTAATCTAGGAGCAGAATAAAGGCCATTAGGACAATTTGGTGTTGTTGTTTTTCAATTTTCGTTTTGAAAAATATCAAATTTAAAGGTACTTGGCGGAAACAACCTGCAACGCCCGCGTATGTTCGAAAGGGATCTTAGATCGTCCACTTTTCAAGCCGGTCACGTGGCATTCAAATCTATAGGAGCGCATACCAAAATGTTGATGAATTGCAGTCAAAAAAAAATGTCATTATGTTATTTTATAAATAATTTAATATACACAGTATTATTCATTTTAACGAAAAAGTCAATGAAATGCTAAATCATTTGATCTTTTTACGATAAAGACATAATAATGATTTGCTAAGTGTGCACATGTTTTTATAACAGCAGAGGTGACTGTAGCATAGCATACCATAACCTGTGTAAAGAATGTGTAGAACGTTTTATTTCTATACGTCTAAATCTCGTCCGGCTGTTTTCGTTTTCAAAACGGACTTTGGCGAAGATACAGATAACCCAGGTGTATTAAAATATATGAGCAATATATTTGGCGATACATGTATCTTAATCAACAAACCATGTAGACCTCAAACGTTTAAGGCTGCAAATAAAATATGTGTTTTCATATTGATGGAATGTGTATATTGCTGACGACTTGCTGGAAATCAGATTTTAACTAGTTGTTAAAACAAATCTTGCATTTCACAAATTAAGGCCTCCATATTCAAATTTTGTCCATTGTTGTTACATTGTAATAATTAACTTCGCAGTATATAAGCAATGTAATACAACGTTTGCAGCAGGGCATTATGATCTTTTATTTTATAGAAATGACTGGACAAGTGATTGGTACTACGTAAAAAGACAGCCCTGTTGGAACTCTCGTCTCTTCAACCTTAAGCACCCTTTCGCCGACTGACCGTTCCAAGGCGGTAACTGTTAGGTTTGATCTCTGTGTTTAATGGCTCATTACAGCTTTGCATGTAAATACCCTTGTCCTGTGCCTTTTCAGATTGTGGTGTACCTTGCAATGCTCATATGGCTTAGAAATATTTCCTTTGTATATAGGTAGGTGAGACAATTTCGACAGTCTCCATTTGTATTCATGAATGACTGTACAGTAAATATAGCTGATAAATGTGATCTGTGTTTGTTTTTTGTGTGTGAAATGGCACGACGCTTATGCCACAAACAGACAAATCGGGTTTTTATTCTTTTAAATGTACTTTAAATTGATTCCCTGAACCACAACGTTCTTTTAGTTGTTATGTCGTGGGGGGTTTTAAATTGCCTTTCCTTTCTTGTCTCCAAATTGTTTAATAATTCGTGCTTCAGAACATTATATTTTTATAATGGCTAAAATTGCCATTTTAAAAAGACGCCGTGATTAAATAAAGATAGAAAATTGCTTAAACAGCTTTCTTCTTGTTTGAACATTTACATTTTTGTTTTAAGAACGTCAAAATTGGCAGCTTTCGTTCCATGTTTTCTTTTATCTCTGTTTAATAGAGGTTTTAATGTGTATTAATCAATTTTGCATTTAATTTCAATAATTGTTCCTACGTCCACAAATAGTTCAAATAGTAACATACATACGCAAGAAAAATCAAAGGATTTATTTGAAATTTTTTGATAGTCATGATTTCAAATACATTTTTCTTCCTAAACTATTGGAGGTAATTTATCGAAATGGAAGTCTGGGTTCTACTGAGCCAGTTTCTAGACTTCTCTCCGTCCTTGACCTTTCGACCCCGTCCTCGTTAGGGAGGACGAGAGCTAATTAATAACAAGAACAGACTCCGCAAAGCTCTGTTAGTGTCTTCTGGTGACCTTCAAACCTTGCCGGTACAATCTTTTTGCCTAGTTATTAACTTCTAAAAGAGCAGGTCGATACGTATCCCTTCTACTCTTTACGCGAGCGGATTACAAAGCGGTTCCTAATGATAAAAAAAGAAATAGTACGCATATTACTTTTGATTAAGCTGAACGTACATTAGATTAGCAATTCCACACTAAGGGGATTTTATACTCATTCAAATAAGGATTGTCCGGGCTCATATCTCTATATTGCTAATGGAATATCCTTAGAATTGTAATATGTGTATATTTATTGTTATTCTAGCTCATGTTCCACAAAAAGTGGCTGAGTTGTAAAAAGGAGTTCGGTGTAATTATTTCAGTCGTGGTAAAAGTGTATCCGTTAATGGCAAATATTTCATCCGATGTAGTTCTGTTTTATACCTATAGTACTTCGTACTAATATACTAAAATACGGATAATTTATTTTATAATAGTTTTCTTTTTGAAAGTTTATATATTGTCTACAATCTTTGCTTTTGACGGAGTCCCTTCCCTTGCTGTACCTTTGTTTGATTTCTAATAAACAACTGAGTCATCCCCATTATGCCAACAATATGTAACTAACAATAGTAACCGCGTTTTTGGCATGCACAACATTCCTTTTGCATTCCGTAATATTTGTAGAAAGGCCAATGAACGAGAACAGCCAGTGTGTAATGTAATGGTATATTACTGTGGAAAGAAATAGAATGCTTTCGATTTACCAGCGGTTGGAAGGCGGCAGGTTGATTATGTCTTAATTTAATATTTAAGTATGCCACTACGGTAAATTTGTTTTATGTGTTTAAAGAAACAAGTACATTTTTAAATTCAGGCCTTCTTTCGTCTTTTATAAATTAAGAATGGGTGGCCTATTTATTGTACAACAACGGTTACATTTGTCTAATGATATGTAGGTACATGTGCTGTACAATTAAGTGAACCATTTCAAGACGAGTTTACCTAATTCAATACACATGTTAACGGTCTTGTATATTCAGTAAAACTGAATACAGTTTAACTCAGTTTAAAGATAATTATAAACTATGAATAATAAATAATAATTCAGAAGCAATGATAATTCTGTTATTGCATATTTTGTTTTCTAAGTGTGCTAAGTGTGGGTCTAAATACTGACAACATATCCCCAAAACCTGGTAAACATGTGTCTCTTATGTTTTCTTCACTGAGAGGCAATGTTTCCTGTTTTTTTCCCTGAATTCTGTTTGCCCTTAACCTCTCGACCCCGGGAGGACAGTGACTAATTGTGAAGTGACACTTTGTGTTTCTGTACAGTGTCATCTACACCACATATCCATACCGCTGACCCATGCGGTCTCTTTTCGCTAATGACCTCAGAAAAAGATAACGTTCTGTTGCTGTCATTGTTCCTATCTCGTTCTAAAAAAATGCGACTCTTTGTATTACGGAACACAAATAACTGTGCATTTAATCAAGCGAACATTTGAGCGACGATTCCAAGTAAGTTGTTTATTCATCTGATCTACACGAGAAATGACCTAGCTCATATCTTTTAATGTTAATGTTATCCGTCTGGAGAAAATGATGTTTTAGTTACTGTAACTCTTGTTTCCGATTCTGTTGCGATGGTTACGAACGTGGTACATGTTTGTATATAAAAGAGTTGTCCGTCGCAGACAAGATGTGTAAACTAGACTTAGCATATAATCCGAGACATTTATACTGTGTATCTGTAGTTATATAAACAGGCTTTAACAATATATGTACACTGTTTTAGGGAAACGCAAATGCTTCTTATTAGCTTCATTAAGATATATTCACAAGCTTTTGCGAAAACAGCATTTATTATGTTTGTTTTGTTTGTGTTTGTTTATATTAACCATTTCTGGCAATAATATATTTCAGGTTAGGTATCCAATATTCCTCTGACGGTAAGAGTTGTTGATGATATGCACGATTATTATAAATAATCATTTCGTTGTGGCCAATTTGGAGTATAAATATTATATTTTAATATAGCCATGAACTGCATATCCTTAAAGTGAGAGCGGTATTCTGTGTATGGAATCAATATATCAGGATCAGTAAATCTGATTTGTCTTTTACTATAAATAATAGAGCTATTACACCAGAGAAGGTTTTATTGGACCCCGGTACTATAACGCATTTGTGGACAAGTATAGATGTGTCAGTTGGTATGTTTGTAATTCAGTGACAGTTCGGTAAAATTATGTCTGCATTATTATTCAGCACCAAGGCGGTAGCCTGTAACACATGTCAGAATACAATCGTTTTAACCTGCCTTACGAATATAGGAGAAATACCTAATTTGTTCTTACCCTCGCAATTATGCTGATTTGCCGATCATTGACAACATACTGAATTATTCGTTGCAAATGGACAGAAAATCCGTTAATGTTTTCATATAATTGCAGGAAACCTTTATCTCCTTATGTAAGAACTGAAAGCATAACGAGTCGTTAAGTGAACACATGATTGTTAAAACAGCTTTAAACGAGTAAGAATATTAACCACATTAGATATCTTGGTAATAATTAAATATTGTATGATACTGTCCATTATGCAATAAACAGTAAACATACTCTTTTTTCTATTTGGTCATATCATAATGTTATTATTGGTACATATTAACAAATTTACCTGCATAGTAAATTGACATAATTCTTAATCATGTGTGGAATTGAAAAGACAAAGTTATATTCCGATGTAATGTTTTAGTGAAAATATTTAATTAATATCATAAAAGTAAATGCATATATATTGACAAATAATAGAGTTAAGTAAAAGGAATTGTACACACTTTACAGTTAAGTTCAAATATATACAAATACAACCAGTTTGCACCTGACTTAGACTGCGGGGTAGTACAAATCTAGTACAATTAGCTGAAATAATACTTTTGGTTTAAATACGACCAGCTACGAAATAACAAGTCCTCCACTGGTTGTATTGTCCCTTTCATTCGATTATATTCCTCTCTATATATACTTTTTCCTTCTTTTCATGAGACCTTTTTACCCCTTTTTTCATCCGTGTATTTATTTATATTCGTTATGCGTTCTGTGGCCAAGTCTCTGAGCTGTATCTGATACCGATCATCTTTATCATTACACTTATTTACTTCTATAACGTATCCATCAATGAACACAGTGTACACAAGCCGGTTCTACACACAATCTGCCAAACATCGGTTTTATTACAGAAAGACTCGTTGACACATGTGTCCTAAGTAAACTTAACACATCAAGCCACAGATGGATGTGAAACTAGAGACTTGAGACGAAATTAGCTTGAAAGACTTAGTGTAGGGACATCATGGAAAAGGTTATACAGTAAAACATAGATAGCCAATGACATGATGTTTCTGGTGAGCTGTCCATGAGGTTAGTCTACAAATGGATTAACACACTTACTTTGATCTTGGATAGGTATAATTTTATCTTGGTGTGATTACATTGAAATATCTTTACTTAAAACAGTCTGATGTAAAACAGTTAGATTTCTAGCTATGGAATTGCTATACTGGGCGCCCAAAACTTATATTGGAGAGGAACTGTCACCCCTGTGCTATTGGTATCCCAGTGTCCGGATTGTATGATGGTGTCTCGTTCAGTGCCAGTAAAATCTTCATCCATGGCCAAGATTGAAACAACATTATGGCAATATTGATCATGTGTGTCCTTATTTTCTACGAAATCTTGAATCAATTATATTTAATAACAAAAAACAACATTATAATGTTATCATAACCTTACCAAAAAGGATCATCAAATATGTGTTAAACAAGCTCCTTAATACCAATTCCCCAAGAATCGTTGAGAACGGACTTAAACACAGAATGACATTCTTTGAAATGATATAATGGTTTTATGACAATCAGAACATGAATGTTACTCAAGTCTGGACTTCAAATAAACATATAATAGACCAATGCTTTACGGAGCAAAGAGGTTTTCACATTCATGAGCAGAACCTTTAAATGTGTTCTTCTTGAACAGTTTGTGGAGAAACTTTTTCGGACCGGAAAGAACCTGTTTGTCAGACCTGCGCTGTTGGTCTTGCCGGGAGTCGAACTTTGGTGGCTGCATGCAGACCCCTGGGGTGAGCTTGAGCCGGATCTGGCTAAGAATGCCGACCAGCAGCTCGTCCACATGGTGGTTCAGTGCCGCTGATGTCTCCGTGTATTTACAGCTGTACTGCTTGGCCACCGATAAGCCCTCTGTAACACACAAGGCATATCGATACTTTAGCTTATTTATTTATGCTCAGTTCATTATAGCAGTTCGTGGACAGATGGACCAGATGCTACTCACGCCTGTTTGACAAGGATCATTTGACTGAGAAATAGGTGTTGTAATGATGGCAACCACTGCCTTAGATAAACTTGGTGTTTGTTGTTTTGAACAGTCCATTACTAGCAGCAAATATATGTAAACTACGACAGGGTTTGATAGTGAGTTATCTTAGGTTAACAGCAATGCCATTTGAAAAATCATAAGTTAATACAGACAAACTATTATTTATAGAGACGATTAATATGAGCACACCCACAGGAAGCGCGTGCACAATTTATACATAACAAATCCAACGAATGTTAACTTGTGATTCGTGTGCAAGATTTGCAAAGTGGCAACTGCGTTGTTTCTTTACTTGAAATTATTAAAGAGATATGCAAACAATTAAATTGTTAATAGAAGTTGAAATGCAGTATATAATGCATTCCTCTGCCTGCACAATAAATGCAACAGGAAATATGTATGAAGGTATATTTCATTTTGTTGTTGTTTTTGTAATGCACTGCTACTCTTATTAATTGTTGTCTCTATTAGATATCAAATGTCGATGCACACATCAACGAAAGCTCCAAGCGAATTATTAATGATCCGTCAGTTGAATGTTGCAAATACCAGGGTTAATGTTCAGTGAATATTATATAAATATATATAATTGTGTATATAAATGCATCATTTTTCGATGGTGGTATCTATTGCCAAAATCCCCATAATAAACAAGTATATACGCCGTTATATAATTGAACCGTTGTTTGCTAATTATGATGTTGAAAATCCAATACATTTAAAACTTGAAGGTTTAATTGTTTTAAGTAAAAGTACCGACGCTTCTTACACTTTCATGAAATGCGGTAGGAAGATTTATTTCAACAAATATCTTCCTTAATGGGTCACAAACTCACAACGACACTAATAGGAAGCCTGATTCATTAGCGCCTCTAACACATTCTTCCTTTTACATTTTGATATCTTACCATCTCTGGACACCTTTCTCTTGCGGACCAGGTCAATCTTATTGGCGATAAGGATGATGGGCGTCTCGGTCCGCTGTAGCTCGTGTCGCACCAGGTACAGTTGGTCTACGGCCGCCTGGAAGCTGGCACGGTCAGGGATCGAGTACACGACAAGAAAGGCGTCGAAACATTGGTCCTGCACCTCCTAACGGTATGAAATTTAGCCAGTTGACGTATGGTTCAAGTTAACATTGTAGTACTACATAGCCGTAGAGTCATAACATTTGTGTCTGTGGAACTCAAAGAATTTAAATAACTTTGCCTGGTCTTTTGAATGCACAATATTTATAGGACTATAACAATGGCATTGCTTTCTAATTCCATCGAAACGGATCGCTCTTTAAGGAAACACAACATGCGAAAGCAATCTGAATATTCATGTCGACAAGATCTGTATCAATATAATGTGATCGCCAAACTGAGCGCTTAATGAACTGGCTGGAGCATAACAGGGACTAATAGATCGGGGAGACAAGCTGCATAACAATATCTCTGACGAAACTCCGCCGTGAATCTATGATATGCCAATGTATATATAGCGGCCAGTGAGAGTTATAAAGCAAATATTTTTTCTGCAAAATTACCAGGACCGTAGACGATAGGATTTCGTTTGCATTTGGTCAAGATTTACAAAACTAAAAAAAATTATAAGTACTTTATATATGGTAATCTAGACATAAAATAAGAAGCAGACAAATAAAATTAGATTTTGACATTTGAATGCTGTTGTTTTGTACTGGAAACTTCAGGCACCTACCGTGTTGTCCATCGGTCTATCAAAAAAGTGAAGCGTTGACTCTTCTGCATTCAGAAGGACCGTTACGTGACGCTCCGTCTCCACGTCATCTGTAAGAGAGAGATAGTTAGTCGTTCGTTACAGACGATAAGAGGTAGCACTGCGAACTATTGCAACACAATAAGTAGTAAACGCAGACATTACGAGGAGCTATATCTGAAATGCAGGTATTAATCAAAACGTTGCAGCGCTTGAGCAAATCTTAAAGTAAGACAATGCGAGTCAGAGATATGGGATATTCTTTCCCTTCTTCATCTCTTCAGTCGTGCCAAATAATTGAGAACGTGGCTCTTCTCCGCTACCTTAACGTGAAATACTTCCGGGATAATTTGTAAACATTTCATTTTCATTTGAAAACTTTTAAATGACGTCATTACTTTTTCACTTTTAGCTCATACTACAGCAGTGCTTTGACGTTGTTGTTTTGTTTTGTTTGTTTTCTCATGTTTGAAGAAAGATCTTAAAAAAAACATCATTATATAATGTCACATGCATGTATTTATCGTCACCACGTACGAGCGCGGCGTCTAGATCTAATCATTCCTAGAAAACTCGTATGGATGGCGCCATGTTGTTCTATCAACCACTGAAGTGCGTCGCTTTCATGCATTAAATTTCGGTTATTATTCAACTTTGGTGAATATCAGAATTATATCAGTATGTAGTTTAAAATGTTCTACGTCATTACCTATAACCTGACATGGTTAATGTTCCAAATGTTTATGTACAATTTGTTTAATTTAAATTGCATTTGTTATAAAGATGTACTATGTACAAGTCAATTGTTATTCTCTATTCAGCTGCTTGTATTGGTGCAGCTACATTTCATTACTGCGTATAATTTTAAGACATGAAATTTGATGCCATTGTAAAACTTTTAATAGCTACAAGGGTTATCTGTTTCTTGGTCGGTCTATTGTTAGGCAAAAATGTTCAATTGTTTAACAGCACCTTGACGGCGCCCTTTGATGCTTTGCATCAATGCTCTGTTGTAGTCTCATTTGATGAGATGTTTTAATGGGATATTGTTTGACTCTAAGAACAGGAAAAGACAGGATGTTGAAACTCTCTTAACCTGTTAAAGAATGGCAGTCGGTCCTTCCGCTGTTCCAGTAAGATTACTGTTCTTCTTTCTTTTACTCCATTAGTGACACTGTCTACCGGTGCTCCTCAAGCTAACCCAACCCGGTGCTTTAATTATTAACTAATTAACTAATTACCATGTTGTTACTTATCGCTACTGCTTTATCTCGACCAAATTACGATCTTAGAAATAAAAAGTTTAGAGAAAGTTCAAAAAGACAAACTACAAACAATCTTATACTTTCGATGGAACGGTGAGGCGCTATAGAACAGTTGAGTTCTCTGATTTAAACTACAAACAATCTTATACTTTCGATGGAACGTTGAGGCGCTATAGAACAGTTGAGTTCTCTGATTTACCTTTGCTTCATGTCTGAACATCAAGCTAGAAGCAATTACAGTGTTTCTCACAATAATAATTTTTGACATGCACAACAATTTCCTTTGCATTCCGCAGTATTTGTAGAAACTATTTACATGTAAAGGAGTGGCAGCGCCCGGATTGCTATGTAATGAATGACAGATATAACAGTGGAAAAGAACGTGTGGCTTCTTTCCAGGGGCAGATGGAAAGGGTGCATGCGACCGGATGTAAACCCCTTGAGTAATTTGCTTTGTTTTAACATCGTCAATCCTAAATTCATATTCTAAATAGTGGGCTCCTCCAATCTCTTCACACGTATCAATTTAAGTAAAATTTAATGGTTTTACTACGCCAGATTCGTTATGAAATCAGCACTCTATCGTGTCTTCACTTTCGGTTTACCTTTATTGAGAATTAATGTATTTTTACTCGAAAATGGGTATATTGTTCGTTCATATATGTGAACAAGTATTTGTGCACAATGCTTTTATAATATTAACAGCTATTATTATACACAGAATGCGGAAACATGGTAAGGTTCCAAAATGAAAGTAAAATGTTAAAAATGCAAAAAGATACAAACAAAGAGATACTACATTGGAAAGGTCAGTCGGCAAAAGCATCGGGCTTGATGAGTCAAGTGACATTTTCTATTTGGTGATTCAGCATTGCTAGAAGAATGCCAGCATTTAGATCAAATCCTCCCACACAACCACCACAATGACATCAGCTACAAATGATCTTTAGAAAGTGGATAAAGATTTCAGGAAATGTTCGCGTTTCAGGATAAAAATAACTGTTTTGCTAGAAAGTCCGTTCGTGTCACAGCTATGCTCGAGGAGACGATCCTAAACGGAAAAGAAATACGACGTCATCACAAGTTATATATACTTATTTAATTAAATACTGCCTATATGTCGGACAACGAACTGAAGTGTTATTTGTTGCCATTAACCCGATTTTCGAGGTGATCGCCCGGTGTGACAGAGGAGCTACATACAGACGTAAATAGGTGGGCCTCACGACACACTGGTTCCTCGGGGACCCCGCAATGATAGCAGATGGTCACACCGGATATTAGTGTCGGCACTTGGACAGCGGATATTAACTTTTAACCTGGTGGGCAAAGAAATCAGGCATAGACAAATAGTGAAAACGCAGAAAAATGAAAGCTGTCTGATAAGTACCATGTGCTGCAAGGTATCAAGAAAAATAAACAATTACATGTCCATGTAGTGTAGGCAAGTCGGTCCTTTTTTCCCAACTGACCCATGTGTATAAATAAAAATTAGCAGGCGAAATAATGATTGGTACGTATTCTTCCGCCCAGTCTTTGAGGTCCAATCAGAGTTCAGTCCCTACCTTGGTATGAGACCATAAAAATGCACCATAAGCACTATAATAGTGTAGTCTATTGTTTCAACAAACTATGATTTAGCCAATTTGCCCGCCTGGCATTACTTCCTTGCGATACATGTATAATTTAGCTTTGCAGACAATATAGTTTTATTGCAGCTGAGCGTGTTATAGAGATATCGCCGCATCCATGGTATAATAAAGTGGTAAGGGAAATATCCCCCCTGTGTGGAGGTTATAGGCCAAGCCACCGATGTTCACACCATTGTGGTGATTCGTGGTCCCACGACCATCAAAACCGTACAGCCACCAGGGACTGGTTTCAGCCCAAATATCGACTTGTCATTCCGACCAGCTATTAAGCTGCTGATAGCCGATTTAATTACACAGTTAAGCGTATCTATTAAACCGTCATTGTCCACAAGAGGAAAAAGGGTAATTAAAAGGCCACTGCACGCACATCCTTACTTACGTGTGTCAAGGTTTAAACCTAGTACCTAATATATTTGGAAGCATTTTACCTACCTGAGCACACTACGCTATAAACTAAACGTATAAGCCCAGGTTTACAAAACACTGTTTCAAAGGTAGGGGATTAAGTTTTGGTAGAGTTTGGCATTGAATCAAACTTGTTAAGTATTCCGCTTTAAAAAAATATTTTATCAAAAACATGCAATTTTATCTCAGCTTGTAAATAATGCCATTGTAAACAGTTTAACTGAAACATAAACTTTACCCTAACTTCACTGTGCCGCTCGAAACTTTCTACAAGAAAAGGCTAGGATGTGAGACATCCAAGACGCAGTAGAGAGCATGCGCTTTAAACAAGAAGATGAGTGACTAATCACTCTCTTATACGGTCGATTAATTACAAAAATATTTGGGGGCGCTCCCCACCCACCTACCCCCACCCCTGGCGTAGTGGTTGAGTAGCCGATTTGTAACTCCTCTGACTGTTTTGCCTCCCAACGCGTGGGTTCGAGTCCCGTTCGGGGCGAAATAATTAATGTGAGGTCTTCCAGCTTTCGCTATAATGATCATAATTGATCATAATTGGTAGCTGCGATGTAGCTCAAAAACAATGCAAATTATAAACATTTGACAGTAACGAACCATAACTTTAATGGGAAGTAGAGTATTTGCTACTTTGTTTTCTTTGTTCCCTGCTACATTGCTAAAATCGGTATAATTCAGTTTCTTTTGCTAAACAATACTTCGCCAAACAGCTGCGAATTCCAATAAATGCCTGCTACCTTTTTTATAATTGCAAGCTATACATTATTACTGCAAGCTACAATGTTAAAAAACGGAATACCCAGTTATTGTCCCTGAAAAATGTCTCGCTGCGATTTCCCTTTTGCCAGCCACACTTTCGTCCCCATAAAAATGCATTCCGTAAGAGGCACCGCTCTGTGCCTCCAGAGCGGCACCAGCGATACGACAAGATGTTGCACTGGGTACCGTGAAGCATACGATCGCTGTAAACAATGCACTTCGCATCTATCTGTCTCTTGGTAGGTGTATTATCAGCTGTATAGACGGGCTCATTAATGTTATTTTCTAAACAAACTCATAGTCTTTGATCTTACAGCACGCGCAACGCGTGCCAGCTGATTACAAGCTATCTGTATCAACTAGACAAGGCATAAATAGAATATATTTACGTCAAAGCGCAGACAATAAAAGAGCTGTGAAAGACTTGGCCGACACATCAAGGCATGCTTGAAATGGACCTATGAGTCAAAAATGCATAACACTGAAGGAATTCCCTCTTATCACCAAACATTTTGGTATGTTGTACTTGAAAGTTAACATAAACATGGAATCGTGAAAGAATGAAAGCGATCAAGACTTAGTTTTCATGGAAAGGTCGAAAGTCAGCAACTTCGGAATGTACCCCGTGGATCGTGCTTTATGCTAGACAATCAATGGTATATCTAAGCCAGTTGGAAAAAAACCCACAGATAATATGAATGCTAATACAACAGCGTAATTTGTTGAACTGAAACAGTTCGTTTCTATAACGTCCAGTAGTCAGTAAGAGGTGTGCTTCAGAATTTTCAATTAGAAATAATGTTTGGTGTTATAGAATGGTATCTTATCGAAAAATAATTTTAAAAGATTACTATTCCTTAAGGAAACGTCATATATTTAAACTAAATATTACTCAATTTCTTGAAAAGTCTGCCCTTCTGCATTATTCAAGAGACACATAGACAGGTATTGCTCGTTTTTTTTTATATTTCCGTTCTTGTACAATACAAAAACGTTATTGACATGCTGTGTAAATGTCTCATGATAAAGGCAGAAAGAGTGTTAGTTTTAAAAATAATGTTTGTTTTTTATCTTGGACAACATATTTCTGGCCTATACTCTAACAATATACACTAACAGCAATTAATATGTAGTTAAGATGTATTATTTAAAAGCCAGATATCAATACAGCTACAGAATATTTAACAGGCAATGATAACTTGTCGCCATTATACTCATTCATAATTCCTCGCCAAAATACCCATTCGTAATTCTTCGCCAACATTCGGAAACTTTAAATGTCTGCATTGCTTTGAACAGGATTCTTGTGTATATGAAATGTCGTAGTTCGAAACCTCTTTTCTCGCGGCTTTTATTATTTTAGAAAAAATTTAAAACTGTTCTACTTTAAAAAACTTTCACAAAATGTTAAATAATTTTATTTCTTACCGTTTGTATCTTTCTTTCATTTATTTTTCTTTTCATTTTCTTCATTATGTTATTTTATTATTGTTTACTATTATTTTAATGCGCATTTGATCACACGCTACACCTGCGCAAGATTTTATAACTTGATACATGTACTTTTCAACAGATAAAGTCCATCCTTTGGTTTGTTTGAATGAATGTAACACTGACACAGCCAGTATTAACACTGACACAGCCAGCATTAAAAGTTTCTCACATACATGGATCACAATATCAACAGCTTCGTTGAAATCTCTCACTGGCTTGAAAGGATAACGACAGAAACAAAAGACACTATCTATGTCTAAGATCAATTATTCATAGAGGCCGAAATGCTTTCTAAAATTTGACAGTCCTGTTGAGAAGATTATCAGTGGCATGTGGAAATGTTCAGGCATTTTTGAGGCTTTTTAAATAACTTAATGGGACAATGGTCCGCATAAAACTATACTAGCATAAACACGAACGCTGCATGTCGGACAGGCAAATAGTGCAGTATTGCTATACTAACCATTGCAATTACTTAACCTAAATTTACCAGAGCTTGTAATCTTAAAGGTCTTGCCTGCCAGTTAAATTACACAAATCAAAGACAGCTGGCCAGAAGGCTTCAACGTACATGTAATTGGTTCCTGATGTTCAGAAAGAAAACATTCAGATTCCGTGTAGTTTTTTTACGAATTATGACGGTTATATCTACTCTCTTTTCTAATCTATTTAGTTCTTACTGGAGAAACTTAAAATAATAACGTTCTGGACACTTCTGTTAACAAAAATGGCCGAGGAATATCAGATTTAGACAACATATTACATTTGACATAAGCGCCATCAAACCAGCAACTGCCTGAGTGTACACGTGGTTCGACCAGTCGGCTATCATACAAAAGGACTGAACCAGACTCTCTTGTACTAACACAGTTAGGGTTGGTATTTCGTTTAACAAAACAGCTTAATACATCTGTAAAGACAAAGTGGTAAAAATGGCGTTTAAAAGTGGTCGTCTTCTAATCAAAGAATGTGGGAAGAATCTCGTGCTACAGCTCTCAATTCTCACATCATTATTCATGCTAGAGAATCATCTACACTCAGTATTCACACAGGTTATAAAGACTACGTGTTGGCACATAGTATAAGAACTAAATATATTACAGGTAAAATGTCAAAGGCAAGCATATACTAAAAATGTGTAAATGCTGCTCGTTTTTTCTACAAAACAGTCAAACCGTACATGTAAAGTCAGCAGCAGAGAAATTATCAAACAACAGAATAACGGTGCATAAACATACTGTTTCCCTATAAGTTGAAATAGATTTTGTTTTATCTAGGTCATAAAATAAACGTTAGTTTTCAATGGAATAAATGCATCTGTATAAACGCACAGAATACTATTGTTTGGGTTTTTTTAGTTATGCCCGTTTCTACATTTATTTCATGACCAAACTATTCTAAACGAAGCTGCACACCTTCTTATATAACAGCCCAGATAGAGACATTGGCATGTTTATGAAAGAACTACAATGCCATATGGAAATTAAGCAAGTAACTAGTAAGGCTTTTATAATTATTTATATTTTTCAACACATAATAACGAAAAATAGAGGTGTAATCGCCTTTTTGCATTGCGTTTGATTGTATCCAAAGAGATGGTACTTAGGGCAAGATTAAACCGAAAGTAGACTGTTGTTTCGAGTTTTCTTTTTTATAGTTTAATAATTTGATAAACTATGACAACCTCAATTGAGCTCAGTATGTTAGAAGTAATGCAGCTTCGTTTAGACTGATTTGAGGAGGAATGGACTAAAGATGTGTACACATGAAAAACTATAATTTGGTAGTGTTTTGTGGCACTAGCTTCATAAGTGAACATGCATTCATTCAGTTGAAAACCTTGAAGAAAGTACCGATATGCTTACACACCGTGAAATGTGATATGTCAGAAAACACACCACACTAGAACCACACCCCATAATCGACAGTATGCAGTAAATAACACCAACAGCAGTGCACAATCTGATTGTAGCCTTGGTTTGAGACATGCGTTGCTATCATTAGCCGTTATTCTTCAATATGTGATAGTTCTCTTTCAAATGACAGTTTAGGTTGTTCATATTTGAAATGTGATTGAAATGAAATGTAAACGAATTATTTGTTGTAGTTTTAAACTAGTTGGAAGTTTAAATTTTAACCCATGAAGCAAATATCTTGTATGGTATGCATACCTTGTTAAGTAGATAAATTACAATAAAGATTTTGATAACAACAAGCTGTATTTTTGGCAGTGTGTTTTCTGTAAAGTGAACACATCTTAAGAACCAATAAGAATTCGTCTGAAGAGCCAATCATATTTATAGATACAATCTTTTGTTAAGAAGCAAGGTTTTAACAGAGTTACGTGTATTCTTCTCTTTTTTTTTTTTGACTCTATATAATTTACAAAAAGGATTGGTTCTTTAATTTTAAAAAAAAATCTTAACAATTGATTTTTCAATCTGTTCCGTTTTCCAAAATCAAGAAACTTTACAAAGTAAACTCAAGATGAACTTTCAAGTGTAGTGTATTGTCTGACTATATTGACAGACAGGGAAGTAACAGCAGAAGAAAATCCGTTTATTGTCTGTAAAGTGGATGTTAACTGCACAGCTGGGCGAGGTAATATTGGTTGCTTGGGCCGACAAAGGACCAACACCATACCTACTGGGCTAGCTCAGATAATAACCTATTCACCCCAGCAACATATTGATTGTACAGAGTAAATGACAATCATTTCTGCTGACACTATATCACGAGACTTCACAACCTATTGTCAGTGACTTTCTAGCAAATAAAAGCAGAAGACAGTAGGAACTTTCCAGCCGTACTTCCAAAAACGTTTAAGATTCTTTTGATTATTTAAGTATGGTTTTATATTAAATATATGTTTATTCACATCCACCTAATAAATCAGTGCACTTGTATTAAGTGCCTAAGCTTATTCAAAGTTATGATTTTGAAATGGAAAGGTACAAATAATTACAGAGTGCAAATGTGTTTCTCTCGTTGATTGAAACTTAAAACAGACGATATTTCGTGATAACTTTCGATAAGTAATCAAATTGCAAAAAAATGTAACTGCTTTTTTGTTTTCGTGTAGAGCTGTTCCATTTTGTAACTTAATGATACAGTTAAACAAAAATAATCTGCTTTATAATAGCGCTTTTTTTCTTGTGAGCTTTTAAATGGTCGATGTCGTGCTGCAGTCTACAATAAGGAATGCCCACTAAACACTGCACAGGAAGAAAAGTGGGTCTATATTGCGGAGCCTGAGACTAAGTGTCCCAAGATACGGACACCCAAAATATTCCAAAATTTTCATTACTGGTACAGCTCGTTTGTTATAACATTTTGTTACTAAATTTTCTTAACATAGGGTATAAATGTTTGTTTTGTTTGTGATATATACCGCAACTGCCAATTATGGTCATAATAGCGACGTCCAGCTATTTGGTGGCAGAAGACCCCAGATAAACCTCTGGGTAGAACAACCGGCGCACCGCAAGTCAGCTGCAAGACTTTCGCACATTAATTCCTTGGCCCCGAACGGAACTCGAACCCACTCGGTGAGACGCTTAGCAGTCAGAGGAGGTTTTTCTCATATCAAAGATCAATGTGCAGAATATAACGACAAATCTGTGCACATATAAAAATAGCATAAATATATATTTCAACCTTAATCAAACCTCTTGTATCGGTGTAATGGCGGTGAGTCTGTTTTGCTTCTGCTGTAAGTTGTACGTCTTTAAAAATACTTCTCAGTGACTATACTATCACTGTTATGACTTCTTTTTTAAACAACACGAGAAGAATAGAAAATCAAGAATATGTGGCCGGACACAAAGAATCTAGACAATAATCTGTGGTTAAATTTTAAATTCTTGTTTCATAGGTTCGTCAAATAGTTGTGGTGCTGTAAGACTGACAAGAAGCATAATTACTAACTTTCTTTATACGACATGTAAAGTTAGAACTCGTTAGTATTACAACGCATGCATAAAGCAACGACACGAATAAAATTCCATTTCATTTTGTGTCCCTTGTGTATTTGTTTTGACAAAATGACTTGCACACCTTAGTAACGTGACGTACTGCAGTGATCACCGTTTACAAGAGCAACTGCAATATACGGCTGCTTTGTTATTTAAGTGAATGCTCCTTGCGCACAGATGTACCTGGTTGTATTAGACCTTATTAAATATCGCACTGAAAGCGCAGATAATACTGCCAGATTTAAAAAAATATTTTTAGTTCTTTTATATTTGTTTTAAGCGTTTGCGTCGTCTTTAATGATTCGCATCAACGCTTTCTTTTTGTTTATTTTAAGAACATCGACTTTTCTTCCTTTAAGTGTCTAAGATATTTATCTTGTTCATATGCCTACATTTATACCTTGCTATATGTTCAGTTTGTACTATCATACACTTGCTCGTGACAGCATGTTTTTTTTCTTCAAAATTATTACACTTGTTATGTATACAACTTATATCATTAGATTATTACTCGTAGAATTATAAATATGTTCTAATATGTGTTTGTAGATAAATTTCAGGGTATGTTTGTAGACATTGTAACAACCCAGCCCTGCCCCTTACGGTGTTTCAGTGTACAGACCCCCAGATCAGCGATGCCTGGGTCCGATACCAACCTCTAGGCCCATCATGTCGTGTCAGCCATCCAGTACTAATTACGGTTATAAAAGACTGTTTTCCGATCTCTTTTCATTTTATCACGGCATCGTAATTAAGACAGGAAAGAATCCAATAACATTTCGCCCGTCTGAAATCTGTAATCTGATGGCGTCTGCACGAAATGTAAAACGTCAAGTGTCTCGCTTGAATAAAAGTTTGTAGTTTTTGTTTTGGTGATTTTACTTTTTGGAATACGTAATTGGTCACAGACGCAAACATTGCTAATAAAAATTGTTGATAAATATAGACAAATTGGATGCTGCTCTCCTTAGCATGCACGAAAAAGCGAAAATGCATGTTTACGAATTGTCTTAATTATATGCCACACTCCTGGAAATATACTTTTAAAATAAACTCGATCGACTTACCTTGGTCTGTTTCGAAGGCTATGAACTCTGACGTCATAAACTGGTTGGCTAGTGACGTTTTACCGACCCCTTTGTCCCCAAGAATTGCCACTTTATACACCAGCGGCACGGCTGACGACCCCGTGCTCTCTGCCGTTCCACTGTCTTTCGAGTGAGTACTGTTCACTCTCTGGCGACCAGGCGATCCAGCCGACGCCGCATTCTCATTGGTATAAGCACTTCCGGTGGAATTAACACTTGTAGAACTTCTCTTGAAAGAGTCACCTCTGTTTATTATACCGCCTTTCTGTGTTGTTTTGAAAGATCGAACCCGGCGGAGCGGTTCCGTGTTTTCTTTTCGTGAGTTTATGTCCTCGTAAGACACTGACAGGAAATTAGCTGACGGGGACGGCAGACTAGACCTCCGCGGCCTCTCCGTCTCAACGTTGAGCAGTTTCGGCCTCGGTCTGTTTCGGAACGAGCAGGACCGACCATGTGCAGGTGGTAGCTGCTGGGGCTCGGCCTGAAGCAGCCTCCGGCGCTGTAACAACTTTGAGTTGGCCTCTGGCATGATGAGTCCCTCGCCATCGCCATCGCAATCGTGAAGGATCTTCGGAACACTCATGGTTCTCTCCCGAGCTTCACCCTCACTTAACTCCTTCGTCATACTCTACAAACAAAACCACAATCATACAGCACGTTTACATATATCACCAAAGTGACCATGGCGAACATTAAAATCAACAATCGTACAACGTGCACGATTCGTATGAACAATAATAATTATTATACAGTATCACAGTTCACGCTAAAGTTAACCAATACATATCCCAGCAAACATGCGAACAAAACAGGTGATAATCAATATACCCGTTCCTCGACCGGAGCTCTATAGCTGTGTGCCTCTTTCATCGAGTAGTCAGATTCTAAATGGTCTGTGAGAGTGATAGCGCGGCTTATATTGGAAACGGTGCGCGGGAAAACACGTGGTGCTGCTAAACTTTATTGCGTTGGTAGAAGGTGAGTACAAAACATACAGTGTAACAGACCATAAGGCTGGCAGGGACACTACTGACTCTACCACATTGTGAAGTTAATGATTGTATCCACCTGGCTCCGAACAAACACGATTTTTTTCATACGATTGAAGAAGACAGACAATGACAACATACCCCATGTACCGTTCCGTGCAAACCATATCGACCCGCGCCAAACGGTGCTTTCAAAACCAATAATTACTTGCTGATAGAATCACAAATGTTACTATACCACTGCAATCAGGTTTATATCTCTTACTGCTACTGTTTCGGCCGTAATCCATTACCAGGAACTTAATACTTTAATAGTCACTACTATTACTACTACTACTACTACTACTAACAGTAGTAGTAGCAGCAGTAGTAGTAATAGTAGAAGTAGTAGTGCAACTACAATTACATTAACTACTACTTCTAATACTACTAAAACTTATACTAATAGTCATACACTTGTATAAAATTCTACTTCCACTTCTTCTACTAATAATACTTCTAATACTACTACGCAAAAATGGTCATACTACTATTGATGATAATAGACAGTTGAAGTAGTAGTAGTAGTAGTAGTAGTAGTAGTAGTAGTAGTGGTAGTAGTAGTAGTAGTAGTAGTAGTAGTAGAAGTAGTAGTAGTAGAAGTAGAAGTAGTAGAAGTAGTAGTAGTAGTAGTAGTAGTAGTAGTAGTAGTAGTAGTAGTAGTAGTAGTAGTAGTAGTAGTAGTAGTAGTAGTAGTAGTTGTTGATGTTGTTGTAGTAGTAGTATATAACACAAGTTTATTTTTCGTTAATATAATACTCATTGATTTATTTAGGTTATTTAATGAGCATATCACACAGGCATCATTATTGGTTTTTGGTTCCATTTATCCTAATGACATCCACTTATTAAGTTATTATACATCATTATATCAATATTAGTATTGCTCGTTTTTGATATTATAATAATTATTCTGTACCCAACGTTCTACAAAATACCTGTATGGGAAACAGGGTTAATAATATCTGTCAGTGTGTGGCTGCAACCTGTGTTGTTTGCGGTGTTGTTTTTTCTGGTAGTCTGCCAGATAGATGCCAGGTAACTGTCACGTGGCTTTTGGTACTACTACCACCATGGTTAGTAACCGGTTACTCAGCGCAGTGTGTCACAGTCTTATTCACGGGGATACGGACGGGGATTTTGGTAAATTCAATGCCACCACTATGTACCTGTACAGCATCTGTTTAACAATACAACAGATTTCTCTTGGCACCATCCTCAGTTAAGTGGATGTCCGTAATAGCTAATTATAATGATAGTCTATTGCAATATTGTTACTAAAACTAAAGCTCCTATTCAATACAGTATGGACAATAATAAAAATCGTCTTCAGTCTTTATTACAATATCTTTGTCCCCAGGTTCTTCAATTAATCGATTAGCATTAGTCAGAAGCATAGGCGCACGTGTAAAGAAAACAAAAATGTGTGTTCGCGCGTTTTACGTAAAACCAGCAGTAAACAAGATGTACAGTTATTTAATGGCCAAATTAAGTTATATATAACGGCCTTGGCATATTTCCACATTCGCAAGCGTTATATTTCAGAGCAAAATCTGTAATTAATTTATTTTTTAAATCATAGAAAATGTTATAGATAAATCAGATATTGTCAACTTTAAGGATTTTGCTGATAGCTGGATGTTAACAAAATATATTTGTCGCCAGGCTCGGCTTGAAAGTGAAAATATACATGTCATTCTAAGTTATATAAGGAAACGATGACATTTTAAATAGAGTATGTCATAGTTTGTAGCCTGTCCATTGAATTAGTGATAGAAATGACCAAAGACAGTAACGTGCGTAACGTTAGAAAAGAATCCAAAACACGCGTCACTATAATCTTGCTATTGTTAAATGTATTTAAAATAGACAAAGGGTAATTAAGGCCTTTAAACATTATTAACAACATCACTTGCAGACACGTATTTTGCCAAGGTAACGTAAGGCCATCCATGTGCTTCTATACTGCGTTGTATGATAAACTAAGTGTTTCGATAATGCGTTCGTTAATTCATGATGCTTCAACCTTCGATAATTAAAATCAACCATAAAAGTCAGACAGGCACTAAATTAGTCCTTTTATTTTAGAACAGCGTCGATATGACATCAAAGTGATGTGATGTCGATAATGAACGGCACTAATTGGCTCGTTATTTATGGGCATTGTCTGATGTTTATAATACTTATGTGAATTGATATGGCGAGAAATAATAGATACTGATGTCTGAAGCAGTGTACATGGACATCCACATGGCATGGCTCGTGAGCATATATCAAGACAATGACAAAGGTAAAACTACAACTGGTGCCACATGTACTACATTTATTGCATCGCATTATATTAAACTGCGTTTTTTACAATGTATTTTATTGCATTGTATTGTGTTGTATTGTATTGTATTGTATTGTATTGTATTGAATGGCACTTCTTCGTTTTTATTGCTCATGCACACGCATTGGAACTTGTTGGGTTTAAAAACTGTACCAACGATCCTTCATGCAGACAGAGTTCACTTTCCGCTGGATTAGCGATGTATTCATGTTAAGGGCATCGCATGACTCCAAAAATATGACACGGCGCCCAGTGATATTATCCTAACACTGGCTTGAACGGTCTTTGACAGGTTACAGATTACTTATAGCTAAGAATACTAAATGAATTTTGCTCTGGTAACACTTTAGGACTTCAGCTTGTCATTAAACTTTTGGCCTCCGGCTATGGGTCCCGTGACAGTCCCCTCTGCACCGCCTACACGTCATCGAATACAATATATTCTATGTACTGAGGTCTAACAACTTTTCATCTGTATTGTTCTAAGTGGTATAAAGACACGAGTGGGACCAAACGCTGAGGGGTCGTCAATTGGTAACGCCGAAGCTCGTTATGGCGTGAGCTTTAAATAACGGCGACGACGATCATGTAAGAGCCAGTGGTTCTATCCAGCTCATGGTTCTATCCACCCAGTGGTTCTATCCAGCTCATGGTTCTATCCACCCGGTGGTTTTATCCAGCTCCTGGTTCTAACCAGCTCATGGTTCTATCCAGCTCATGGTTCTATCCACCCGGTGGTTTTATCCAGCTCATGGTTCTATCCACCCGGTGGTTCTATCCAGCTCATTGTTCTATCAAGCTCATGGTTCTATCCAGCTCATGGTTCTATCCAGCTCATGGTTCTATCCAGATCATGGTTCTATCCAGCTCATGGTTCTATCCACCCGGTGGTTCTATCCAGATCATGGTTCTATCCAGCTCATGGTTCTATCAAGCTCATGGTTCTATCCAGCTCATGGTTCTATCCAGCTCATGGTTCTATCCAGCTCATGGTACTATCCAGCTCATGGTTCTATCCAGCTCATGATTCTATCCAGCTCATGGTACTATCCAGATCATGGTTCTATCAAGCTCATGGTTCTATCCAGATCATGGTTCTATCAAGCTCATGGTTCTATCCAGCTCATGGTTCTATCCAGCTCATGGTTCTATCCAGCTCATGGTACTATCCAGCTCATGGTTCTATCCAGCCGGTGGTTCTATCCAGCTCATGGTTCTATCCAGCTCATGGTTCTATCCAGCTCATTGTTATATCCACCTGGTGGTGCAATCCAGCTCATGGTTCTATCCACCCGGTGGTTCTATCAAGCTCATGGTTCTATCCAGCTCATGGTTCTATCCAGCTCATGATTCTATCCAGCTCATGGTACTATCCAGCTCATGGTTCTATCCAGCTCATGGTTCTATCCAGCTCATGGTGCTATCCAGCTCATGGTTCTATCCACCCAGTGGTTCTATCCAGCTCATGGTTCTATCCACCCGGTGGTTTTATCCAGCTCCTGGTTCTAACCAGCTCATGGTTCTATCCAGCTCATGGTTCTATCCACCCGGTGGTTTTATCCAGCTCATGGTTCTATCCACCAGGTGGTTTTATCCAGCTCATGGTTCTATCCACCCGGTGGTTCTATCCAGCTCATTGTTCTATCCAGCTCATGGTTCTATCCATCTCATGGTTCTATCCAGCTCATGGTTCTATCCAGATCATGGTTCTATCAAGCTCATGGTTCTATCCACCCGGTGGTTCTATCCAGCTCATTGTTCTATCCAGCTCATGGTTCTATCCAGCTCATGGTACTATCCAGCTCATGGTTCTATCCAGCCGGTGGTTCTATCCAGCTCATGGTTCTATCCAGCTCATTGTTCTATCCACCCGGTGGTTTTATCCAGCTCATGGTTCTATCCACCCGGTGGTTCTATCCAGCTCATTGTTCTATCAAGCTCATGGTTCTATCCAGCTCATGGTTCTATCCAGCTCATGGTCCTATCCAGATCATGGTTCTATCCACCCGGTGGTTCTATCCAGCTCATGGTTCTATCCAGCTCATGGTTCTATCCAGCTCATGGTACTATCCAGCTCATGGTACTATCCAGCTCATGGTTCTATCCAGCCGGTGGTGCTATCCAGCTCATGGTTCTATCCACCCGGTGGTTTTATCCAGCTCCTGGTTCTATCCAGCTCCTGGTTCTATCCAGCTCATGGTTCTATCCACCCGGTGGTTTTATCCAGCTCCTGGTTCTATCCAGCTCCTGGTTCTATCCAGCTCATGGTTCTATCCACCCGGTGGTTTTATCCAGCTCATGGTGTTTTCCAGCTCCTGGTTCTATCCAGCTCATGGTTCTATCCAGCCGGTGGTGCTATCCAGCTCATGGTTCTATCCACGCGGTGGTTTTATCCAGCTCATGGTTCTATCCAGCTCATGGTTCTATCCACCCGGTGGTTTTATCCAGCTCATGGTTCTATCCACCCGGTGGTTCTATCAAGCTCATGGATCTATCCAGCTCATGGTTCTATCCAGCTGGGGGTGCTATCCAGCTCATGGTTCTATCCAGCTCATTGTTCTATCCAGCTCATGGTTCTATCCACCCGGTGGTTCTATCCAGCTCATGGTTCTATCCAGCTCATGGTTCTATCCAGCTGGGGGTGCTATGAAGCTCATGGTTCTGTCCAGCTCATGGTTCTATCCAGCTGGGGGTGCTATGAAGCTCATGGTGCTATCCAGCTCATGGTTCTATCCAGCTGGGGGTGCTATGAAGCTCATGGTTCTATCCAGCTCATGGTTCTATCCAGCTCATGGTGCTATCCAGCTCATGGTTCTATCAAGCTCATGGTTCTATCCAGCTCATGGTTCTATCCAGCTCATGGTTCTATCCAGCTCATGGTTCTATCCACCCGGTGGTTGTATCCAGCTTATGGTTCTATCCAGCTCATGGTACTATCCAGCTCATGGTTCTATCCAGCTCATGGTTCTATCCAGCTCATGGTGCTATCCAGCTCATGGTTCTATCCACCCAGTGGTTCTATCCAGCTCATGGTTCTATCCACCCGGTGGTTTTATCCAGCTCCTGGTTCTAACCAGCTCATGGTTCTATCCAGCTCATGGTTCTATCCACCCGGTGGTTTTATCCAGCTCATGGTTCTATCCACCAGGTGGTTTTATCCAGCTCATGGTTCTATCCACCCGGTGGTTCTATCCAGCTCATTGTTCTATCCAGCTCATGGTTCTATCCATCTCATGGTTCTATCCAGCTCATGGTTCTATCCAGATCATGGTTCTATCCAGCTCATGGTTCTATCCACCCGGTGGTTCTATCCAGCTCATTGTTCTATCCAGCTCATGGTTCTATCCAGCTCATGGTACTATCCAGCTCATGGTTCTATCCAGCCGGTGGTTCTATCCAGCTCATGGTTCTATCCACCCGGTGGTTCTATCCAGCTCATTGTTCTATCAAGCTCATGGTTCTATCCAGCTCATGGTTCTATCCAGCTCATGGTCCTATCCAGATCATGGTTCTATCCACCCGGTGGTTCTATCCAGCTCATGGTTCTATCCAGCTCATGGTTCTATCCAGCTCATGGTACTATCCAGCTCATGGTACTATCCAGCTCATGGTTCTATCCAGCCGGTGGTGCTATCCAGCTCATGGTTCTATCCACCCGGTGGTTTTATCCAGCTCCTGGTTCTATCCAGCTCCTGGTTCTATCCAGCTCATGGTTCTATCCACCCGGTGGTTTTATCCAGCTCCTGGTTCTATCCAGCTCCTGGTTCTATCCAGCTCATGGTTCTATCCACCCGGTGGTTTTATCCAGCTCATGGTGTTTTCCAGCTCCTGGTTCTATCCAGCTCATGGTTCTATCCAGCCGGTGGTGCTATCCAGCTCATGGTTCTATCCACGCGGTGGTTTTATCCAGCTCATGGTTCTATCCAGCTCATGGTTCTATCCACCCGGTGGTTTTATCCAGCTCATGGTTCTATCCACCCGGTGGTTCTATCAAGCTCATGGATCTATCCAGCTCATGGTTCTATCCAGCTGGGGGTGCTATCCAGCTCATGGTTCTATCCAGCTCATTGTTCTATCCAGCTCATGGTTCTATCCACCCGGTGGTTCTATCCAGCTCATGGTTCTATCCAGCTCATGGTTCTATCCAGCTCATGGTTCTATCCAGCTCATGGTTCTGTCCAGCTCATGGTTCTATCCAGCTGGGGGTGCTATGAAGCTCATGGTGCTATCCAGCTCATGGTTCTATCCAGCTGGGGTGCTATGAAGCTCATGGTTCTATCCAGCTCATGGTTCTATCCAGCTCATGGTGCTATCCAGCTCATGGTTCTATCAAGCTCATGGTTCTATCCAGCTCATGGTTCTATCCAGCTCATGGTTCTATCCAGCTCATGGTTCTATCCACCCGGTGGTTGTATCCAGCTTATGGTTCTATCCAGCTCATGGTTCTATCCAGCTCATGGTTCTATCCACCCGGTGGTTCTATCCAGCTCATGGTTCTATCCAGCTCATGGTTATATCCAGCTCATGGTTCTATCCAGTTCATGGTTCTATCCAGCTCATGGTTATATCCAGCTCATGGTCATATCCAGCCGGTGGTGCTATCCAGCTCATGGTTCTATCCAGCTCATGGTTCTATCCAGCTCATGGTTCTATCCACCCGATGGTTCTATCCAGCTCATGGTTCTATCCAGTTCATGGTTCTATCCAGCTCATGGTTCTATCAAGCTCATGGTTCTATCCACCCGGTGGTTCTATCCAGCTCAAGGTTCTATCCAGCTCATGGTTATATCCAGCTCATGGTCATATCCAGCCGGTGGTGCTATCCAGCTCATGGTTCTATCCAGCTCATGGTTCTATCCAGCTCATGGTTCTATCCACCCGATGGTTCTATCCAGCTCATGGTACTATCCAGCTCATGGTTCTATCCAGCCGGTGGTTCTATCCAGCTCATGGTTCTATCCAGCTCATGGTTCTATCCAGCTCATTGTTATATCCACCTGGTGGTGCAATCCAGCTCATGGTTCTATCCACCCGGTGGTTCTATCAAGCTCATGGTTCTATCCAGCTCATGGTTCTATCCAGCTCATGATTCTATCCAGCTCATGGTACTATCCAGCTCATGGTTCTATCCAGCTCATGGTTCTATCCAGCTCATGGTTCTATCCAGCTCATGGTTCTATCCAGCTCATTGTTATATCCACCTGGTGGTGCAATCCAGCTCATGGTTCTATCCACCCGGTGGTTCTATCAAGCTCATGGTTCTATCCAGCTCATGGTTCTATCCAGCTCATGATTCTATCCAGCTCATGGTACTATCCAGCTCATGGTTCTATCCAGCTCATGGTTCTATCCAGCTCATGGTGCTATCCAGCTCATGGTTCTATCCACCCAGTGGTTCTATCCAGCTCATGGTTCTATCCACCCGGTGGTTTTATCCAGCTCCTGGTTCTAACCAGCTCATGGTTCTATCCAGCTCATGGTTCTATCCACCCGGTGGTTTTATCCAGCTCATGGTTCTATCCACCAGGTGGTTTTATCCAGCTCATGGTTCTATCCACCCGGTGGTTCTATCCAGCTCATTGTTCTATCCAGCTCATGGTTCTATCCATCTCATGGTTCTATCCAGCTCATGGTTCTATCCAGATCATGGTTCTATCCAGCTCATGGTTCTATCCACCCGGTGGTTCTATCCAGCTCATTGTTCTATCCAGCTCATGGTTCTATCCAGCTCATGGTACTATCCAGCTCATGGTTCTATCCAGCTCATGGTTCTATCCACCCGGTGGTTTTATCCAGCTCATGGTTCTATCCACCCGGTGGTTCTATCCAGCTCATTGTTCTATCAAGCTCATGGTTCTATCCAGCTCATGGTTCTATCCAGCTCATGGTCCTATCCAGATCATGGTTCTATCCACCCGGTGGTTCTATCCAGCTCATGGTTCTATCCAGCTCATGGTTCTATCCAGCTCATGGTACTATCCAGCTCATGGTACTATCCAGCTCATGGTTCTATCCAGCCGGTGGTGCTATCCAGCTCATGGTTCTATCCACCCGGTGGTTTTATCCAGCTCCTGGTTCTATCCAGCTCCTGGTTCTATCCAGCTCATGGTTCTATCCACCCGGTGGTTTTATCCAGCTCCTGGTTCTATCCAGCTCCTGGTTCTATCCAGCTCATGGTTCTATCCACCCGGTGGTTTTATCCAGCTCATGGTGTTTTCCAGCTCCTGGTTCTATCCAGCTCATGGTTCTATCCAGCCGGTGGTGCTATCCAGCTCATGGTTCTATCCACGCGGTGGTTTTATCCAGCTCATGGTTCTATCCAGCTCATGGTTCTATCCACCCGGTGGTTTTATCCAGCTCATGGTTCTATCCACCCGGTGGTTCTATCAAGCTCATGGATCTATCCAGCTCATGGTTCTATCCAGCTGGGGGTGCTATCCAGCTCATGGTTCTATCCAGCTCATTGTTCTATCCAGCTCATGGTTCTATCCACCCGGTGGTTCTATCCAGCTCATGGTTCTATCCAGCTCATGGTTCTATCCAGCTCATGGTTCTATCCAGCTCATGGTTCTGTCCAGCTCATGGTTCTATCCAGCTGGGGGTGCTATGAAGCTCATGGTGCTATCCAGCTCATGGTTCTATCCAGCTCATGGTGCTATGAAGCTCATGGTTCTATCCAGCTCATGGTTCTATCCACCCGGTGGTTTTATCCAGCTCCTGGTTCTATCCAGCTCCTGGTTCTATCCAGCTCATGGTTCTATCCACCCGGTGGTTTTATCCAGCTCATGGTGTTTTCCAGCTCCTGGTTCTATCCAGCTCATGGTTCTATCCAGCCGGTGGTGCTATCCAGCTCATGGTTCTATCCACGCGGTGGTTTTATCCAGCTCATGGTTCTATCCAGCTCATGGTTCTATCCACCCGATGGTTCTATCCAGCTCATGATTCTATCCAGTTCATGGTTCTATCCAGCTCATGGTTCTATCCAGCTCATGGTTCTATCCACCCGGTGGTTGTATCCAGCTTATGGTTCTATCCAGCTCATGGTTCTATCCAGCTCATGGTTCTATCCACCCGGTGGTTCTATCCAGCTCATGGTTCTATCCAGCTCATGGTTATATCCAGCTCATGGTCATATCCAGCCGGTGGTGCTATCCAGCTCATGGTTCTATCCAGCTCATGGTTCTATCCAGCTCATGGTTCTATCCACCCGATGGTTCTATCCAGCTCATGATTCTATCCAGTTCATGGTTCTATCCAGCTCATGGTTCTATCAAGCTCATGGTTCTATCCACCCGGTGGTTCTATCCAGCTCATGGTTCTATCCAGCTCATGGTTATATCCAGCTCATGGTCATATCCAGCCGGTGGTGCTATCCAGCTCATGGTTCTATCCAGCTCATGGTTCTATCCAGCTCATGGTTCTATCCACCCGATGGTTCTATCCAGTTCATGGTTCTATCCAGCTCATGGTTCTATCCAGCTCATGGTTCTATCAAGCTCATGGTTCTATCCAGCTCATGGTGCTATCCAGCTCATGGTGCTATCCAGCTCATGGTTCTATCCAGCTCATGGTTCTATCCACCCGGTGGTTCTATCCAGCTCATGGTTCTATCCAGCTCATGGTGCTATCCAGCTCATGGTTCTATCCAGCTCATGGTGCTATCCAGCTCATGGTGCTATCAAGTTCATGGTTCTATCCAGCTCCTGGTTTTATCCAGCTCCTGGTTCTATCCAGCTCATGGTTCTATCCACCCGGTGGTTGAATCCAGCTTATGGTTCTATCCAGCTCATCGTTCTATCCAGCTCATGGTTCTATCCACCCGATGGTTCTATCCAGCTCATGGTTCTATCCAGTTCATGGTTCTATCCAGCTCATGGTTCTATCCAGCTGGGGGTGCTATCCAGCTCATGGTTCTATCCAGCTGGGGGTTCTATCCAGCTCATGGTTCTATCCAGCTGGGGGTTCTATCCAGCTCATGGTTTATCCAGCTCATGGTTCTATCCAGCTGGGGGTGCTATCCAGCTCATGGTTCTATCCAGCTCATGGTTCTATCCAGCTCATGGTTCTATCTAGCTGGGGGTGCTATCCAGCTTATGGTTCTGTCCACCCGGTTGTTATATCCAGATCATGGTTCTATCCAGCTCATGGTTATATCCACCCGGTGGTTCTATCCAGATCATGGTTCTATCGAGCTCATGGTTCTATCCACCCGGTGGTGCTATCCAGATCATGGTTCTATCCAGCTCATGGTTATACCCACCCGGTGGTGCTGTCCAGATCATGGTTCTATCGAGCTCATGGTTATACCCACCCGGTGGTGCTATCCAGATCATGGTTCTATCCAGCTCATGGTTCTATCCACCCGGTGGTGCTATCCAGCTCATGGTTCTATCCAGCTCATGGTTCTATCCACCCGGTGGTGCTATCCAGCTCATGGTTCTATCCAGCTCATGGTTCTATCCACCCGGTGGTGCTATCCAGCTCATGGTTCTATCCAGCTCATGGTTCTACCCACCCGGTGGTGCTATCCAGCTCATGGTTCTATCCAGCTCATGGTTCTATCCACCCGGTGGTGCTATCCAGATCATGGTTCTATCCAGCTCATGGTTCTACCCACCCGGTGGTGCTATCCAGCTCATGGTTCTATCCACCCGATGGTTCTATCCAGTTCATGGTTCTATCCAGCTCATGGTTCTATCCAGCTCATCGTTCTATCCAGCTCATGGTTCTATCCACCCGATGGTTCTATCCAGCTCATGGTTCTATCCAGTTCATGGTTCTATCCAGCTCATGGTTCTATCCAGCTGGGGGTGCTATCCAGCTCATGGTTCTATCCAGCTGGGGGTTCTATCCAGCTCATGGTTCTATCCAGCTGGGGGTTCTATCCAGCTCATGGTTTATCCAGCTCATGGTTCTATCCAGCTGGGGGTGCTATCCAGCTCATGGTTCTATCCAGCTCATGGTTCTATCCAGCTCATGGTTCTATCTAGCTGGGGGTGCTATCCAGCTCATGGTTCTATCCAGCTCATGGTTCTATCCAGCTGGGGGTGCTATCCAGCTTATGGTTCTGTCCACCCGGTTGTTATATCCACATCATGGTTCTATCCAGCTCATGGTTATATCCACCCGGTGGTTCTATCCAGATCATGGTTCTATCGAGCTCATGGTTCTATCCACCCGGTGGTGCTATCCAGATCATGGTTCTATCCAGCTCATGGTTATACCCACCCGGTGGTGCTGTCCAGATCATGGTTCTATCGAGCTCATGGTTATACCCACCCGGTGGTGCTATCCAGATCATGGTTCTATCCAGCTCATGGTTCTATCCACCCGGTGGTGCTATCCAGATCATGGTTCTATCCAGCTCATGGTTCTACCCACCCGGTGGTGCTATCCAGCTCATGGTTCTATCCAGCTCATGGTTCTATCCACCCGGTGGTGCTATCCAGCTCATGGTTCTATCCAGCTCATGGTTCTATCCACCCGGTGGTGCTATCCAGCTCATGGTTCTATCCAGCTCATGGTTCTACCCACCCGGTGGTGCTATCCAGCTCATGGTTCTATCCAGCTCATGGTTCTATCCACCCGGTGGTGCTATCCAGATCATGGTTCTATCCAGCTCATGGTTCTACCCACCCGGTGGTGCTATCCAGCTCATGGTTCTATCCAGCTCATGGTTCTATCCACCCGGTGGTGCTATCCAGCTCATGGTTCTATCCAGCTCATGGTTCTATCCAGCTCATTGTTATATCCACCTGGTGGTGCAATCCAGCTCATGGTTCTATCCACCCGGTGGTGCTATCCAGCTCATGGTTCTATCCAGCTCATGGTTCTATCCAGCTCATGGTTCTATCCAGCTCATGGTTCTATCCACCCGGTGGTTCTATCCAGCTCATGGTTCTATCCACCCGGTGGTTCTATCCAGCTCATGGTTCTATCCACCTGGTGGTGCAATCCAGCTCATGGTTCTATCCAGCTCATGGTTCTATCCAGCTCATGGTTCTATCCAGCTCATGGTTCTATCCAGCTCATGGTTCTATCCACCCGGTGGTTCTATCCAGCTCATGGTTCTATCCACCCGGTGGTGCTATCCAGCTCATGGTTCTATCCACCCGGTGGTGCTATCGAGCTCGTTGTTGTATCCAGCTCGCGATTTTATCCAGCCAGGGTTGCTATCCAGCTCGTGGTTCCATCCAGCTCGCGGTTCTATTTAAAATTGTATATATATATATATATATATATATATATATATATATATATATATATATATATATATATATATATATATATATATATATATATATATATATATATATATATATATGGAGTTTATTTCTAAGTTAAGATCATCTTGCAAATAATTTGTATATTTATGATTTAAAATCGAGTTTAACGTATGGCATTTACCTGTGTTGTTTGCTGAGTTAAACGCTCCGTTCAAGGGCCTTTGCATTTCAAAAAACAACAAAGCATTGTATTTCTTACCAGTGCTGTATTCGTAAGTCAAACAAGTAGTTCGATGCTGTTCTGATCGTAATAGAAGTCATGCTCATAAATATAAGGAAGGTCATGTTTGTCACAACGTGCCATTTAATATCGATTCTTCCATAAACCGTGCTGCCAACCAACACAGATTAGTAACCATATCAATTAGCGCTCTGTATGCTGCGTGTGTTTAAAAGCGTATGTTTAAAAGTGTATGCATGCCTCGCAACGGACTGAGTATGGCGACATTGACAAGCTTTATAATCTAGATATGATTAACTGGTGTGTGTCAAGGGAATGTGAACCGTATCGAATTAATAAATCTACCATGAAATACGAAATAACGCCATCCAAATTTAAACTTGGTCCTACTAACACTTTCAAAATAACAAAACACAACATGTCCCTGTGTCAATTGACGTCATCGAGTGTCACGAGAACAATCATTTATTTATAAATGCCAGCTAATTATGTATTTCCCTCGGGTAACATCAAAGTTACAATAATTTAGTTATTCGTTGAATTTTAAATCAGGCACATCCTCTAAGTTCTAATAATTAGTCCATTTACAAATCTCTTCAAGTCATATTATGAGTCGGACTTCAGTTCTCTTTTTAAAAAATCAATTTTATATATTGAGAGAAAGAACAATAAGGGTAATAGGTGGAACTTTGGATTCAGATACGGGATGTACCGGGTGCGATGTCTAGTTGTGACCTACCAAGCCTAAGAAATTGCAGTGATATGCTTTTCACAGTTAAGGCAGTACAATGTCTGCTTCCAAGGGATACCTGGATAGCTAAAACATAAGGCGTGGGACAAAAGTTAGTTACTCAACACAATATTAACATCATAGTGATAAAAGCATGGATCAGGCTGCATTGACTGTGCCAAGGAGACCTGAGAACGAATGGCTATCAGTAGTCTTACGTCGTCCGTGTCGGTCGTCCTCCTGGTATAGTACTAAGATATAATTTTATGCTGAAAAGAATACACATTTATTTTCCAAGCATTGTTTAGACTTTGTTAAGAATGAGAGAGAAAACGTATTGGTATATTAAAAAAACTGGTTTTATTAACTTAACAGTATTCGTATAAATTTACCGAAACCTATCGGGATACCATTTCCAGTTGTTTATTGTACTGAGGGTGAGGCTGCAGAGAGCTTCCATATAAAGTAAAAAGGTTGTTAGAGAACATTTAAGATAGTCGCTTATAAGATGGTTGTTGTAGAGAGGTATACTGTGTTAGTATTTATTCCACATCATTCAACTAAATGTTGAGTTAGCTCAGGGTCAGATTAAGGCGCACGGCACTTTAACATTCTCTGGATATACGAAAATACATAATTATGAACGTACAAATCTAATTTAATCGGTTAAACATGTATGAAAATGTGTGATTGCTGTCAATGTTCTGTCTTTGTTGTTGTTGTTTTTTGTTATACCAACTCCATCTTTTTTTCCTATTGCTTTATAACCATTTGACTCAACTTGAAACATGCGAATAAGGGATTTATTTCCTGTATAAATAAGTAGAAGCATGGCGCTTGCGTGTAAGTGGACCTGTACCTTTTCTGTGGGAAATAAGGAAATCTTTCATGAATAAATACAAAGTTTGTTTTATTTGTTTTAATATATGCATGTTTGTTTTATGACATTTTACTTCAAAATTAGTTTATATCTTGATTCCGAAACCTTGATAGAAGCCACCAGGTATGATCTAGAAACACAGCATTTTCCGAGGGAGCATGCCCGCGGACCTCACTAGTGGTCATGACTACACATCATATCATGCATAGCTACATCCCTGGTAATACGTATCAAAAACGCATCTCCGAATTCCCAGAAAGCAAAATGATACCCGAAAACAAATGTCTCCTGACCTTCTTGTATCGTATGTGAAATTCTACAGTTTAACTTTAGATTATATATTATATCTAGTTTAAAACCAATAGGTAACGATTTCAATTATATAAAAAATATTGGACACATTTTAATTACTGGCTGTTGAGACGTTATATTTGCGTCGATAGATATTTAAGCATGATTTGGGTCACTTAAATCAACCAAAAAATCATTAACATACAGTTGTTTGACAGTGCTGTCATAGATATTGGATGTAATTGACGGTTTCTGCTTTAGTTAAGTTTTCAATCTAAAGAACTCCAGTCATTGATGAAATCTGCGGACGCGATGACCGGACACATGGAATATGTTCAACAGTTTATTCAAATTGTTGTTGTTGTTGCTGCTGCTGCTGTTGGTGTTGTTGTTGTTGTTGTTGTTGTTGACGCGGACATACGGACCCGCATGACGAACGCGGAGACAGGAATTCTGGCCTTCACAACCCCATTAACAGACTTATTTCACATCATGTAATTATAACTCCAACGTGATTCCAGAATAATTTAACCTTAGGCAATCATATTTTGTGATTAAACCCTACCGTATATCAATATGCATACTATTATTTCATGCTCTTCGATTGATGCAAAAGTAAATCAATAACACGCACCGTACCCTACCATTGTATTGATCAGTCTAAATTTAATTAGTCGTACTTCGACAAAAGAGAGTGTGTGCATTGTGTACCTTATACATACTGTCGCATTGTCACGTAGATCACAACATGTGAAGAATAAGCTACGTTAAACCAATATGCTCACAAGTGTGTGTATTTATACAAGTCTGGAATACTTTTACTTAACACCTCAGTCATGCACGAGAATGATATGGAATATTTTATCTTTTAAAAGCCTTTTTTCCATTTTTGTTTGTATTATTTTATATTGCAGCTATGTAAGTTTTGCATCTTAATCTATAATTATTATTATTATTATTATTATTATTATTATTATTATTATTATTATTATTATTATTATTATTATTATTATTATTATTATTATTATTTATAACTATTAATAGTATCTGTTGTTTTATTTATTTGAGTTATACTTACAAATTTTCTCTATTCAAAATTATACACGGTATAAAATATATTTTGTATAATCACAGTACTTCGCAGTCTTTAATCGCGATGTAGAAGTGAGGATTTTTGTCAAAAATAATGAAATATTTGAATTCAGGGAATGCAATGACAAATTATAACAAATGTTCATTTCCATCAAAAACTTTAAATATAAGTGCAAATGGCACTATGATCATAAAGATTTGTTTTTGTTTTGTTTTTATTATTATGAAATCCAAGACACACACATTTACTTCTTAAAATCCCCTTAACGGTGTAAGGACATACGAAAGATTAATGTCTTCAAATGTTTTGTTGGTTTCTAAATATAAGTGGAAAACAATGTGAAGACGGTAAACCTGGAAGGGTATATAGTCTGGCTTGTGAGTTTAAATTATGTCCTAATGGGGACTGTCTGGCTTGTGAGTGTAAATTCTGGTCAAATGGGTACTGTCTGGCTTGTGAGTGTAAATTCTGGTCAAATGTGTACTGTCTGGCTTGTGTGTGTAAATTCTGGCCTAATGGGTACTGTCTGGCTTGTGAGTGTAAATTCTGGCCTAATGGGTACTGTCTGGCTTGTAAGTGTAAATTCTGGTCTAATGGGTACTGTCTGGCTTGTGAGTGTAAATTATGACCTAATGGGTACTGTCTGGCTTGTGAGTGTAAATTCTGGTCAAATGTGTACTGTCTGGCTTGTGTGTGTAAATTCTGGCCTAATGGGTACTGTCTGGCTTGTAAGTGTAAATTCTGGTCTAATGGGTACTGTCTGGCTTGTGAGTGTAAATTCTGGCCTAATGTGTACTGTCTGGCTTGTAAGTGTAAATTCTGGTCAAATGTGTACTGTCTGGCTTGTGTGTGTAAATTCTGGTCAAATGTGTACTGTCTGGCTTGTAAGTGTAAATTCTGGTCAAATGTGTACTGTCTGGCTTGTGTGTGTAAATTCTGGCCTAATGGGTACTGTCTGGCTTGTGAGTGTAAATTCTGGCCTAATGGGTACTGTCTGGCTTGTGAGTGTAAATTCTGGTCAAATGTGTACTGTCTGGCTTGTGTGTGTAAATTCTGGCCTAATGGGTACTGTCTGGCTTGTGAGTGTAAATTCTGGCCTAATGGGTACTGTCTGGCTTGTAAGTGTAAATTCTGGTCTAATGGGTACTGTCTGGCTTGTGAGTGTAAATTCTGGCCTAATGGGTACTGTCTGGCTTGTAAGTGTAAATTCTGGTCTAATTGGTACTGTCTGGCTTGTGAGTGTAAATTCTAGTCTAATTGGTACTGTCTGGCTTGTGAGTGTAAATTCTGGCCTAATGGGTACTGTCTGGCTTGTGAGTGTAAATTCTGGCCTAATGGGTACTGTCTGGCTTGTGAGTGTAAATTCTGGCCTAATGTGTACTGTCTGGCTTGTGAGTGTAAATTCAGGTCTAATGTGTACTGTCTGGCTTGTGAGTGTAAATTCTGGTCTAATGTGTACTGTCTGGCTTGTGAGTGTAAATTCTGGTCTAATGTGTAATGTCTGGCTTGTGAGTGTAAATTCAGGTTTAATGTGTACTGTCTGGCTTGTGAGTGTAAATTCAGGTTTTATGGGTCCTGTCTGGCTTGTGAGTGTAAATTCTGGTCTAATGTGTACTGTCTGGCTTGTGAGTGTAAATTCTGGTCTAATGTGTACTGTCTGGCTTGTGAGTGTAAATTCTGGTCTAATGTGTACTGTCTGGCTTGTGAGTGTAAATTATGTCCTAATGGGTACTGTCTGGCTTGTGAGTGTACATTCTGGTCTAATGTGTAATGTCTACCTTGTGAGTGTAAATTCTGGTCTAATGTGTACTGTCTGGCTTGTGATTGTAAATTAAGGTCTAATGTGTACTGTCTGGCTTGTGAGTGTAAATTCTGGTCTAATGTGTACTGTCTGGCTTGTGAGTGTAAGTTCTGGTCTAATGTGTACTGTCTGGCTTGTGAGTGTAAATTCAGGTCTAATGTGTACTGTCTGGCTTGTGAGTGTAAATTCAGGTCTATTGTGTACTGTCTGGCTTGTGAGTGTAAATTCTGGTCTAATGTGTACTGTCTGGCTTGTGAGTGTAAATTCTGGTCTAATGTGTACTGTCTGGCTTGTGAGTGTAAATTCTGGTCTAATGTGTACTGTCTGGCCTGGGCCAGTGTAAATTCTGGTCTAATGTGTACTGTCTGGCTTGTGTGTGTAAATTCAGGTCTAATGGGTACTGTCTGGCTTGTGAGTGTAAATTCAGGTCTAATGGGTACTGTCTGGCCTGGGCCAGTGTAAATTGTGGCCTAATGGGTACTGTCTGGCTTGTGAGTGTAAATTATGTCCTAATGGGTACTGTCTGGCTTGTGAGTGTAAATTCTGGTCTAATGGGTACTGTCTGGCTTGTGAGTGTAAGTTATGTCCTAATGGGTACTGTCTGGCCTGGGCCAGTGTAAATTCTGGCCTAATGCGTACTGTCTGGCTTGTGCGTGTAAATTCTGGCCTAATGGGTACTGTCTGGCTTGTGAGTGTAAATTATGTCCTAATGGGTACTGTCTGGCCTGGGCCAGTGTAAAGTCTGGCCTAATGGGTACTGTCTGGCTTGTGAGTGTAAATTATGTCCTAATGGTTACTGTCTGGCCTGGGCCAGTGTAAATTCTGGCCTAATGGGTACTGTCTGGCTTGTGAGTGTAAATTCTGGCCTAATGGGTACTGTCTGGCTTGTGAGTGTAAATTATGTCCTAATGGGTATTGTCTGGCTTGTGAGTGTAAATTCTGGCCTGATGTCTACTGTCTGGCTTGTGAGTGTAAATTCAGGTCTAATATGTACTGTCTGGCTTGTGAGTGTAAATCTTTGTCTAATGTGTACTGTCTGGCTTGTGAGTGTACATTCTGGCCTAATGGGTACTGTCTGGCTTGTGAGTGTAAATTCAGGTCTAATGGGTACTGTCTGGCCTGGGCCAGTGTACATTCTGGTCTAATGGGTACTGTACGGCCTGGGCCATTGTAAATTCTGGCCTTATGGGTACTGTCTGGCCTTGGCCAGTGTAAATTCTGGCCTAATAGGTATTGTCTGGCCTGAGCCAGTGTAAATTCTGTCATTTTGGCTACTATCAGGCCTGCGCAAGTGTAAATTCTGGCCTAATGGGTGCTGACTGGCCTGGGCCAGTGTAAATTATGTCCTAATGGGTACTGTCTGGCCTGGGCCAGTGTAAATTCTGGCCTAATGCGTACTGTCTGGCTTGTGCGTGTAAATTCTGGCCTAATGGGTACTGTCTGGCTTGTGAGTGTAAATTATGTCCTAATGGGTACTGTCTGGCCTGGGCCAGTGTAAAGTCTGGCCTAATGGGTACTGTCTGGCTTGTGAGTGTAAATTATGTCCTAATGGTTACTGTCTGGCCTGGGCCAGTGTAAATTCTGGCCTAATGGGTACTGTCTGGCTTGTGAGTGTAAATTCTGGCCTAATGGGTACTGTCTGGCTTGTGAGTGTAAATTATGTCCTAATGGGTATTGTCTGGCTTGTGAGTGTAAATTCTGGCCTGATGTGTACTGTCTGGCTTGTGAGTGTAAATTCAGGTCTAATATGTACTGTCTGGCTTGTGAGTGTAAATCTTTGTCTAATGTGTACTGTCTGGCTTGTGAGTGTAAATTCTGGCCTAATGGGTACTGTCTGGCCTGTGAGTGTAAATTCAGGTCTAATGGGTACTGTCTGGCCTGGGCCAGTGTAAATTCTGGTCTAATGGGTACTGTACGGCCTGGGACATTGTAAATTCTGGCCTTATGGGTACCGACTGGCCTTGGCCAGTGTAAATTCTGGCCTAATAGGTATTGTCTGGCCTGAGCCAGTGTAAATTCTGTCATTTTGGCTACTATCAGGCCTGCGCAAGTGTAAATTCTGGCCTAATGGGTGCTGACTGGCCTGGGCCAGTGTAATTCTGGCCTAATAGGTATTGTCTGGCCTGAGCCAGTGTAAATTCTGCCCTAATGGCTACTATCAGACCTGAGCCAGTGTAAATGCTGGCCTAATGGGTACTGTCTGACTTGTGAGTGTAAATTCTGGCCTAATGGGTACTGTCAGACCTGGGCCAGTGTCAATTCTGGCCTAATGGGTACTGTCTGGCTTGTGAGTGTACATTCTAGTCTAATGGGTATTATCAGAGCTGGGCCAGTGTAAATTCTGGCCTATACGTGCTGTCTGGCTTGTGAGTGTAAATTCTGGTCTAATAGGTGCTGTCTAGTCTGGCCTGTCCCAGTGTAAATTCTGGCCTAATGGGTACTGTCTGGCCTGGGTCAGTGTAAATTCTGGCCTAATGGGTACTGTCAGGCCTGGACCAGTGTAAATTCTGACCTAATAGGTACTGTCTGGCCTGGGCCATGGTAATGCTGGCCTAATGGGTACTGTCTGGCCTTGACCAGTGTAAATTCTGGCCTAATGGGTACTGTCTGGCCTGGGTCAGTGTACATTCTGGTCGAATAGATGGGAACTGTGTCGCCTGAACCAGTGAAAATTCTGACCCAATGGGTACTGTCTGGCCTGGGTCAGTGTAAATTCTGACCTAATGGGTACAGTTTGGCCTGGGCCAATGTAAATTCTGGCCTAATGGGTACTGTCTGGCCTGGGCCAGTGAAAATTCTGGCCTAATGGGTACTGTCAGGCCTGGGCCTGTGTAAATTCTGGAAATTCTGGCCTAATGGGTACTGTCAGGCCTGGACCAGTGTAAATTCTGACGTAATGGGTACGGTCTGGCCTGGGTCAGTGTAAATTCTGGCCTAATGGGTACTGTCAGGCCTGGGCCTGTGTAAATTCTGGAAATTCTGGCCTAATGGGTACTGTCTGGCCTGGGTCAGTGTAAATTCTGGCCTAATGGGTACTGTCAGGCCTGGGCCTGTGTAAATTCTGGCAAATTCTGGCCTAATGGGTACTGTCAGGCCTGGGCCAGTGTAAATTCTGACGTAATGGGTACTGTCTGGCCTGGGTCAGTGTAAATTCTGACGTAATGGGTACTGTCTGGCCTGGGTCAGTGTAAATTCTGGCCTAATGGGTACTGTCAGGCCTGGGCCTGTGTTAATTCTGGAAATTCTGGCCTAATGGGTACTGTCTGGCCTGGGTCAGTGTAAATTCTGGCCTAATGGGTACTGTCAGGCCTGGGCCTGTGTAAATTCTGGCAAATTCTGGCCTAATGGGTACTGTCAGGCCTGGACCAGTGTAAATTCTGACCTAATAGGTACTGTCTGGCCTGGGCCATGGTAATGCTGGCCTAATGGGTACTGTCTGACCTGGGCCAGTGTAAATTCTGGCCTAATGGGTACTGTCTGGCTTGTGAGTGTAAATTATGTCCTAATGGGTACTGTCTGGCCTGGGCCAGTGTAAAGTCTGGCCTTATGGGTACTGTCTGGCTTGTGAGTGTAAATTATGTCCTAATGGTTACTGTCTGGCCTGGGCCAGTGTAAATTCTGGCCTAATGGGTACTGTCTGGCTTGTGAGTGTAAATTCTGGCCTAATGGGTACTGTCTGGCTTGTGAGTGTAAATTATGTCCTAATGGGTATTGTCTGGCTTGTGAGTGTAAATTCTGGCCTGATGTGTACTGTCTGGCTTGTGAGTGTAAATTCAGGTCTAATATGTACTGTCTGGCTTGTGAGTGTAAATCTTTGTCTAATGTGTACTGTCTGGCTTGTGAGTGTAAATTCTGGCCTAATGGGTACTGTCTGGCTTGTGAGTGTAAATTCAGGTCTAATGGGTACTGTCTGGCCTGGGCCAGTGTACATTCTGGTCTAATGGGTACTGTACGGCCTGGGCCATTGTAAAGTCTGGCCTTATGGGTACTGTCTGGCCTTGGCCAGTGTAAATTCTGGCCTAATAGGTATTGTCTGGCCTGAGCCAGTGTAAATTCTGTCATTTTGGCTACTATCAGGCCTGCGCAAGTGTAAATTCTGGCCTAATGGGTGCTGACTGGCCTGGGCCAGTGTAAATTATGTCCTAATGGGTACTGTCTGGCCTGGGCCAGTGTAAATTCTGGCCTAATGCGTACTGTCTGGCTTGTGCGTGTAAATTCTGGCCTAATGGGTACTGTCTGGCTTGTGAGTGTAAATTATGTCCTAATGGGTACTGTCTGGCCTGGGCCAGTGTAAAGTCTGGCCTAATGGGTACTGTCTGGCTTGTGAGTGTAAATTATGTCCTAATGGTTACTGTCTGGCCTGGGCCAGTGTAAATTCTGGCCTAATGGGTACTGTCTGGCTTGTGAGTGTAAATTCTGGCCTAATGGGTACTGTCTGGCTTGTGAGTGTAAATTCTGACCTAATAGGTACTGTCTGGCCTGGGCCATGATAATGCTGGCCTAATGCGTACTGTCTGGCCTTGACCAGTGTAAATTCTGGCCTAATGGGTACTGTCTGGCCTGGGTCATTGTACATTCTGGTCGAATAGATGGGAACTGTGTCGCCTGAACCAGTGAAAATTCTGACCCAATGGGTACTGTCTGGCCTGGGTCAGTGTAAATTCTGACCTAATGGGTACAGTTTGGCCTGGGCCAATGTAAATTCTGGCCTAATGGGTACTGTCTGGCCTGGGCCAGTGTAAATTCTGGCCTAATGGGTACTGTCAGGCCTGGGCCTGTGTAAATTCTGGAAATTCTGGCCTAATGGGTACTGTCAGGCCTGGACCAGTGTAAATTCTGACGTAATGGGTACTGTCTGGCCTGGGTCAGTGTAAATTCTGGCCTAATGGGTACTGTCAGGCCTGGGCCTGTGTAAATTCTGGAAATTCTGGCCTAATGGGTACTGTCTGGCCTGGGTCAGTGTAAATTCTGGCCTAATGGGTACTGTCAGGCCTGGGCCTGTGTAAATTCTGGCAAATTCTGGCCTAATGGGTACTGTCAGGCCTGGACCAGTGTAAATTCTGACGTAATGGGTACTGTCTAGCCTGGGTCAGTGTAAATTCTGACGTAATGGGTACTGTCTGGCCTGGGTCAGTGTAAATTCTGGCCTAATGGGTACTGTCAGGCCTGGGCCTGTGTAAATTCTGGAAATTCTGGCCTAATGGGTACTGTCTGGCCTGGGCCAGTGTAAATTCTGGCCTAATGGGTACTGTCTGGCTTGTGAGTGTAAATTCTGGCCTAATGGGTACTGTCTGGCTTGTGAGTGTAAATTCTGACCTAATAGGTACTGTCTGGCCTGGGCCATGATAATGCTGGCCTAATGCGTACTGTCTGGCCTTGACCAGTGTAAATTCTGGCCTAATGGGTACTGTCTGGCCTGGGTCATTGTACATTCTGGTCGAATAGATGGGAACTGTGTCGCCTGAACCAGTGAAAATTCTGACCCAATGGGTACTGTCTGGCCTGGGTCAGTGTAAATTCTGACCTAATGGGTACAGTTTGGCCTGGGCCAATGTAAATTCTGGCCTAATGGGTACTGTCTGGCCTGGGCCAGTGAAAATTCTGGCCTAATGGGTACTGTCAGGCCTGGGCCTGTGTAAATTCTGGAAATTCTGGCCTAATGGGTACTGTCAGGCCTGGACCAGTGTAAATTCTGACGTAATGGGTACTGTCTGGCCTGGGTCAGTGTAAATTCTGGCCTAATGGGTACTGTCAGGCCTGGGCCTGTGTAAATTCTGGAAATTCTGGCCTAATGGGTACTGTCTGGCCTGGGTCAGTGTAAATTCTGGCCTAATGGGTACTGTCAGGCCTGGGCCTGTGTAAATTCTGGCAAATTCTGGCCTAATGGGTACTGTCAGGCCTGGACCAGTGTAAATTCTGACGTAATGGGTACTGTCTAGCCTGGGTCAGTGTAAATTCTGACGTAATGGGTACTGTCTGGCCTGGGTCAGTGTAAATTCTGGCCTAATGGGTACTGTCAGGCCTGGGCCTGTGTAAATTCTGGAAATTCTGGCCTAATGGGTACTGTCTGGCCTGGGTCAGTGTCAATTCTGGCCTAATGGGTACTGTCAGGCCTGGGCCTGTGTAAATTCTGGCAAATTCTGGCCTAATGGGTACTGTCAGGCCTGGACCAGTGTAAATTCTGACCTAATAGGTACTGTCTGGCCTGGGCCATGGTAATGCTGGCCTAATGGGTACTGTCTGGCCTGGGCCAGTGTAAATTCTGGCCTAATGGGTACTGTCTGGCTTGTGAGGTGTAAATTCTGGCCTAATGGGTACTGTCTGGCTTGTGAATGTAAATTATGTCCTAATGGGTACTGTCTGGCTTGTGAGTGTAAATTCTGGCCTAATGGGTACTGTCTGGCTTGTGAGTGTAAATTATGTCCTAATGGGTACCGTCTGGCCTAGGCCAGTGTAAATTCTGTCCTAATGGGTACTGTCTGGCTTGTGAGTGTAAATTCTGGCCTAATGGGTACTGTCTGGCTTGTGAGTGTAAATTATGTCCTAATGGGACATAAATGGGAATTGTGTAGCCTGAACCAGTGAAAATTCTGACCCAATGGGTACTGTCTGGCCTGGGCCAGTGTAAATCCTGATCTAATGGGTACAGTTTGGCCTGGGCCAATGTAAATTCTGGCCTAATGGGTACTGTCTGGCCTGGGCCAGTGAAAATTCTGGCCTAATGGGTGCTGACTGGCCTGGGCCAGTGTATATTCTGGCCTAATAGGTATTGTCTGGCCTTAGCCAGTGTAAATTCTGCCCTAATGGCTACTATCAGACCTGAGCCAGTGTAAATGCTGGCCTAATGGGTACTGTCTGACTTGTGAGTGTACATTCTAGTCTAATGGGAATTATCAGAGCTGGGCCAGTGTAAATTCTGGCCTATAGGTGCTGTCTGGCTTGTGAGTGTAAATTCTGGTCTAATAGGTGCTGTCTAGTCTGGCCTGTAAATTCTGGCCTAATGGGTACTGTCTGGCCTGGGTCAGTGTAAATTCTGGCCTAATGGGTACTGTCAGGCCTGGACCAGTGTAAATTCTGACCTAATAGGTACTGTCTGGCCTGGGCCATGGTAATGCTGGCCTAATGGGTACTGTCTGGCCTTGACCAGTGTAAATTCTGGCCTAATGGGTACTGTCTGGCCTGGGTCAGTGTACATTCTGGTCGAATAGATGGGAACTGTGTCGCCTGAACCAGTGAAAATTCTGACCCAATGGGTACTGTCTGGCCTGGGTCAGTGTAAATTCTGACCTAATGGGTACAGTTTGGCCTGGGCCAATGTAAATTCTGGCCTAATGGGTACTGTCTGGCCTGGGCCAGTGAAAATTCTGGCCTAATGGGTACTGTCTGGCCTGGGCCTGTGTAAATTCTGGAAATTCTGGCCTAATGGGTACTGTCAGGCCTGGACCAGTGTAAATTCTGACCCAATGGGTACTGTCTGGCCTGGGTCAGTGTACATTCTGGTCGAATAGATGGGAACTGTGTCGCCTGAACCAGTGAAAATTCTGACCCAATGGGTACTGTCTGGCATGGGTCAGTGTAAATTCTGACCTAATGGGTACAGTTTGGCCTGGGCCAATGTAAATTCTGGCCTAATGGGTACTGTCTGGCCTGGGCCAGTGAAAATTCTGGCCTAATGGGTACTGTCTGGCCTGGGCCTGTGTAAATTCTGGAAATTCTGACCTAATGGGTACAGTTTGGCCTGGGCCAGTGAAAATTCTGACCCAATGGGTACTGTCTGGCCTGGGTCAGCGTAAATTCTGGCCTAATGGGTACTGTCTGGCCTGGGCCAGTGAAAATTCTGGCCTAATGGGTACTGTCAGGCCTGGGCCTGTGTAAATTCTGGAAATTCTGGCCTAATGGGTACTGTCAGGCCTGGACCAGTGTAAATTCTGACGTAATGGGTACTGTCTGGCCTGGGTCAGTGTAAATTCTGGCCTAATGGGTACTGTCAGGCCTGGGCCTGTGTAAATTCTGGAAATTCTGGCCTAATGGGTACTGTCTGGCCTGGATCAGTGTAAATTCTGGCCTAATGGGTACTGTCAGGCCTGGGCCTGTGTAAATTCTGGCAAATTCTGGCCTAATGGGTACTGTCAGGCCTGGACCAGTGTAAATTCTGACGTAATGGGTACTGTCTGGCCTGGGTCAGTGTAAATTCTGACGTAATGGGTACTGTCTGGCCTGGGTCTGTGTAAATTCTGGCCTAATGGGTACTGTCAGGCCTGGGCCTGTGTAAATTCTGGAAATTCTGGCCTAATGGGTACTGTCTGGCCTGGGTCAGTGTAAATTCTGGCCTAATGGGTACTGTCAGGCCTGGGCCTGTGTAAATTCTGGCAAATTCTGGCCTAATGGGTACTGTCAGGCCTGGACCAGTGTAAATTCTGACCTAATAGGTACTGTCTGGCCTGGGCCATGGTAATGCTGGCCTAATGGGTACTGTCTGGCCTGGGCCAGTGTAAATTCTGGCCTAATGGGTACTGTCTGGCTTGTGAGTGTAAATTCTGGCCTAATGGGTACTGTCTGGCTTGTGAATGTAAATTATGTACTCATGGGTACTGTCTGGCTTGTGAGTGTAAATTCTGGCCTAATGGGTACTGTCTGGCTTGTGAGTGTAAATTATGTCCTAATGGGTACCGTCTGGCCTAGGCCAGTGTAAATTCTGTCCTAATGGGTACTGTCTGGCTTGTGAGTGTAAATTCTGGCCTAATGGGTACTGTCTGGCTTGTGAGTGTAAATTATGTCCTAATGGGACATAAATGGGAATTGTGTAGCCTGAACCAGTGAAAATTCTGACCCAATGGGTACTGTCTGGCCTGGGCCAGTGTAAATCCTGACCTAATGGGTACAGTTTGGCCTGGGCCAATGTAAATTCTGGCCTAATGGGTACTGTCTGGCCTGGACCAGTGAAAATTCTGGCCTAATGGGTGCTGACTGGCCTGGGCCAGTGTATATTCTGGCCTAATAGGTATTGTCTGGCCTTAGCCAGTGTAAATTCTGCCCTAATGGCTACTATCAGACCTGAGCCAGTGTAAATGCTGGCCTAATGGGTACTGTCTGACTTGTGAGTGTACATTGTAGTCTAATGGGAATTATCAGAGCTGGGCCAGTGTAAATTCTGGCCTATACGTGCTGTCTAGTCTGGCCTGTCCCAGTGTAAATTCTGGCCTAATGGGTACTGTCTGGCCTGGGTCAGCGTAAATTCTGGCCTAATGGGTACTGTCTGGCCTGGGTCAGTGTAAATTCTGGCCTAATGGGTACTGTCAGTTCTGGGCCTGTGTAAATTCTGGCAAATTCTGGCCTAATGGGTACTGTCAGGCCTGGACCAGTGTAAATTCTGACCTAATGGGTACTGTCTGGCCTGGGTCAGTGTAAATTCTGGCCTAATCGGTACTGTCTGGCCTGGGTCAGTGTAAATTCCGGCCTAATGGGTACTGTCAGGCCTGGGCCTGTGTAAATTCTGGCAAATTCTGGCCTAATGGGTACTGTCAGGCCTGGACCAGTGTAAATTCTGACCTGATAGGTACTGCCAGGCCTGGGCCTGTGTAAATTCTGGCAAATTCTGGCCTAATGGGTACTGTCTGGCCTGGGTCAGTATACATTCTGGCCGAATGGATAGGTACTGTGTGGCCTGAACCAGTGAAAATTATGACCCAATGAGTACTGTCTGGTCTGGGCCAGTGTAAATTCTAGCCTAATAGGTATTGTCTGGCCTGGGCCAGTGTAAATTCTGACCTAATGGGTACTGTCTGGCCTGGGCCAGTGTAAATTCTAGCCTAATAGGTATTGTCTGGCCTGGGCCAGTGTAAATCCTGGCCTAATGGTTACTATCTGGCCTGTGCCAGTGTAAGTTCCGACCTAATGGCTACTGTCTGGCTTATAAGTGTAAATTCTGTCTAGCTTGTGAGTGTACATTCTGGCCTAATGGATTATGTCTGGCCTGGGCCAGTGTAAATTCTGCCCTAATGGCTACTGTTTGGCCTGGGCCAGTGTAATTTCTGAAAAGAAGTTCTGGCCTAGGTCAAAATATATCAAGGTATAATCAGGATTGTGTTCCTCTTGCCCGTTACTCCTTGACAACTTATCCTAGAACAAGTGTTCTCTGGTCATTCTCATTGTATGTTTTATCTGTCCTTTGTTTAAGCTATTGCTATGTTCGAGTCGGGGTTATACAGTGTAAATTCTGACCTAATGGGTACTGTCTGGCCTGGGCCAGTGTAAATTCTAGCCTAATAGGTATTGTCTGGCCTGGGCCAGTGTAAATTCTGGCCTAATGGGTACTGTCTGGCTTGTGAGTGTAAATTATGTCCTAATGGGTACTGTCTGGCTTGTGAGTGTAAATTATGTCCTAATGGGTACTGTCTGGCTTGTGAGTGTAAATTATGTCCTAATGGGTACTGTCTGGCCTGAGCCAGTGTAAATTCTGGCCTAATGGGTACTGTCTGGCCTGGGCCAGTGTAAATTATGTCCTAATGGGTACTGTCTGGCTTGTGAGTGTAAATTATGTCCTAATGGGTACTGTCTGGCTTGTGAGTGTAAATTATGTCCTAATGGGTACTGTCTGGCCTAGGCCAGTGTAAATTCTGGCCTAATGGGTACTGTCTGGCTTGTGAGTGTAAATTCTGGCCTAATGGGTACTGTCTGGCCTGAGCCAGTGTAAATTCTGGTCTAATGGGTACTGTACGGCCTGGGCCATTGTAAATTCTGGCCTTATGGGTACTGTCTGGCCTTGGCCAGTGTAAATTCTGGCCTAATAGGGATTGTCTGGCCAGAGCCAGTGTAAATTCTGTCATTTTGGCTACTATCAGGCCTGGGCAAGTGTAAATTCTGGCCTAATGGGTGCTGACTGGCCTGGGCCAGTGTAAATTCTGGCCTAATAGGTATTGTCTGGCCTTAGCCAGTGTACATTCTGCCCTAATGGCTACTATCAGACCTGAGCCAGTGTAAATGCTGGCCTAATGGGTACTGTCTGGCTTGTGAGTGTACATTCTAGTCTAATGGGAATTATCAGAGCTGGGCCAGTGTAAATTCTGGCCTATACGTGCTGTCTAGTGTGGCCTGTCCCAGTGTAAATTCTGGCCTAATGGGTACTGTCTGGCCTGGGTCAGCGTAAATTCTGGCCTAATAGGTACTGTCTGGTCTGGGTCAGCGTAAATTCTGGCCTAATAGGTACTGTCTGGTCTGGGTCAGTGTAAATTCTGGCCTAATGGGTACTGTCAGGCCTGGGCCTGTGTAAATTCTGGCAAATTCTGGCCTAATGGGTACTGTCAGGCCTGGACCAGTGTAAATTCTGACCTAATGGGTACTGTCTGGCCTGGGTCAGTGTAAATTCTGGCCTAATGGGTACTGTCTGGCCTGGGTCAGTGTAAATTCCGGCCTAATGGGTACTGTCTGGCCTGGGCCTGTGTAAATTCTGGCAAATTCTGGCCTAATGGGTACTGTCCCCCCCCCCTACTCCGGATTGTTGGACCAGAACAGCGCCGGGTCGCCTCATGTTACAGCGTGCATGAGTGATGCGGCTATCCGGCAGGTTTATTTCAATCAGTGACAATATTTCACAGCAAATTGGCTGTGGCAGGGCCATAAAGGCATTTCCCTTTAATTATTCATAGCTTTTTAATCTGGTTCTCTGGCAGCGGCTGTAAACATACCGCTACATGGCGGCAAAAATGTCGTTTTGTCTTTGACACCATATTTTTGTACGATATAAATGCTTATTTCACAATGCCTATTCAACCAGAATAATCTTGTCATGGACGATAACATTCGCCGAGGTTCATGCATTATTAATATCTGACAGCCATAGCGTCATAACTCCGGGGTATCGGTAAAACATGTTGATCCTTGCCCCACCGTGAATGTTCGGACTTCACAACTTCGATCAGGTAACGTGTCGGCTATTCATCCTTCTACAACTAGTTTGTGTATATTCAAATACAATGGTTCACTGCAGGTGTAATTTCGTGATTTCGACGACAGTCGTCCACCGGTCCGTATTCGTGTCGAGACCCATTTCGGAACCCGCAGTGGTCGTCTATTGCTATGTAATTCTTAAAGTACTTGAGAATGGGGTAATAAAATATGTGGCTTCAATGTGACAAGTTAAACAATGGATTTTACCTGGAATATTTACACTGTTTGCTCTGCGTATAACAAAACTTGATTTATAAATGCGGCCATTGTGTTAACATTAAAACAAATCTCTTAAAATGTGTTAATGTTCATAATGAACTGAAATAGCCCGCGTTTTTATTTGTTTTTTCTAATAAATGGTATACGTTAATTTAAAACCCAAGTCTAGCAATTGTCTAGAAACTAATGAAATGTGTTCTAAAAGAACGCTTGGAGCTTTGCTGTGACATACAATGAACTTACTTGAAAACGGATTGCTGGAACCTTGAGCAGTTGGGTCAACAAATGTTGTAGAGCTTTTAGAACTCCTGTGTTGCTCCTGAGATTGCCTACTGTACCTTTTCATCTCAGAGAAGGGAGAGTTTGTTGGAAATAATCGTAGCCATAAAAAAACTTGGATAATATAACTGAATTCGTTTAAGAACGTTTACATCTGGTCTCCATTTGTGTCATGGCATCGGACGGAAGGACGGACAGACAGACAGACAGACAGACAGACAGACAGACAGACAGACAGACAGACAGACAGACAGACAGACAGACAGACAAATACTTTATTAACACTAATGTACATACATGTACAAAATGAGGATCTGTACAATTTGTTTTATATATTACTATGTTAAGTTCGGTCAAATAAGTGAAATTCTAAAGAAGAGGTGATGTTAATGGAAGTAGGGATATTTTGTTAGTAGGGAGGTTAGTGGGGGTGGGGGTAGATGGGGGACACACAGGATAATATAGTTTCTAAACACAAAGGTTACAAATGAAATTGTCGTAGAACAGCTGTTACACATTTTCATTATACAACATATACTGTTAAAGAGAAAACAATAATAGATAAGAAAACCTTATAAGTAAAGTATCATTTTTTGCTTAAAAATTGATAAATATTGTACGAGTCTTGCGGTAAAAGAAAGATCTTAAGGTAGTAGTCGTGAAAAGTATGGTTAGAAAAGAATGTGATATTCTATGAAATTTGACAGAAGAAGAAATAAAACGATATGCCTATCGGGTTTAAATAACAGAAATTGTGATGTTATGCGTTCAACATGATTGAAAATATGTACAGTATTATAATTTGTAGTGTTTTAACATGCTTTTTCTTTTTCATAGTAATTCATAGAATTACACTTACGGTTATCAATAGCAAAGTATGTTTTACTTTACAATATTGATTAAGGAATATTTTTGGCATATACATATATATTTATGAACCTGTGTAGTAATGATTCTGTTACAAGCAAATATCATATATGTAATGCAGTAAATGATATATGATCATAAATATTCATGGCTAGTGCATGAATGGGCTGATAGGAATAATGAGACAATCATGTATTATTAATAGAGAACTTCTTATCATTAATTAAAAAGCTAAAAGATTATGTAAATGTTGCTTGTGATTAATTTTAAGAGACTTTTAGTTAGGAAGTTATTCTTAATACTATGGCAGCTTCATAATTACCTTCTGTTGAATTGTGTTTTACCATATATGCATTAATTATTAAATGCAAACTACCAAACCTTTCGTTGGACAATCATTGTTTAATCATTATTTCTGCTAGTTGTACTTTAAAATCAACCTTAATTTTTATACTTCGTTTTATTTTGTTTTAAGAAAGTCCTAACAAATGTTTAATGCATAACATAATTATTACAACCCATGTATGTGTATGCTATGTTACTACTCAAATTTACGCTTCATGCATTGGCCAATTTGTTTAAATTATATAAATACTGTGACCAATAGCAGTATGCATATGCTGATCAAAAATAAAAGTTCACATTTTAATTATTTTTGCTTTTAAATTTGCATGGCCGTGCTTTAATTAAGAAGACCGATGCCGATAGGCCACTTTAAAATATAACATTGCTGCCTTTATAATCTATGCCATCACCATTTGACTTCTGAATGGCTCATATACGCGATCACTTATCCCAAGTAGCAATGTTATCTTATTTATTATGTCAAAATGATTTTCAAAGAAAGGTTGAACACATTCAGTATTTTGTCTTATATAATTATATACGACATTAAACTAATAAATAAGGCTTAAGTGGTTTGGTTTGATTGTCAAAAAGGCTGCCACTGATAAAATAGTTATTTAATAATCCTAAACGAACGCGCTTGTTTAAAAATAACTTGTTGTCGTATATGTGCACAATTATTCAAACATGATGTGCTAATTAATTAATCAGCATTCCATACATGTTCTTAAATTTCTTGAGGTAGAAAATGCCAAATTTGCTTCATACATGTAAACATGTTTCCATTTAGATTACTTTCAAAACAATTGTTAGTTGTACCCGCCTTTGGGGAAAATGTTTATTCGAGTCTAATTTTGTCAAGAAAACAAAATGTCACAGAACTGAGTTCATGTTTTGAATAAGTACATTGCATCATTTTAAAACCTACTTCAAGTCAATTGTATACACGTTGTACACATTTTTTCTCCCACCAAAATGCGTTTTCTCTTCATGTCTATAATTTTCTTCGCTTCACACTATTTCTTATCAGTTATTCTCGTAAACTACAACTTGGTTATAATATTTTGGCCATGGTAATGGAATTTAACATGTTTTTGGTAAGTTTAAATAAGTCCTTCTTTTATCCATGAACAATAAATTCCATAATTTATCAAAATATTACATTGCCAGGTGATCAGAAGCAGTATCTACCAAAACAGTAGATGTTGTTTTGTACAAAATGTCGGCCATTCAACATACGCTTTACAGTTACATTAATTAGATAATCCAGGGCATTATTCATCTTTGATTGACAGTTAAAAGCTGTTTATTTCCATTATGACTCCAGTATAATCACAATAAGCTCACTTATTTTCTTCAGCAATGTTGCTACAGCTTGCTTTAATATATAATGTTAACGAAAACAAACTGGCGATTTCCCGAAAATATGTCACAGCCTTTTTATTTGGCCTAAGTCTTATAGGCGTGGAACAGATTTTGGATTTTGATTTTTGATAAGACCCTTGCTGGTGATAGGCTTATGCGTCTTATAATGTGTGTTCACTTATGGCCAGATAGTTGTAAACATTTATGTTTTATTGGACCAAGCAACATTGATTTTAACTTTACTTAAATTTGTTAAACACGTAAAGAACCGATTGTAGTTGCTGTAAAATGATAGATTGTGCTTTCAAGTATTTTTCGAAAATGCAGTATTTAGCAATATAATTAATTTCTTTGTTATTTAATTATTATAGGCGTGGAGTTCCTGGTCGTAATGCCAAATTGCTTTTGTGCGACCTAGTACAAAACATTGACTAATAATAAACACCAATTAGTGTCTTAATGGATAGCTTATGCATACAGATGTCGCTGTTGTTGTGTCTCTGACAGGTGCTCGGGTCACTGAGTGCAGTGACAAGCGATGCGACGTACACCGGGGTGAGTTCAGCTCCCAGCACTTGGATTTGGCGCGCTGGTATTCATTACAATTATCTCCCAATTACCTCTGAGACAATGGATTCGGTGACCGGGTACAGCAGGGTGGCTTGGTGCATGCCGAAGAATAGAACTAGACTTCCAGTACTTTCTGCTGCATAGAAACAATAAGTCTGAAACGAACATTGGACAATAAAGCACTCGTGAATTGCAACATACTTAAATGTACCAGTACATAGACACGCACACACGCGCACGCCCACACACGCACACACAAACATACGAACCCGCACGCGCACACACACACACACACGCGCGCGCGCGCACACACACACACACACAAACACACGAACCCGCACGCGCCCACACACGCACACACACACACACGAACCCACACACGCGCGCACGCTTACACGCACATTTATAGTAAAATAAATGAAGCAGGCAGAAGAAGGAAGCGTAAGACACTGACACACGCGCGTGTATAGGAACTTTATTTGTATCGTTATTCGTATTCAGAGGGTCTACTTAAGGTGTTGGTTCATTACTTGCTTTAAAGTTGATACCTCTCTTATTTTATTACATAACTTCAAACAGATTAAGAAAATTTGTGTTGCTGTGTTTGTGGCATGATGGTGTCGAATGGTCATGCAATAGATCCACCGGACATGCCTACTGTAATAAAGCAACAATTTTCAGCATAACAAGTTGAACCCAAATCGCCGTTTCAGCATATAATTGTAATCTAACGGTAGCTCAGTTAAAACATCAAGCAACTTTTTATACATTTATATATATATATATACAATGGTGTACTAAAATAAAGAAAAGCTTTTCATATAATAGTCAAAATGTTGATTTTTTGTATTGTATTTAAATTGTATTGCATTTTGGTCGAAAGCTTCATTAAAGTATCGTGACAAAAGCTCTGAATACCAATACCTCAAGTATATTGCTACTTGTCATTTAAAGGTCTTACTAACTAAAGATGATTGACGAGAGGGTACATCATGGCGGTTGGTTGCGCGGAATGCACTATACAGAAACTGGCAATCATTAGTATGGGCTACATCCTGCCAATTAATGCAGGATATCGTGCAGCAAACATCTTCAAGACAGTATAAGCGACAAACTGCAGTCCTAAGGTATATCTACGACACCATAAATTAAGATAACTGTATGATGTTCCTGCACTTGCAACTAGCTGCACTGTAAACAACAACAAACTGGGAATGCTAGTTAATGCATCCACGTTGAAGAAGCAAGGGTGCAAGGTCGCAGAAAGTTGCGTGATTTGTTGAATTTAAAGACCGACCAGGAACATTTAGTCTGTGAAGGCGGTAAATAATGTACATGTAAATACATTTATTATAATGCCTGCATTGTGATAACATACTGGACTCAGACAAACAATTGAGACACCCGGGGCCGATGTATCCAGGTTAAACTCTCAGTTCAAATCTGGGTGTATCCAGAGAGCATTATAAGACTAATACAAAAGTACCTGTTGCAAGGGCGTAGCGCCTTTAACGCATGTGTAAAAGATGGTAATTCTTTTTTTAAGAATCTTCATAAACTGTTACACTTGATGAGAGAAACAGCCGCATTTGGGACAATATAGAATGACAAATACTGATAATAGAAACTAATTCTCTACATATACAATCTATAGAATGTTCTCTACAGACACATCAGAGCTCACAAATTTAGTTCTAAAGTACAAATTTTCCAGGAGAGACCCCTACCCAAACCATTTCCCCCATTTATTATGTGTATGGATGTTTCAAGTCTGGTTACACCCCTGTGTGCCATTTAAATTTAAGACTGCGAACCGCCGCCACAAGAAATCATTCCGCTGGCTTATCTCCGACAGCTTACCATCGGCTCACTTTGTGGATTGACAGGTTCGGTCGGTATCACAATCATTTAACATGTATCGCGTCTAAATATGATGTTTAACTGCCACAATGGATGTCGCAATGAGCATGCTTTATACATGTGGCATCACATCACTATAGTTACTATACTGTAGGAATGACTTAGTAAAATGTATAGAAAGTACTTCGTTACAAAGTTTGAATATAAGACAATACCCTAGACAGGGTCAAAGTTTTAATATACCATAATACCCCAGAAAGGGTTAACGTTTCAATATACGAACATAGCACAGAGAGGGTCAGAGTTCGAATATACGACTATACACTAAAGCGGGGTAAAGGTTGAATATACGACAATACCCCAGAAAGGGTAAAGTTTGAATATACGAGCATAGCACAGACAGGGTCAAAGTTTTAATATACTACAATATCACAGAGCGGGTGAAAGGTTGAATACACGACAATATCCAGAGGGGTCAAAGTTAGAATATACGATAATAAAACAAAAAGGGTCTAAGTTTTAATAAACGATATTATCCCAGAGGGAGTCTAAGTTTGAATATATGACATTACCCCAGAGTCCGTCATAGTTCGAATATGCGATAATACCACAGAGAGTGCCTAAGTTTGAATATACGACAATACCCCTGAGTTGGTGAAAGTTTAAATATATGACAATACACAGAGTTGGTGAACGTTTGAATATACGACATAACCAAAGAGATTGTCTTGAGACATTGCTCCCCAGAGTTGGTCTAAGTTTGAATATACGACAATACCCCTGAGTTGGTGAAAGTTTGAATATATGACAATACCCAGAGTTGGTGAAAGTTTGAATATACGACTATACCCAGAGTTGGTCAAAGATGAATATACGACATAACCTAAGAGAGTGTCTAAGTTTGAATATACGACTATACCCAGAGTTGGTGAAAGTTTGAATATACGACTAAACCCAGAGTTGGTGAAAGTTTGAATATACGACTATACCCAGAGCTGGTGAAAGTTTGAATATACGACTATACCCAGAGTTGGTGAAAGTTTGAATATACGACTATACCCAGAGTTGGTGAAAGTTTGAATATACGACTATACCCAGAGTTGGTGAAAGTTTGAATATACGACTATACCCAGAGTTGGTGAAAGTTTGAATATACGACTATACCCAGAGTTGGTGAAAGTTTGAATATACGACTATACCCAGAGTTGGTGAAAGTTTGAATATACGACTATACCCAGAGTTGGTGAAAGTTTGAATATACGACTATACCCAGAGTTGGTGAAAGTTTGAATATACGACTATACCCAGAGTTGGTGAAAGTTTGAATATACGACATAACCTAAGAGAGTGTCTAAGTTTGAATATACGACTATACCCAGAGTTGGTGAAAGTTTGAATATACGACTATACCCAGAGTTGGTCAAAGTTTGAATATACGACTATACCCAGAGTTGGTGAAAGTTTGAATATACGACTATACCCAGAGCTGGTGAAAGTTTGAATATACGACTATACCCTGAGTTGGTGAAAGTTTGAATATACGACTATACCCAGAGTTGGTCAAAGTTTGAATATACGACATAAGCCAAGAGAGCGTCGAAGTTTAAATATACCACAATACACCCATGAGAGTTAGAATATACGACAATATCCCTGAGTTGGTTTAAGTTTGAATATACAACAAAACACCCAGGGTGGGTCTAAGTTTGAATATACGCCAGAGGGGTCATGGCCGCTAGCTGAATACGTACACCGTTAGTATACCACTTTGATAGTGTCAAATGCACAGAATAAAGTGCTAGAGCTGAAAATTCATAACAGTGTTCATCACTTTCGAAGTAAGTTTCGTCAGTTATTTCCCGTGTGAGTAGGTATCCTTAAGTAAGAAATAATCTTATTTTTATTTGTAATTTATTTAGTTTCAGTAAGTCTTAAATCACTTTTCTTACCGTTATCGTTTTTAATTAGATAAGATTGAATGTGCATTCTCAATGGTTAAAAAATGGGGGAAATCTTACTTTTCTACTTGGTATTTCATAAATACCTTCCAACAAGGGAGGTAACAGGATCTCATTGGATAAATAAGAGTAATATTCTCATATGAACGGCTGAAAAGGAATATGGCATTTTTAAATCACATGTTTTTCTATATCATCATCCTGTGCAGTTATCCTTCAATACCTTCATATATGCACCCCATCACCGACCTAGCAATTATTAAGATTCTTCACGTATCGACGATAAAAGGTGTTTATTAGGTATTTTTCGAGTTCGTGTATTGTACACTTGACGTTCCAATAGATATTCAAGATATTTTATTTTAGTCTGAAAACTTTGAATTTCTTGAATAAGGTAGCAACAACTACGGAATTATTTTCTGTACTTTTAACGTATGACAGTACGCAAATGAAAACAATAACACCTTGTATGTAAAAATGCAAGATTTCAAAATCTAAATTAATAACTGAATGAATAAGTGCCATGATTTGATTTAATAAATTAACAAATATATCTTTACCGACTTATATTTCAGAAGCTAAGTGTGTAGCTAATTGGAGACTTATATTTTCCATGTCATGACTGACTTTAAACCTGTCATATATTGCCTAAAGATCCTGTGACAGGTATATGTTATGCACTGATAGTGTGAAACAGCGGTTTTAATTGGTCAAAGTCTCAAGATTTTGCACGAGACTGATGCTTCAAGACTCACGCTCTCCGACATACCTATGGAATTGTTATGCAAACATTCAAAAGAACGCCCATCAGAAACATTTTATTAATTGTACAGTTTATTTTCTACTAATTTAGGCTATAGGGTGCATGCATATAAGCATTAGTTTTCATCGTTTGACCAAAAAATGATCAAACCCCAATAGAAATCTTTATTTTTAGCACACCATACTCGTTGTAATTATGCTTATAAACATGTTTAAGCTACGTTGGTGGGCTCCACATGTAACGGGGTTATCTACTCTTTCAAACACAATTTCATGGTCACTTAAACCAAGACCTTGACAGCTGTGTTATTCATATTCTGTCCACAATTCTCAATGCTCTTTTAAATGCAGAATACATTTGAGAAGTGAAGGGTTTTAACGAACATTCGACAAATTTTGTCACAAAAACACATACAGCCAGATCGGCCAAAACTATGAATGCTCTCAAACAGATGCTGCGACTCCTTATCAGGTACTGCACGTGCCTATATGGTTTAATTAAATTGCTGTCTTGGTCAATTACACAAGCTATTTTACTGAGATGTAAACAAAACAAAAACACAGCACTACAAAATGACTTAGTAATTTAATAATCAAAGAATAAATCAACAACAAAACCGGCTGTACAAAAAACAATAACAAACCCAAACTTTTACAAATCTCAGGTCACATTCAATAAGTTAAGCTACAAGCAGTATTCAACAGAAGATATCATGGGGAATAAATCTAACATAAATTGGGAATTGCTTATAAAACAAAGAAAAGAAACTGCCAAGGCCTTAACTTCAATAAAATCATTAAAATTTCCATATGTTGACATTTAATTGACATAATACTGCAACAATTAAGCTGGTGAACAGTGTTTTATGCTACAATTGAACAAAATGGCAGTTTTCTTCAGAAAACCTCACTATACTGCTAGATATCACACCATTGCCACCATGTTGTTGTATTTTGCAGATTTTTTTTGGTAAACAAAACCAATGGCTCTTTTCATACATACATGTATGTATATTTGTTTGAAAACGATGTACTTTATATAAGTTCTCAATAAAATACCACTTCTTTTCTGTTACACCTTTCTTTTCAAAGTTATGGTTAGTGCCATAAGAAATGTATATTAAGTACAATTAGACCTGGGATGTAAACAATATGCACTTTGATACTGTCTTGATGGTTATCAAGCTATCTCATCAGCTTAGAATGTGGTTTAATTATTCCAAGGTTCCCTCAGAAAAATGACAACAGTTCATAACTACTGAAAAGCCTGGGGTAAACAATGATGAACTTATACAAATACTGTTACAAGAATTGCTGTCAGCACAAGCTTGCATGACATGAGACTAATACAAAAATAAATAAAAATGTTAAACATGCTATTAAACCAAGAAGAAAGTTCAAATACTGGGTTCATCATCACTAGATTGAATTTGTCTAGAGGGCCCATTACTAAAGTCAAGCAATAGAGAACTAACTAGAGGATCCAAACAGTTCCTAACTACTAGTCACAGTGATGTCATGGGGGAGTTATGGTAGAGGAAGTGTAATAGACAATATACAAAATTAGAACAATAGATGTGTTCTTAGCCTCAAAGGTAGTATCCTATAGTTTGAACCATTTGTTTTTCTCAAGCAAAACATTTAAGTTAATGTTACTTAAAAAGGTCCTTTTTAATTCTGTAAATTGATGCCCTAGAGTTATGTAAAAAGAGTAGCATACCATAGAAACTTCTATCATAATACAACCTAGATAACACAAGGTGCTAAACTTAACCACATGATCACTTACTTTTTTAAAACTAACAGGGCTAAGATATTGTTACAAATATCTGATATTTGCAAAGTGTCGAATACCATCTTTAAAGGACATATGAACGCTAAGTTTTAACTAGAATCACTATTCTGTTTTGAATTATTGAATATTTTTCTTATTCAAAATTCCAACATGAAAAGGTCTTCTATCAAGAATTATGAAAACTCCAAATAAAATGCCACATCCTGTTTGTGAACTGTTCTACTAATGAGTATTGTTTGGAAACAAATGACAGAATGAGGCATATGTTCTAAACATGTTACTAAACATGATTGGTTTGTCTCAACCATCCAACATATGTAGTAAAGTGATAACATGCACACCCCATTTCAAAGACTAATTTTACCATTTTTTCTGCTTAGTATGACAAAAAAAAATTGGTGTGCTCTAAATAGCAATACAACTGATTTCAAGTTTTCCATAATTTTCTATATAGTTTTCTAGTTGATCTTGCCAAATATAAAATACCTATACCGCATGGTTTTGATTTTTTTAGACCTTAAAAATACCAGATAGTATTACCAAATAAAAAAATACCAGATATACCAAATAAAAAAATAAAAAAAGGCCAATTGTTTGTCTTAATTCAGGCATGTGTAATATAGAAATACTGGTAAACAATCAAAATAGAATGAACAAAGTTGACCCTTCTTTTCCAACATATAGGGATTTAAACCCACAACCATTTGTTTCAAAGAAAAGTCTAAGACCTATATGGATACTCTTCAATTGGAGGGTTACATACACTAGCTCTATTGTTGCTATTATAATCATACTCATGCAGATTTTTTCAAACACAATATTCAAAATTACTACACTGCTAGCAGTTTTTAACACAAAATGTGTCTCCACTTCCACTGAAGTTTACACGAAACATATTGACATTCAGCTCAGCCAACACTCTCATTATTAACAAATAAATAAATAATCTCTTGTAATTATACATATAAAATACAATAATGTTAATGAAATGGTGTCTGTTGGGCTTAACATTCTCCAAACAATCCCTCTCTAATTATCATAACAGTTCAAGTGCTTAATATTATGGTACTAATTAAACTTTTTTCAAAAGAAAAAATGTGAACAATATAACTGTAAAGCAACATATCAAGCATACAACTTTAACAAATGTCTTAAGATAATAGTGTAAATGATCCATACATATGGTTTCATGTTTTTCACTAGATTACATGCCTGTGGGTAGGCAATTCTTCAAACATTAGCAGTAAATTCCTGCTGTATGTTTAAAGATGAAGAGAGTAGGACAGTTCTCAGAGCTAACAATCTTTGGTATTGTAAATTCCCAAATACTGGACTTACGGACTTCAAACAAGCATAGATGCTGAGACCTCAACAAGATATCTTGATTATATCAACCTAGATGTTGGGGATCTACAACATATAAGATTCCATCTCCAGAGATGCCAGGATCAGATTCAGTCTTCATACATGCTAGGATCTAACTCCAAATGTATCAGGCTTTGGCAGTTAGATTATGCTATCAGTTCTTCTGCTGTGACTGGTATGTTTATCCAAACGTCTCTGGGACACATCATTCTGTGGGTGAAGACAGGTGGAGTTTCGGTTTCTTGGCTGTCAATATGACACTGCTGTCCAGGAGACTCCGCTTGCCTTGACTGAAACACACAGTACTTTACAGTAGTAGTTATGGGCAGTAATGAGTAAAAAAGGTTGTCATGCTGTAGTTAAAATAACAGTGTAATGATGATGCATAAATACAGTTAGTGAAAACCTCAACTGCTAGTGGTTTTAATACAAGAGCTGACACAGGACCATGCTCTGCTATTCAAGTACTTGATATAATAACATAAGCTTGATAGCAAATGCATGCATGCAAAACTCTTACCTGTATGTTTATGCACCAAAATCTTTTTAATCAAACCACGGCTATATTTCTCATAAAATCTAGCCTTGTATTATCAAACCTAATTTCATCAGTCGGTATGAAAACAAGGAAGACATTATATGAAGTTTCATTCTAAATCTATGCACTGGTTATATGAGATATGATACAAAGTACTTGCACACACTTTTAAACCTGAGCATTGCAGACCTGATTAAATTAGTTGAGTGGAAAAGCTTGCCAAAACATAGAAAAGTCAAGCTCAAAATCTTTTTGGGAAATATTTGTTTTTATCAAAACTGCTAAAGATGTGATATCTTTCATTCTCTCTAGGTGGTTAATACTTATTTCTTTCCTGATTTAGATTTTAGAATTTTGAAACACCTAGACATTTATTAAAGAAAATACAGTTGTGTAGTAGATAATTGATAATCACTGATTCAATAAAAAAATATACTAAAAAATTCATGACTGAAAGTATTATGATAGCTTGTAGTCAAACCTGGTCATGTGTTCAGTTCCTGGCTGCAGTACCATGATATTGGGGTAGAGAGTCTTGTCAACACTCATCACCTTGTAACTGTACTCTGAAACAGAGGATACAGAAATCTTATTTTACCTTAAGTGGCTAGAACTTATTCAAACTTACTACAAGTACATACATTTGCTACAGATTTTATTCTTATGGTATCCGGACAAAAAACAAATTTTAGAAATTTCTTCTCCCTTAGACACCGTTTCATGTCTGAATGTTACATTAGAATATGTAAGAAAAATACATCTTTTTTATTCTCATGGTATCTGGACAAAAAACAAATTTTAGAAATTTCTTCTCTCTTAAAAAAGACACCTTTCATGTCTGCATGTTACATAAGAATAGGTAAGAAAAATACATCAAAATTCTGAAATAGACAGTAAATTTTGTTAAAACTGTGCATACGAGTGTCATTTAAGGTATACAAAATACTGACTGTCTATTGTTCAAGCTTTATAAATGCCCATCCTGCTAAACAAGAATAGATGAGACATGAGCAAGAAGTGCAGAACCTGATCAGATTCATATGTAAAGTTTGTAAAGTTTAATACGTATATGTAAAGTTTATTGAATTTCAGCCAGAAGGTCGTTCGACCCATGTGGCAATACATAGTATAATACATAGTACAAACAATGACGAATGTGGACATGTATACTTTTTTAAAGAAAAACATATATATTATCAATGTTATATTGGCAAAATAAATCAAGTATTAACATACAAATCAAACAATAATATACATATATTTTATATAAATAGAATTTACAATATTTAATACCAGTAGGTATGTGCTTTACTGGTACCGTGATTGTTAAATAGGTTTTCAAATTGACTCCGTGTTTTAACCCTGAAGTAGTTTAGTGAATTATCATGTTCGTGTAGAAAGTATAAGAACCGATAGCACATGGTGTTTATCAACAAACGTTAAATGCACAAAAAAATAGTAATTTCGCTTTCAATATCAACTGACGGGGGTATGAATTTACGTTTACTAAAAGAAAGAGGCTCAATATTATTGTTGTAACAATGGGGTGATAGAACAATTATGCTCCAGAGGAAATAAAGTTCATTAAAGGAAGAGGAAGAATGGCACACAATGCCTATATAATTTATTTATGGAATTCGAGTTGGAGCCAAAGCATCGACGGTCGAAGGATAATAGATAGAGAACTTCGAAAGGACAATATTTATAACAGATAAAGTAAGTTTTGGAACCTAATTGCTTAGTTTTAAGAGACATGGACATATGGTTGGATAAAGTTGTGGTTGTTGTAGAATCACTTGTGCAGTATTGTCATGTATTGGGGGTGGCCATCTTATCCCTGGCATAAGATTAGAAGTAGATGAGATCCCTTGTCGACACTCAAGAGAAGTCATATGACCATTAAATAAAGTTTTATTTGCAAACACCATATCATCTCAGTGCAAGTAACAGTGAACATACAAAATTTAAAACTAGTCATATGATGAGGTCTCTTGACGAAAACGAAACTCAAGAGAAGTCGTATGACCATTAAATACACTCCAATATACAAAAACATGAATCTCAATGCATATAATAGTATACATACGAAAGTGTAATGAGTTATATGATGAGATCACTTAACAAAGCATAGCTCATGAGAAGACACGACAATCATGATAGCCGGATTAATAAGCATACACTGTAACCTAAATAGACAGACAAATCATCCACCCTTCAATTCATGATGTAAAATATGCCAAGTAAGCACTGCGTGAATAAACGCTCTCTCATTATGTTGTTAATTTTGTTAGGACAGTAATCTTAAGAAAATATCTAACAACATAATGAACAAAATAATGAATTAAATTCCCCAAGACCTTTAAGCAAATGGCACTTTTTAACGTAATAAAGAAACATACATTTCTATTTCCCTTAAAAAAAACAAAAAAAAAAAAAAAAAAAAAAAAAAACAACAACAAAAACAAACAAACAAACAAACAAACTACAATTGAATTTGGTTTTCTTGATACAGACAATTGTTTCTTAACTCCATTGATCTTGTGAGATATAGACTTAGTTTCCTAATCATTTTGGTATTATTAGTCATGATTAATTCTGTAAACTTGAACATATTAGGGTTGAGGTAATAATAAGCGGGAATAAATTCTTTTCTTATGCTTTCATACATTTTACATTCTAAAACAAAGTGAAACTCATCTTCTAATTTATCGCAAATGCTGCATTTGCGTTCATTTATTGGTGTTGCAATGGGTTTCTTCCATCTACCAGTCTCAATGTGTAATCTATGAGATGATACACGAATACGTGTAAGGTTAATTCTATTTTTGGCAATATTTATTATGTCTAGATAAGGTTGAAACATAAAAGTGGCAATGTTTCTGTAAAAAATTGCTCTGCTTGAATCATGTAATCTGCTATTCCAGTTCTGTAAGAATTGATCACGAATTCTTTGCTTAGCTAGAGTGAGAAAAATATTTTTGTTACCAACTGATTGGTAGTACCATGCTTCACCAAATCCCAGTGTCAAGAGCAATTGTTTTAACGAGGAACACCAATTTTTAATCTGAGGCTTATTCAATTGGTCTTGGTAAAGTGCATTATATACAATGTAGATATATTTCTTTGGTTCAGAATGTAGTATTTTGATCCAAAATTTAATAATGTTATATAACCTCATGTTTTGTAGGGGCATTCTACCTACTTCACCATAGACAAAATCATTTTGAGTATATTTTTTAACACATAATAACCTCTTGCAGAACTGTAAGTGTACTTTTTCAACAGCATGTCCTGGATGAAAGCCCCATGTTTCACTATTGTAATTTAAAATAGGTGTAATTAATTTGTCAAAGAGTTCTAATTTGTGCTTTATGCCAATATTAGTAAATTTGTATAAATACTTGTTTAGTTTAAAAATAGCCTTTAATGATTGTCCAGCTAAGGTGTTTTGAGCTTCCAGGTGAGATCCACCTGAGGTGAATACTAGACCCAGATAAACAAATTTGTTAACAATGTCTAACTGAGACCCTTCATAGTGAAAAGAAACGTTATTAGGAATACTGCCGCCTTTGCGAAAAATCATTATCTTTGTTTTATTAGTGTTAACCATTAATCTCCATTTACTACAATAGTCTGACAAAAAATCTAGATGTTCTTGAAGTTCCTTGCTACTTTTTGCAAAAATCACTATATCGTCAGCATATAAAATAAGAAACAGCTTAAACGTGTATATATCTACTCCATCTGAGCCTTTGTCCATAAAATGGCTTTCAATGTCATTTACAAACATAGCAAAGAGAAAAGGAGACAGACACTCACCTTGTCTGACTCCCAGATGACAATCAAAAACGTTACTTAACTCATTTTGATATTTAACTCTAGATTTAACACCATCATACATAGATTTTATCAATGTCAGCATTTTCCCTCTTATCCCTAGTTTGATTAATTTCATCCAGAGGTTATCTCTTGATACATAATCGAATGCCTTACTAAAATCGATGAAAGCACAATATAGCTGTTTATTGTTATTTATCATATGGTTAATAATCCCATGTAGAGCAAAGATATTATCATTAGTACCCATGTTTCCTCTAAAACCAGCTTGTGCCTCAATGTACACCCCATTTGTTTCTGCCCATTTACATAATCTATTATTTAGAACCCTTGTAAACAGTTTTCCTAATGTACTAAGTAAGGTAATACCCCTATAGTTGTTAACTTCATTTATGCTTCCTTTTTTGTGCAGGGGAATAATAAAACCTTCTGACCATGAATCTGGAAAATAACCAAGATCAAATACTTTATTGAACAGTTTAGTTAGGTAGGGTAAAAATATTACTTTGCCATGAATAAAAAATTCATTCAAATAATTATCAGGTCCACCTGATTTGTTAGAACTCAGCTGTTTAATAGACTTGTCTATCTCATCTTGAGTAATTGGTATATTTAATTCCTCAAACATGATATTAAACTCATTTTTTTCAAATCTCTCCAGAAAATACAAAACATCATCATCAGGCATAAAAAACTGATCATCTGGGTTGTTAACTGCCTTAAAATATGCCTCAAAATCATCCATTTGAATATTTGATTGTTTTATACCGCATGCTCCTTTTAACAGTTTCCAATAAAGCTTAGCATTCTTTAATCTGGCAGATAACAGTTTTTCAGTTTCTTGTTTATCGAAATCAAATCTAGCTCTTCTTACAAGTTTTTTATATTCTGAGCGTTTTTTTACCATATATTTTCTATTTTCTTCATTTTTGGTTTCTCTGTATAAGTTCAGAGCAGCATAAAATTCCCTACGCTTATTATCACAATCAGTAGTATACCATTTGTTTGAAGATTTGAAGTTGTTATGACTATTTTGTTCATTTGGTTTAGGTTTGCTTACTTTAACTTTAAATAAAGGGGAGACAACTTCATCTATTATTTTAGATAATTCTTGAATGCAACTGTCTATATCAGTATTTGAAGACGATATGTCAACACTCTCTTTGAACTTCTCCAGGTTCTGCTTTGTTGTATCTGCTGAAAGGCGTTCTATAAACCTCTTAATTTTGTCTTCTTTCCATGTATATTTATGACTAATGTATTCTCTTTGTTGTTTTTCCATTGAAATAGGTTCTGCATTAGTCTTAAAAAAGCTGCATGTAAGATCTATAAGGCAATGATCAGATAAAATATTAGGCTCATGCACTTTAAATTTATCAATATGGCTTAACAAATTTTCACTCATTATAACATAGTCAACAACACTGGAGCCTTGATGACCAATATAAGTATACCTGCCTACATTTTTGTCTTCACCATATCTGCCATTAAGAATACGCAATCCTGTTTGTTTACATAAATCAAGTAATAACATGCCATTATTATTCACTCTACCTTTATCTTGTGAAACTCTGCTTTTGTTTATGTCAACAATATAATCATCTGGTAATGAGTCACTAGAAAAGGCATTATCATTTTCAACATAGTCAGGCAGATCAGATGTGTGAGAATTAAAGTCACCACACAGTATGAAGTTAAAACCAAGTTCATACTTAACATCTAAACTGACTACAAAATCCAACAATCTGTCAAAGGTGTGGGTATCAATCATGGCCTGTCTGCTACTACTATCAGGAATTACATAACATAGACATATAAACACATCATCCTGGGTACCAACACAATTTCCACTAATTTTAATACATAATATATCATCCTGGCTTTGGAATACAACAGTTTCTTTTGATACAAATTTATCACGGATGTACAGCATTATTCCTCCTGAGGCCCGTTTGCATGTACTTAAATTTTCTGTTCTATTAAGAGCGAAATGTTCAAAATGTTCAACTGCCAATTCAGAAAATTCACTGTTCCATGTTTCTGTTAAAAGAATAACGTCATGTTCATCAAATATGGTTTTAAGTTCGGGAGATAAAAGCTTATTTGAACGTTTTGTATTCAAACCTTGGATGTTCAGAAGTGCAAATCTGAGCTCGACCTTCTGTGTTGACACCTAGTGACCTACATTTTGATTCTCCGGTCCATCGCACACCCCTTCAATAGGAGGGAATGACTCGCTGTGTTGAGTGATGTCTGCTTGCTTTTGTTCTTGTGTAGACTTTCTATTTATAGAGCTTGGGAAACCCTGTTTTTCATCCAGTATTTGTACACTGTGTCTACTTTTCATTTCAGAGGGCTGTCGTTGTTTTCGTCCGGAAGAGCTGCCGTTGCGTTTATAAGGCCGTGCTGACTCAGACCTTTTCTCAGAGCGAGCTGTAGTGCGAACCGTCTTGGATCTACCACGAACAGTAGACAGCACAGTTTTGGGAATCGTTTCCTCTGTGGCATCACAATTTGACCTGGATAAGTTGACTGGCTCTTGTTGCTGTAGAATGTTCCAAGCCGGGGTTAATGCACCTGGTGCCATAGTAGCAATACTATCTGTTACTGAAGAAACGCTCTTCGTGGTGATACAAGCTTCATTGGCTGTTGCTTGCATCTGTCTAGTTCTGTCATGCTCAGAAGCAAGCTGTTGCCCTGTGTTATTAGCTGTGCATTTCTCATTGTTGGGTAACGATTGGGGGACACCACCATCTGGGGCTACTGTGGATGCAACAAACGCAGGATTTGGATACATTAATACCGGACCATGAAGCATAGGGTGGATGAATCCAGGAACAGTATTTGTGGGGCTGAACTGTGGCCACAGGGAAGGATTTCCCTGATTTACCTCTGGGACCATAGATTGTATGGGGTTACACTCCATTCGTTTCGCAGAAGGTGACATTGAAGGGTCTGGTGTATTCTCACGAGAGTCACTGATGATACAAAACTCAGGATCAACCCTATCGAGATCAACAAGTCTGCTAGCACTCATGTACCTGGACCATTCAGGGAGTTCATCTTTCACTAGGCGACCATTTTTTATCAGTTTTGCGGGATACACAATTGAGACCTTATCGCCAGGATTGTCATGTTTTAGCTGCTTGTAAAGTGACCAAAGGCGGGATCGAGCGGCCTGGATTTCTTTAGGATGGTCATAATCAATTGAAAACCCAGATCCTTTCAACATGTGTACCTTGCTCATAATAAATTCAGTGTCACAGAAGTCACGAAAGTTGACAATAATTGGCCTACGTTGGAAATGGTTCTGTGAAGAGTGTTTCCCAAGTCTGTGTGCTCGCGCCAAATACAAATTATCGTCGATGTCAAGATGATTAGCGAGAAAGTCACGGATCAAACTGAAACAATTTTCTCCTCTGTTTTCCGATATACCTCTGAATATCAGGTTATTCCGACGTGTTCTGGCTTCCAGGTCAATACACTTATATGACAGAGTTTTTAACAGATCAGCATGTTGGTTTGACACCTGTGCCACCTGTCCTAGCTTTTGACCCATACCTGTGAGAACCTTTTCAAGTGACACTAAACCACGATTTACACTCATTTGATCACGTTTAATACATCTCAGTTCATCAAACATAAATGTTAGTTTATTGTCAATGGAAGAATTTATAAAATCTTGCCTTGATACATCCATAATTGGTTGTTTTCCTTTTTCCTTTCCTTTTTCTTTGTCCCGTAAAAATTCCCGCCAAAAGTGTAACACCAAAGCACCACTTTAATAATCGTTTTAGCTATAAATATCACAATGTCGATATTCTATCTCAACACTTCCAGCACAAACATACGCTTACGTTTCACAAATATCTAACCCTGATACCTTTTTACTGCTACAAAATACTGCTTTAGTCTAAATCTCAGCGGGTATTCTAAAAACCATATCCACACTCCGCCATGTTTGTACATATCTCATATAACTACATGATGGAGAACATGGTGGATTTAAAAATTCCTCTAAAGCTTAACCCACAAGTCTTGGAGACAATAGACAAGGTCCAGCTGGATAAAGGACACTGCGCATTACCTTCATGGTTGTCTCCCTGCATGTCAAACTGAATCTCCTGCAGAACCTCACGCTTCGTCTCCTCATCTTCAGAGTCAAAACTGGCCTGTGTAGACTCTTCCTTTGTCTGAAATGGGGTGTAAATAAATAGATTATAAAAGGCAATGTATGTTTTTTTATTGTCTACTTCTATGCCTGGTATGGTTTTTTATTGTCTACTTCTATGCCTGGTATGGTTTTTTATTGTCTACTTCTATGCCTGGTATGGTTTTTTATTGTCTACTTCTATGCCTGGTATGGATTTTTATTGTCTACTTCTATGCCAACACATACTTAGCCGACCTTAGTTTTTCCCCCTGGTCAGTGTTGGGTATATTCATTAATCCTATATCAGCTATTAAGACATATTGTGCAAGGAAGTCACATGCATGACCCAAATAACCTTCGCATGTTAACATTTATACACCTGGGTGGTGTGGAACAATTAGAGGTAAAAGTTTTGCTCAAGGCAATTAGCGACGACCCAACCGAGGTTCGAACCACTTCTCATTGATCTATCCCATTCCCACTATAAAGGTGTAATTATGATAAGATTTTTAAAATTACTACTGCCAAATTGTCTCCCACATTAAGTCCTTTGCCTAAATGAGACTAGAACCCATGTGGTGAAAGGCAAGCAGTCAAAGAAGTTACAAGTTCATGACACTGACACTACGACACACAGCCCCCTAGAACTTTGTTTAGATTCATGTTTAAAGTTTGATAAGCTCTGTTGCTGGAGATCAAGACAAGTGTAAGGTACTTACATGATCCTCCTCGGACATGTTGACAACATCAACAGGTGAATCCTCCTCACATGTGAAGTGACTGTCCTGGGTAGTGGCTAAACAGGGTCAATTAACACAAGATCAATGTTAGAAAGGGATATCAAATGTGTAGTAAAACAATTTCAAAGATATTTACCGTTCAAAGACAAATTAGGAAGAAACCCATACTTGTGACATAGGGAATTAAACTATTTCGTGAAAGAAACAACACTGATTTTGGAAGAGTAATTGTTTCTTTTAGAGTTTGTTACAAATTCTTGTTTTTGCATCTAGATTATCAAAATACTATTTTGTCACGATTGATTTTTCTGTAGAAACTGGGAGAGATGTATCCTATTTTTATTGGGAATATGACCCAATAATGGCTTTAATATTGATCCCAAACAAACCTCAAGATAATAAACAAAAATATTATGATTGCCTGCAAGTCCATGAAAAAAAAATGCTTCAGGACAGTGTTATATACAAAATAATTTCGAAAAGCAGCCGAACAAGAATAATTATTTAAAAGGATAAAACCCTACTTCGCAAATTACTGTGAAAATAAATTAAAGGGTTGGAACATGTGTAAAATGAAGCCTGTCATGATGGGCAAATGATACGCTGAACTAGGCCCAAGACTGATATTGGTTGCAAGTCATGTAAAGTTTCATAATAAACCTACCAACAGTATCAACAGACAGACCTACAGACCAGCTGAATGACATGACTCCATTAAGCCACCATATGCTTTGTATCTCTAAGTATAATAAATAATTAACAGGATGAACATTTTTATACCTTTAATGAAACTGAACAGCATAATAAAAGGGAAGGAAAGAATAAGCAACAATTAAGAACTAAACAGCAGCAGTATTTATTGTACGTTGTACAAGTATTGTATTTATACAATCATTTGAAACTACTTTTAAGAAATCCCTGGAGACATGCTTACCTGGTGTGTTAAGTGAGATGGGAGAGGCAGGGGCCCCTGTGTCAGTGAGCGAGGTGATGGGGCTGGTGTCAGCTGAAACACACATCTCTGCTGGGATACCATCGAGTTGGTCTGCAAATACATGTACACACAAAAACATAACATCAAATAACTTGTACAATTTTTTAATCAAAACAATAATTATGTTACACATAGATCAAAATATGATAATCATGTTATCTATGACAAAATAAGAAACTCCTTTGGGGGATAGGGTTAGAGATAAAATGTCCAACTGACAGAAGGAAAATAAAAAAAAAATATGACAGGTATAATTTAAAGGATTTTAACATTGCAACAAGGCCATCAACTGCCAAGCTTTAAATGGAATTTTTTTAATGTTATTAACTCTTCAAACAATGTTGTAAATATATGTCTAAATTTGTTTAGATGAAAACCATATTTTGTTGTATCACTATGTTTTTGGCAATTCAGGGTGATCCAGAATTAACCAAACTGTTTTTTTTTTCTTTACTTTTTGTTAATATAGAAATAAAGATTTCAGAAAAAATGGTTCAGTTATTACTGAATACAGAAAGAAACCAAAACAAGATATCAGATGCTCCCAAGGGTATTACCGGGACACAGGAAAATATATGTAGCTAAAAAAAGGGGTTATAACACAAACTGTCACTTGCTACTTTGCTTATATTATTTGAATCTTGAGTCTTTTGTTGAATGTAGCTAATGGTTGCTAAAAGTAGTTTGAAACGAGAAGATTTTCAAAGTTTTACTATAAAGCAATATATGGGAAATGGCCATGATCTTGGCAGCCAGGTTTTTTGACCAATTAATTGTCTTTACCAATCTTGATAGAGGGCTACACAAGAAACTCGTAAACCAAATATCAGGGCTTAAGATCTTGTAGTATCTGACAAAAAGATTTTCAGTTTTACAATACAGCTAGAATGGACTATATAGCGATATAGGAAAATGGCCACCTTATATAGAAATCAAAGGGCAATAACTCTGTAAAATCAAAGAGACAAATGTGTTGGCAATCTATGCATTACTTTTTTTGACGTAGCTTCCCATAAAGTTTAATTGAATTCAAGCCAGCAGTTGCTGACCGATGGACTGATGAAAGGATGGACGAAGCTGAGACTTTATCCTTCACCCAAAACTTTTCGGGGAACATAACTTCAAAGCAATCTCTGAACATGTTTTTACTTGCTATATCTACCCATACTCATGTAATGACTGATAAACAGCACTAGTCTAAGAGTTACTACTGTTTGTTGCTATGGTGACATCTAATGCAAACAAAATGTGCACTAACACTGCAAATGTCTCAACCTCTTCATACTTATTTACATTGTCTTTAAAGGTACTCGAAAGGAATGTGGTATCCCACTGAGCCAGACCCCCACATGCTATGACCAGACCTGCTAATTGCTGGTCATCACTGCAGGGAGTCTTTAGCCAACATAGTACTAATCTGTCACAGTAAAACCTCTGATCGGCTAATGCAAAACTAAATTACCTGCTAGTATGGATGTGAGACAGTAGGCTAGTTTTACACAATGCCACAAACATTATTGTTAGTGATAATGTTGGTTGTTTACTGTATGTTCCCTTAAAAATTCTTTATTGCATTAATTACTAGGTGTCAATTTTGTAATTTTGTAACTGCAAGATTATGTATTTATTTCATAGCTACATATTTGATTTTGAAAGTACATGAGAGATACAACTTTTAGTATTCAAAATAACTTAAAATGAGTCTGAAGGACATTATTCTGACAATGAATGACTTTTTAAATTGCTTTTGTTAGAAATGTTTTGTTACATTTTACAAATCAAATTAAAATATAACTTAAAATATATATGAGAACTAAAAGAATAAAAGAAATAACAAAATGTATAAGAAATAACAAAATCAACCAACAAAGTAAATATTCACAACTGTTTCCTTTACAAACTGTGAATTACTATGTTCAACCCCCAGATATAGCATACATACACTTGGATCTTGAACAATACCTGTGTGACAGACACATCGTTACAGACTGTGGAAGCCTGGCTTATCAGAAAACAGATGCCCTCACATATCAGGTGGGGCAATAAATGGGGGGGGGGGGGGTCACTTATATAAGGATTTTGAGATGCCTTTAACTACTTTTTGACTTTGGGCCCTTGCCTTTATCATAACACTGCAACACACAGCCCTCCAGAAATTAAACAGTGTTCCAGCTTTTGCTTTAATGGGTTGTTTTAGCATATAAATCATTTGATTTAAATCAAATATGGTTCTGTTTCTGAATTAAGTTTAAATTTTCATGAAAGTCTGGTTAATTCTGGATTACCCCTCATATGCAATGATACACAATCAATACTTGCGCTAGTATATTTACCATAGTGAGCCTCCCCGTTGACTCCAAGGGATACCAGGAAGTCATCCATGGGTTTGGATTGACTTAGACTCTGCAGCCTGGCTGTCACCTCCTCCACTCGGCCGTCAGGGTGAACCACCACCACCTTGGGTGATGTGCCTAGCTTGCCATCCTTCATGTCTGCCAGCAGGCTGTTCTCTATAAGCTGGTCTGCTGTCAGGGGCACACAACTGTCTGCCAGGGACTTAGGACAGCCTCCACATGTGTGGAGACCTGCTGTAGCATCATTCATGTCCTGACTGGACTCTTCCATTCCACCATCATCATCATCATGGCTGCCCTGCATGTGACGCATCAAGTTCCCGCGGCGAGCAAACGCCTTTTCACACTCCTTGCACTCATGACCTTTATTCTTTGGATCTGGTGGCACATACTCTGAATTATGGTACAAGTTCCTGTGCCGCTTTAGCAGCTGCTTTTGCCTAAAGGCAAGGTCACAGTCCTCACACTCAAAGGGTTTCACTCCAGTGTGCAGGTGCATGTGTGTCTCTAAATGTCTCTGTGACATGGCCGCATAATCACACTCTGTACACTTGTAACACTTCTCTCCATCGTGGGACCGACAGTGAAGTTTGAAAGTGTACCGGTCTGGAAACTTGGCCCCACATTTCTTACATTTCAAGGGCTGTTCACTCATATGCAGCTTCTGCATGTGTATTTTAAGATCAGTCTTTCTCCCACATGTGGCAGGACACAAATTACACTGGAACACAGGCTTGTTGCCACTATGAATCAGGCGATGAGCCTTTAAACTGTTACTTTGGGTGAACTTAGCATGACACACATCACATTCATATGGCTTCTCCCCTGTATGAATTCTCATATGGCGCTTCAATTTGTATGTATCGGGTGAAGCATAGTTACAGTGCAGACACGCATATGGCCTTTCACCCGTGTGAGAGCGAAGGTGGCGCTTCAACTTGCTAAGTTCTACACTTGCATAGTCACATTGAGTACACTTGTGGGGTTTCTCAAAGGTGTGCTTGTATCTGCAAACAAAACATAAAGTATTAATGTTCATTTCCTGTAGGTTGTCTTTAAGTGAAACACTGTGAAAAGTTCCAAATTTTGCAAAATTACAATGATTTTTTGTTTACATAATATAAAGTGGTCTTCCTCGTTGAAATAATGTCTCCTTGTAAGGGGTATGTCGCTTCAAATAGTATATCTAAGTCGCAACATTGGCAGTGGGAGGTAAGTCACCGATAGGTAATGCTGGCAGCAAAAGAGTTTAATGTAGGGATGGCAATGGTTAACTGGTTTATCAATTAACCTCTTCACATGTACATGTATTGTAATTATTTTTTTGCATGCCTATCTTTAACATTAGGGCCATGATGGCCCTTAGTTGCTTACCTGAGGACGCAGGCTTTTAGTAGGCTCATATCAGACATCAAGTTGGGGTTTGAACCATTAGTGTGGCCACTAGCAAAGTTTTTCTAAAATTTACCTAGTGACCCAATTACGAACTCATACAAGACTTCTTGCAGACAAACATTCTGACCAAATTTGATGAAGATGGGAAAAAAACTACAGCCTCTAGTTTGTTAACAAGCAAATTGTTGATGTCGCAGGTTGAACTGGAGAAAGGGGAATCAAAAAAGTTTATCTTGAGCCCAACGTTCTGAGGTGAGCAAACGTAAGTAATGTCCCCTCCCACTCTGACTAACTTACTAACTATCCAGTGATTAACTGCAAGGCATGTCAGACTGTGACCTCAAACTGTAATTAACTTTGAAAACACAGCCTGTCGTTGTAACATGGGTGTCATAGTCCTACCTGCCCCCTATCTATATGTATTGTCTCCATTTTGGGTTTGCTATAGAGTGCCTTGTCCGTACTAAAAGTATACATGTGTTCAGATGCCAAAAAGAGCTCATACATTCATATGTATGTAAAATAACTAGGTATGTAAAACAAATCTTAAAACGATATTCGAATTTTCGTTACATGTATTCAAATAATATTCGAATATTTGAAACAAATTTGCATCAGAGTTTCACATAACCACATAATTCTGCCTAACATTTAACATGCATTTATTTATAATTTCTTTGAATGTTTACATAACTCACCCAACTTTATGCAGAAGAGCTAGTAGAATTATGACGCATTTCTAGTGGTAAATTTTTCAAATGACGATTTTACTATGGAAGTACATACGACAACATTATCACTCCGACATCATCGTGTTTATATTGGAGAAACGGAAGCTGTGTTAATTTTCTCGGTCACCGATAACTTGCAAGTAAATTCAGTTAATTCATAAATTCTGATTTAATGTGTGATCCACATGGTCGGAACTTGCTTGAGGAGGCATTTTCAGAGGTCTAGGAACAGGTGAAACAGGATCAACAATCAGGCCAACACACAAATTTTAATTAGGGGAATCGCTCAAGTAAAACAACCAATTATGAATGCTGATTGGTTGGTGGTCAGATCTTTGTTAAATTGTTATTGGCTGGTAAAAAGACAATCGATCAGGTGTTAATCCGAAGCCATAAAATGTCAATTAGCGACACTAAGTTACAAATACACAAGTGACAATTATGGATTGTGATTGGTTAGTGTCAGAATTACCAGATTGATGTTGTTACATGTCAATAAGCGAGACCATCTAGTTAAAAAATTTCCTTCGCTCTAAAACAACAAGTTTATTTTAGCTGGAATGAAGGGTATCAATTATAAAATATGTACGCTTAGTTAAACAAAGTAATATATAACATAATAATGACTTGAGATTATGTTGTTAAATTAGCATACATCTTTCAACAATATAATATATAAATAATTTGAAAATTTTGCATAATACACTCAATAGCTTGCTTACTATAGTTTATGTGTCGAAAATAAACATGGAAAGATGACCGCTACAATGATAATTTGTTTTTCGTTTTGACTTTTGAATTATTATGAATTAGTAACCTGTCCCACATTATAGTAGATGCTGAACGGCGACCTTAAAAGTAAACATTTATAATTTTCAACATATAATATTATATGGGAGACTCTTAGGAATATATGAATACATTTCATACGTGTATAAAAATATAAATAACTGTGTATTTGTAACTTAACATTCATTCCAAAAATGTTTGCAAAAGACCAATGTAATTTCTCTAGCCAGGAACAGAAAGGTAATGTATGTAAATGGAAGAATAATACTAATGATGTCAGGCTTTGAAAGGTTAAATGCCGATGAATATACAGAATTGTTTTAATCATGTAGGCTTATGAAATGGAGAAAATTGTTGAGCAGAAAATCGCTGTGACAAATCGCAGATGTCGCAATATTGTATTGGAATGAAATACCCGTGTGCAGTAGAGTTGTTAAATGAAATTAAAACTAGTTACTAGTTTTGTTTTATCTTGCTGTGTTATTAAAAATAAAATAAGGTGGTTCTGGTGGACTGTAATAAAAATAATTCATGGTATAATGTCTTGCATTAATTACCAGCGATCCAGATTGAAGAGAGTAGAATCAGACTTTCGTAACTAGATTAGCTGACTGCCTCATAAACCGACATGTGTGTTTATTGTAAATAGACAACCAGTTTTCACAGCTGTGAGTTTGATGTTACTGGGTCTAGATGGCGCAAGAGACAGAATGGGGTCTCGCGAGGAGCGTAATACTCTGGATTGTATACTGTTAACCAGATGGCCAAAATAGTAGTCTACCCCCCTCCCCCTCTACCGCGCACAATCACACATCCCCAGCGTGCTTTAGTCGTTTGGTGGCAATATGGTGAACTACAGAAATGCAATGTTATTTTTTTAACTAAAATAACAAATGTTCATAAGTGAATAAAAATTATAAATAATTCAAACCCCTTCATCTCTAGTCGAATATCGCCATGATATTTGAATATTCGAATATTCGTTAACATCCCTTAAAATAACTGTACATGCTTGCTATTTTGTTTCAGAAAGACCAAAAATGTTCATCAACAAAATTTAGAATTATTTACTTATCACTATTTTACTACCAGTATGTTTTTATTTGTTTAATGTTGTTTGTTCAGAGCTTTGTAATATATTTGTCTCCCAAGATTTACAAAAGTAAACACAAAGAGAAAATAGTAACTACATCAGTATATGACACATCTCATCATTATACATGCCAATGCAAAGTAATTATAATTTCTGCTTAACTGCTTAACCATTGTTAATGTAAAATGTTTGAAAAGGTTAACTGGCTACCAATTTCATAACCTTGGCAATCACTAATTTAATGTTAAAAAATTTGAACTTTAACACTTGACAAATGCACATTCATAAACCATTCAATAGACAAAAGTGAAATGCTATTAAACATACTGATGTAGACCTTTCAGAAAGTAAGAAATGAGGACATAGATATTTTCCTTTGGAGAAAAATTATTTACCACACCAACACCATCACTGACCTCATATGTCTGACAAGCTCCCCTGAGGTGGTGAAGGCAGACTCACACAGTTTACACTTGTGTGGCCGCAGTCCTGTATGGGTGTTGACATGGTTCTGCAATGATGCCATCGTTTTAAAGCCACGGTCACACATATTGCACTTGTGCGGACGGTCCTCAGAGTGTGACTTCATGTGACGTGACAGCAAATACCTAGAAACAGTTAAATTAATCAAGATAATTAAGCAAAAGCTTGAAATGACAAATGATAAAAAAAAACAGTAATGAAACAACGAACACATTAAGAAATGAAAATAGCATTACATCTTAAAATTTATTATATCAGTCCCACCTCATAAACATAATAAGTTATAAAAATATTGGCACTGGTAACATGTTCACAAATGGTGATTGACTATATTCATTCAATGTACACAAGACAACAACGGTAGACTGACCGTTTTGGACTAGTGTAGTTGCAGTAGCTGCACATGAGCTGATCTCCAACAGGTATTGCTACGAGATCTCCGGAGGGCTTCTTGTTTAAAATCTGGTTGAGGCGCACAAGTCGTTTAGTCGTGCCATCCTCATCTCGCAGCTCCTCAATCACTTCCCCGCGAATGTTGTCGCCAAAGTCATAGATGTGGCCCTGGCTGCTGGTCTTGTCAAATGCCTGGTTGACAATCAACACATAGTTCACTTCCGATGACTGGTTGTCATCACCTGATGGTACAAGAGCCACTGACTGGTAACCTGAAAGAGACAGCTCAATGATTGAACATATTGTTCAATTAAATAGAAAATGGTTTACCTATTCCGGTCACACAAAGTTACCACGAGTCTTAGAAATAAGCGAACCAGGTTTAAACTTAATTTCAAATGTAATTTTTTTCAACAAAGGACAAAGCTGACTTTTCTGATGGTAACAAGTCAAATAACAAAATGCATTTATCATATAACCAAAAATGTATAAAGTTGAAGGCAGTTAGTGTATACCTGTATTTTTACTCATCCCCTGGAGCAGCTGGAGTCCATCTCCTGAGGTGACCATCTGAAGGCCTGCATCATTGGTAGAGATAGGCATACCCTGGTCATCCATCTGTACAGCTACCAGCTGGGGCTGAGAGCCATCACCAGACGCACGCAGGGCAACCAGCTGGCTATCATGGAGGTCCTGCAGCACATACATCTGTCAGGTTTTCAGATAATATAAAGGAAACTGTTGGACTTTTTCACTAAGATTTCACCGCCACTCAGACGTCATGGAGTTTCTCTTGTTGTGTACATTCTATTGAGCTTCCGGGTGAAAATGAAGTGTTTTCGCTAATAAGACCTAAAGCTTGCTTAGTGACAAATCATTACATGAGAACTGTTAATTATTGCGAGACAGAATCATTCATATTACATCAGCCAGCATCTGTTGACAATATTAGGCATCTAGATATAGTCTGAGAAACAATATCAACTATTCTCAGCTCAGTCATATACTTTTAAATAAGAAAAAATTCAACATGAACACCAAAGACTCTTGGACTTAAATATTAAGCAATGAATTAATTCTAAACTTTATTACGTTGCATGTGTAGATCAATGTACATGTATATTGACTGAACACATACAGGACATCTGCATATTTCTTATGTATAGTGAGACTTCTATTTTTCCAAAACAATTAGACAGCTTGACTTCAGTTCAAAGGGGACATCTCTAGTTTTATTTTAAAAAAAGTAAAAAAAATGTGCTCTTTGTATGGAAATGACTTAGTTTTTATGAATATTATCATGGGTGCTTGATGATGGCCACATGGACTTAGCTGGGAAAACTATATTGCAATAATTTTAAAGATGGTTCATAGAAAATGTTTGAAGAGGCCTGTTAATACATGCATACATACGAACATATATACATGCCCTTTAAGTAGAACCTGTTGCATTTTAAGTGGGAAAAAAACACACGCCCTTTAAGATATATGGTGAAAACACTGGTTTAATACAGCAAAATCTACCTTATCTTTTAGTTTTTTAATCCCTAAGTTACTAGGCCCTAAAATCAAATAACTGTTTTTTATCTTGGCTTCTGCAAATAAATAATAAATACGTCAGTTAGCAGGGTTCGACATTAAGGTCTGACCAAACGACATTCACTAGTAGATCGGTAGTCTGGTGTAGCTAAGTCCTAGGCTATCTGGACTAACTGGTCGTGTTCTAAATTGGACAAAGTTTGCCAGAAATCTGCCTATGATTGAATCAAAAGTCAAAAAAATATCTATAATGGTTAAACTAAGTCAAACTATTGACGCATGTCGATACAGTTTCATGGAAAACCAGCATGTGCTATATTTAGCGGTATATTTAGTAACAACCTTGACTCATTCATTCATTGGCTGATGTTTTTAGAATGACTTGACATACACTTGTCAAATATCCAATGTCGTAATACTTATTGTTAAGCAGGATACGAATTATTTCTTCATCTTACTTCTTATTTTCTAATGTTTATGGAACTTTCCTATTATAATTTATACTATTTAAATAAAAATGTGAGGGATACAAAAGCATGAATACTATCTGTACTGTAGGGATCCCAAGTATTACGACAACAATCTATTATACAGTTTGTTTATAACGCACTTTGCGGAGACGACAGGAAAATGTCGAACAATTTATTTAATTTCTGTTTTCCGTCGACAAAAAAAAAAGACAACAATATGACAAAAAGAAGACAATACGAAACAAAAGAGGAAGGATGCTTCAAAGAAACTGTATGATAAAACAAAGCAGATAAGATCATTTTGTCCAAAATGAACAGAAGAGTTCAGTTGGCTAGATTTTAAAGAAAAGAGCAATGTTATGTTTTGTAAGACATGCAAAAAGTATGAAGATTGTGAAGGATTTGTTGTCGGTACGGACAATTTCAGAATCGATAATATTAAAAGGGCATTCTGAATCTGAATCCCATAAATCCCACCAACGAAAATCTGATCTTAAGTACAGCTCACCACTCACTACTTTTATTGCATCCTTTACTGGGGAAATAAAGCAGGTTGACAATCAGTCATGTGAGTCTAGCCTGTTCAGTTGTGTGAAAATGTCTAGTCATGTAGGTATGGTCATACTTAACTTTCTAGTCATTTAAGTACCAATGTATGATACCTATATTAGACTAGAAAATTTAGTATAATCATACCTAAGTGTCATTTATAGAATATTAGGTTTCATACTTATTTTCTAGTAATACATGTCTCATACTTAGTTATATTGGTATGTTATTGTAACATAATGCTTGAACACATATAATAATTTGATTTAAGTATGATTGTATGTGTTTTATGTGTTTTACGTTTTGGTCTAGTCCAGTTTAGGTCAGGTCTAGTAAGTTTTGTAAGTTACTGATCCACTGGTCCAGTTCTCAAAAAAGTTAATGTTGAACCCTGGTTAGTAAAATATATTACAAATGTATCTTAAGAGAGCCAATCTACCATCCATACCAGGGGAATAACACTTAAATAATCTAATTAACATAAAATGACAAAACTTTTTGCTGCCTGGTCCCTAGCAGTATGCCTAGTTACCATGTGCAAGCAGTTGTTTGCAAAAAAGGTACTATATATAAAAAGTGTAAAATGGTAACGGTTGTGATATTAGCTTACCGAGAAAGCCAATGTGTACTAAATGGAGTACATATTTACAACAAAATTCTCATTTGACAGCGTACCTGCTGTGAAAGTTGCACTGTTTGAAGCTGGTTGACACTGTTAGTGTTGGCTACAATGGAGGCAAGAACGGAGACAGCATCAGGGTTCTCCATGGAGGTCACAGTGGTGGCTGGGGTACTATGGTCCTCTGTCAGGCCCTCAGACAGGGCATCTGGTGACAGAGTGGGGATGGTACAGGATTACTCATGGTTTAACAGCTAAGTCATTGGGGTAAAAACCAACAACAGCAACATCTGCCCAAATAATTATAACTATCTTTCTTCACCCCTTGACAATGTTTTTAAAGATTTTAAGTATACTTTAAAGATAGTGTTATTTTCTTCAATTAAGGCTGCTATGTAGTTTTAATAAAATGTGACTGGCCATATCAAAATCAGTCTAAAGTCGCATTTCAGATTATCAAGATTATCTGCACAAAAGGCAAGTTGGTGCAAAAAATACTGATTTTTAGATTTTGCTATATTATTAATGTTGAGACTCTTTACTACGTATAAATTAAAAAGGAGGCGAATTAAATAAGTTTTTGACTGTTTATTTCAACTTTGATCAGACCCTATACTCTATTTACGTTCACGTAATTATCGAGATAAGCAACAAACAATGGAAAAGGAGTCCAATTCATTAGCACATTTTAAGCACAAAAAAAGAGACAGAGTGGTTGTATTTGGTATCACAATAAAGGTTAATTCCAGGGAAATTCAATAATTATATTTTTAAACATAATCGTCATACCAAAGTAGTAAATACAATCTCTTAAACAAGTGACCAACACAAAGGAAATCAAGCACCTGTTGCTAAATAAGCCAATCGGCTTTTCTGATTGGTCAAACAGATATCACGTGATTTTTATCTCTACTTCCGGTATCCTGTTGAAATTAATTTTTCCCCGATCTTTACTGTTTACTACTTTTTTATCGACATAAAAGTGGAATTTGTCATCAATTTGTGTAATTACTGGATAATAAATGACCAACACAATGGATTCATTACCAGAAGCAGTGGCTAAATGCCTAAATGAGTCAGTAAATAGGTCAAATCTTGGAGGTATCTGAAACTGGGATGAATTGATTACAACTTACAAGTGCAGCTGGTACGTTGAACTCTGATAGTGAAAGTGAAATGTGTCATGAAATAGAAGAAAGACATCACTAATTCTCACAGGCACATGTATTTCTATTAAAGTAAATGTTGTGTTGCCCTCATATAGTTACTTAGACAAAGAAATTGACACGTTTATGATTTTCTATGATCACTCTTTTTTTTTCAAAAGTGTTGCATTATATGGTTGCTTTGTTAATAAATGAGTATGTACATTAAAAAGAGTTGTGTTTTTTCTTTCCAACAATGTATGACATGATGGTGTAATTTATATAGAGAATGTTGGTTGCTATGGCATTTTGTTTGGCAAGTCCAGACCAAAAATGTTACAAAATGTTTCAGTGCTGTTTTCTCCACATTTATGTGTAGTTTTAGGCCTTAAACTGTGTTACTCAAATTTGAATAACGTTCCACAGGAACATATTATCATGATGGTTCTTGTATCATTTTAAAGGTATTTTTATGCTCTATAAAATAAATATAAAAACCACAAATATAAATTTTACGACTTTAGACTGATTTTGATATGGCCAGTCACAAATGGTAAAGCATGTACTTAATAGCCAACTAGGAATCATTCAGTTATTTAGAAATAGAGATGAACTGAAGCAGATATAGTGCTGCCTTCACTGTGACGGCATGCCATGTACACCTGGCATGATGCCCTAGCAAGTCACATTAATCTGACACATACCTTACTACTTAAAACTGAAAGAAACTATGATCACCTTGTTCAAGAAAAAGGAAATAAAGCCGGTATGGACCCTAAGATTTATTCCCATAATGGATACCTGTGTTTGACTCAGCATGTCTGATGACTGTCTGGTTGTCAACAAGCTGCAGTGTGGGCTGTCCATTAACTGTGACAATCTGCACCAAGCGGGAATCACTCTGGGCCAGAAGAGTCTGGGCATCACCCATCGGCAACATGATCATCCCTAAAACCAATTATCTCAGGACAATAAAAATACTGTTAATATCCACCTGAACTCTTCATTTTCTGCTAAGCACCAATGGATTATGCTTAGGTAAATTGTGTAGATACAGATTTGCCATCTCCTGCTGCTTAGTCTTTCTGACTTTCTTTAATTACATATGCATGTAGTTGTTAGGAAAGAAAATGAGGGATGACCACTGATTATATAACAATGAAGCAGGTTGGAAGTTCAATAATCAAATTTAAAAACAAACCAGAACTTGACTTATATCAAATAAATTTCCCAATTCTTCATTTATTATTAATTGAACACATACAGTTTCTTCTAAGCACACACATGTCACTTTAACTATGAAACATATCACTTTTTTATTGACTTAGCAGTTCTACACAATAACACAACATTTTAGAACCATAATAAATATTGATGTGATTAGTATATCAATCAAGTGAAAAATACCCATAGGCATATATAATGTCCTTCTTAACTTACTGGTCCCATTTCACAAGCTGAATATTCTACCAGATGTGTGTGTGTGCAATGAAGTAAACAGAGTAAAAAGTGAACATGTACAGAGTGAGATAAAAAGCCAAAGAGAGATTTAGATAGATAGTAGTTGGGCTGTAGTTGGGATTACCATCAGACACTGCAAATGCCAGCTGTCCAGACTGGTTGATGATGGCTGCCTCCGAATCTTGTGTTTTCGAACCTTCTGCCAGAATATCGATTGATGCATTCACTGCTTCTATAGCTGCCTCCAGCTGGGTGTCCCCTTGGACCCTGTTGCTGTTTAGACTATCAATCTGCAGCTGGTGCCCAGAAGTATCCTCTAGGGAACCATCTCCAACTGACAGTACAGCTCCGAGGATCTCCTGTGGCTCTTTCTTCATCACAGATATTCCTGGCAACTGTTCCTCCTCTGGGGTTGACATGTCTGATGAGACTTAAACATACAATACACATACCCATGTAAGCCCTGTGTAGCTATTAGCATTTGTTGATTTGATTTTATTTAAAATTACAAAATTATGATCAGTTTGTGGGACATCTAGCTATTAATTGGTGTCGGGACAAAAACTAGAAAAATACCTTAGTCAACCTACCCAAACAGAAGTTTTCATATAAGGCTGTGACTGGAGTCCGCACAGAGTACTGAGATTTTATAAGTTGGTGACTTTACCTACACAGATATGTGCATTCCCATGTAGTGAGTTTAGTGTTTGGCTAATAATCCTTTCAACTTACAGAGACATTTCACTTTTAAGCATAATTGTATCTCAATCATGCAGCAGTCAATTAACAGAAAACTGAAACAGCTAAGCCATCATTTTATAATACTTTCAGTCTGATAACAGCTTAATGGATGCACTTTCCAAATTAATGAAAACTTGCCGTGAAGCTACTTCATGTAAAGCAGTGCAAATTCAGTGCATTTTAATAGTAATTATTTATGGATTTGCATTATCTTTTTTCAGCACAAAGTACTAAACTAACAATATGTATACCTGGTACAGTAACAAAAACAGGTTGTGATGACTGTGTGAGAATATGGGAGACATTGTGAGGGAAAGTTGCTGAGTCGCCGACAACTTCGATCTCCTTATTGAAGTGGACCAGGTAGTTCTGAAGGTCGTTAAGGTTCTGTGGGCCATCCTCCAGACCCACACTCTGGGTCTCTGGGTCCATGTCAATGTCTGCCTGTCTGCACTATAGAGAACTCCTTAAAAACATATTCACAAAGGTATTTGATAGTTCTTCAATTGAATAAATGGAAACAACTAAAACTGATAAACCTGTACTAAAATATTTCTGTTAAACAAACAGCATCCATACTGTGGATTAAACTGAAGGTGTGAACTCTATTTCAAAACTTAAAAATAAAAAGCATAAAACTATAGACTGAACACTATAATAATTGTATCTAGCATACATGTGAACTTTTTCTGAGGCCAAAGTGGGAGATTTTCACTTGCAAAGTGGGAGATTTGTTATTTTCACATAAACAAAGAAGGCAGTTATCTGTTTCCAAGTAGGTTGATTTCTGAAAATGTGTCAAACACTCCTCATTTTCAAATAATTTTGAACTTAAAAGTGGGAGTCTCCGTCTAAAAGCAAGAGAGTTCACATGTATGATCTAGCACGATAGAAATTTTACTTGGTTGGGTTACAAGAAGTATAGTTGTAGTCAACATGCCATGTACTTTTTTGCCATGATGAGTTAATAAAATAACTGTCTCCTACAGATATATTTTTTGTAACTGTTTTTATTAACCTTTGAAAACATTAAGCTAAACAAGTAATGGCAAATTGTATTTTGTGGTTTATACACAATGTGCCTTTTATAATTTAAGGAAAACCATACATTTATGTGTTTGTTTGATTTGATTGTACATTGCTAAGTATTTTTACATTTCATTGCACAACCAATTGACTAGATTAAATCAGTTTTAGTATGGTAATACAAGTTATAAATGGGTAAACAGTTACCATTCCTAACCTGGTTGAGCTGATTTGGATTTCATGACCCGAGCCATCATGGTAAGTGCGCCTTTAGGAGCAGATACTTCATACTTTAGACTAGCAAGTCTTCTAATTAAAATAATACCTATCTCTCTTCTTAACACTATGTGGACATTTTTTTTCAATGAAGTCACTACTTTTGTTATAACTTATCAAACAAAACGTCAGCACTTGGACATTTATTCAAACTGATCGGTTTTCTTTTCATTGCTTGCATTTGAGAACGCATCAGGAAGGTTAGAACTCTGTTAAACAGGCTTAAGTACCCTAGTCCATCCATACTGCCAACTGACCATTACAAAGCAGTAACTGTACAGAATGCTCTTTTTGATAAATGACTCATCACAGATTTCTTTCTTACTTTTACATGCGGCTTGCATGTGAATACCTTGTTCGTGTGCCTTTTCAAAATGTTTGTATATGTTGCAATGCTCATAGGGATGGGATGGGATTTGCCTGCATTTTTGCTGAAACTGAAAAGCAGCGACATTTCTATCATTATAGTACAGGGGCACTTATGAGATGTCCAGGGACTGAACATGGCCGGTCCATTACACCCACGAATCAGGTATAATGCTGTCCCCTTAGCCCCAAGTATTAGGAGGGAAGCCACTACTACCAACTTTTAAGTCTTTGGTTTGACCTGGTTGGGGTTTGAACCAGCAACCTCCCGACCCACAAGCCGACGCTCTACCTCTTCAATGCTCATAGGACTTTTCTCATATACATATTCTTATTCATTAAAGCCATGATTTCTCATTTTACTTTAGGTCTATATCCAAATATCTGGTAGGGATTGAGAACTTTTTTGTTTACATTCTTATAGATTTATAGATCTACATCCTCCGATTGAGGGCACGCTGATTATCAAAAACAGTTAAAATATTTGGGGAATGTTTACCTAACCGACAAATTATATTGTGTAGAAAGGATCCATATTAAAATACATGGCTGTGGGGCCTACACACAATGACATCGGTGATAAAAACAAACTTGTTAACCCTGTGTTAATGTAGATCTATCTTGTGAAACGTAAGCCTACGGTTTGACTCGGGATCAATGACTTGGTATTTTTTCCAATATATGCCTCATATACAAATCTTCCCAGGATTATATAAATTAGATCTTGGACGGTGTTTCTACTTTAATAAAAAAAATAAAACGAAAGTAGATTTGTCAGGTGGCGTGCAGGTCGTTTGGTCTAGGTATGAAGCGCCCTCCCGAAGAAGGCGACACCGATCAGCGCCCTCTGCTAAATCCAGGGGACGCAGCAGAACTCAACAGGATACTGAGCCGATTATTTCGTAAAGTAGTTTCAGAAAAATACATGCATAGTACTAAGTGGCCTTGTAGAAAATATATATGGGTGAACATAAACAACAAAAATACCTTCTTTATATCCACAACTTTTCCGCATTCCAATCCTAAACAGATTCAAAATGGCGAACCTTTTCTGTTCGACATGACCTAATTCTATGATTTTGATTTTTAGACGCTAGATAGCTATCTACTTGATATCGCATCCATTTTAAGCTTAATGTAGGATTTTACAAACTTAAAGTTAAATAAAGTTTATAGAAAAAAATACCCTTTTGCTACAAATAATAATAAAATAATAAATAAATAATAATACCAGGGTCACGTGACGACGTAAGGGACACAACTCCGTTAACAAACTGTTGACGTCATCGCACACGCCCTTGGCTTATGGTAGCAAGTCCGGGTCATTAGTTTCAGTTTTAAGCGCCTCTTTCTTGTGTCATTTTTGATCTCCATAGCGGTTTTGGCGTCAGGCAAACCAGTATGAATTCATATAAAAGCGGCACGTATTGGTAGAAAAGTCCCATTGAATCTGAAACTCATCTTTACAGTATAATTATGTAGATGGTGTTGGCTGGTGCAAACTTTCAATAATAATCGGAAATGATACTAAATTAGTTTCTACATCAGTGAAAGTTCCTTATCTTGGCAGCCATCAAGGGATTTTCAGATGAATTTATAGAAGCGTAAATATTATTTTCTTGTAATTTCTTCATTTATGGTCCAAAAATTTAAAGATATACACCATTGGAAAGCTCTTGAAATTCATATTTTTAGAAAACAATATTTTTAAAATTGATAAATGCACAAAGAATTAATGCACATAAATAAATAAAATTATTTGTTCGTCCTAAAATAAAATGAACAGTGTATCTTTTTGGTTGTATTTTCTTCTTCTTTTTTACCTTTTAAAGTATCAAAGTATAGTTTTAATGTTTAAAATACTTCATAAAAGCTGTTAAATTTTATATAAAACTCAGTAAAATAAGCTGAAAAATAAAAACACAATGGCGAGTTAAATACAACACATATTTCCAGATTTCGGCATGTATTAGCTTCTGCCTTCAGAGATGGCTGCCTTAAACTGTCTTATCAGTGTCTATGACATCACTTGGAAACTATCTATTGGCTTATCCTTAAAATGAATAATGTGTCTTTTATGGTTGTATTTTTTTACCTCTTAAACTATCAAAATATAGTTTTGATATATAAAATATTTCTTATAAGCTGTTGATATAAAATTCAGTCAAATAGACTGAAAAATAAAAACACAGTAGTGAGTTTAATACAAGACGTATTTCCAGATTTCGGCCTGCATTAGCTTCTGCCTTCAAGGATGGCTGCCTTAAACTGTCTGGCTGTCTTATCAGTGCCTATGACATCACACGGAAACATTCTATTCAGTTTTGCCTAAAGTTCTTAAAATAATGCATACATGAAAATTTATACTTGCAGACGTTGTTTATTTGCCAATATTTACCCTAGTGTTATCTTCTTTAGCTTATACTGCACTAAATGGTGTGCATAAAATGAGATGTTTTTAAAACTTTAGTAAAAATCCGAAACATATACGTGAACACGACTTTAATTTGATGATATGTACACAACTTGTTTAATTTTGGCCTTTTTTTCATGACTAATTATTTTCCATATATATAATTGGATGGGAAGGGTTACTCCCAGATATGTAAATTGATAGAAAATAAAATACTTGTCTGGGTATGCAGATCAATTGAAGGTTCAATGTTCGACCTTCGGATATATGCACATTGGCTGAGTAGGATAGGTCCGGATTTATTTGTCATTTAATGAGAGAGCCTTTCCCGGACACGCCTTTTTCCGGGTCGGCAGACACTATGTGCGGTCCATCATCTAGGTCAAATTCGAAGTCGCGTCGAAGTAGTTTTAAATGTACAGCACAGCTTCTTCAGCTCTTTGATTGTTGTTTTAAACGTCAACATTGGCACGTGTATTTGACAGCTACTTGCGTTTGTAAGTATCACGGCACTATTACTAAATTTTCGTCGTTGATTCTTGCATTTGATTGGATATGTTATTGGTATTTAGATTCAAAGTAAATTAAACTTAAAAATTGATGGCTGTCACATCAATTTTCAGTAGTTTTCGCGAAACTCTCATCAATTAATAATTAAGTTACTGTAAGTTGTAAATTAATATCCTAATAGCTTACTAATAATGCGAAGCTGTCATAGAAAATCTATAATTGCAAACCCTTTTCATAGCGTACAAATGAACTAATACATTAGAAAGTATTGAGGTATTGAGAGTGCATAAGTTTCAAAGGGATATTTCTTCTTCTTTTTTTTTTAGTTAAGATATTTTTAATAAAAACTATATGTCTTGTTCATGCACATACACATATGAACACAAAAACTCATATAACATTAATAATTATTTAATTGCAGTTAATGTTGCTAATCTTTTCTTAGTTGAACCATTTCTTTTTTAACAGATTTTCAGTCTTAGCACAATGGGTAAGAAGAACAAAAAAGAGAAGAAAGGACAAGGAAAGGAAAAGACTATACAGAAAATGGAGAAGAAAGCAAATAAACGAATGAAGAAAGAGCTTGCAGAGAAAGGAGAGGTCATTCAATAATATTGATCAATATTCTATTGAAATAATAGATCTAATATTCACATAGTTTTTCAACGTCAACATTTTCATTCAAATTTTACTTACTTTATGTTTTTTAATTTAAATTATGTATGATTTAATATATGTTTATTGAATATTATTGCAACACTAGATCTACTTATATCTCCTTATGGTTATTCTCCTATCTAAAAATACATTGTTTTTGATGTGAGTGACGTTTATGAAATTAAAGTTATTCTATCTGAAGGAGGACATAGAGAAGATGATTGCAGAATTTCAACAACAAGACAGACGCAGCCTAGAGGTAATTGAGGAAAAGTGTCCTCCCCCATCTCAAAGGTGGGTTTGATGTCTGGTCTGGTCTTTTTGTAGAATAGTTCTTCTCTTAAATACTTTTGTCATATATTTGTGGCTAGCCCAATTTTACAAAGTTGCCATGGTACATATTTTTTACAATTTAATTTAACACAGTTTTGTTGCCATTGAGTTACAAATTGTTTTATTAAGATTTAACACAATGAGAGTCAACATGCCTATATTTCTGTCGTACATTAATTGTAGGAGCAACATGTCTCTGTCACCCCACCCTGACCGCGAGGAGCTGATCATGTTTGGGGGAGAGTATTGCACTGGCAACAAGGTAATCCCCTACCCATCTAAGAGCCTGTCAGCCTAGCAGGCCAGTACAGTAGCTGTCCAACTCACAGCCTCTCATCCTAGCAGGCTAAGTTAATTTAGTCCACCAACCCTACTGCCTCTAATCCTAGCAGGCCGAGTTCATTCAGTCCACCCACCTCACAGCCCCGCCACCTAGCAGGCCGAGTTCATTCAGTCCACCCACCTCACAGCCTTGCAGCCTAGCAGGCAGAGTTCATTCAGTCCACCCACCTCACAGCCTCTCATCCTAGCAGGCCAAGTTCAATCAGTCCACCCACCTCACAGCCTCTCATCCTAGCAGGACGAGTTCATTCATCCACCCACTTCAGAGACTCACAGTCTAGCAGGCTGAGTTCATTCAGTCTACCAACCTCACAGCCTTGCAGCCTAGCAGGCTGAGTTCATTCAGTCTACCAACCTCACAGCCTCTCAGCCTAGCAGGCAGAGTCCATTCAGTCTACCCACCTCACAGCCTCGCAGCCTAGCAGGCAGATTTTATTCAGTCCAATCACCTCACAGCCCCGCAACCTAGCAGGCAGAGTTCATTCAGTTCACCCATCTGACAGCCTCTCAGCCTAGCAGGCAGTGTTCATTTAGTCCACCCAGCGCTCAGCCGAGTAGCTTAATCGTAAAATGCTTCATCATTTCATCTTCAGCAGGTTACATCTTGTTCAAATGTCATACTAAAGTCTAATTTTTTGCTTATATATTCTATATATTACATTACAAGGACAGTAAAATCGGAGCTGGAGGATCTAGATCTACAATATTTACTTAAGCCTTATAAATTACTGGTTAGCTAAGAGCTAATTTATTTATATGAAGACAGCTTTTTTTTAAATTTTGCTCAAAACTACGTGAAATTAAACATGATTTAATTGCTTGAGGCTTCACAGCAAAATGTGCACATCCTGACCTGTCACCTAACCATACCTGACAGATATCTATTTGCCAGTGAAGTGACAACACTTTCACAAGTTGGCAGAGCACCTGACTCTGCTGTTGAAGTCAGACATGTGATCTTTGCCGATTTTGCAGAGAGACTCCCAATATCAGGGGTCTGTCTCACGCCTCACGTTGATCCCATCAATTCTACCACTTTGATGTTCCCGGACTTAATCTCACTAGTCCTAAAGACTGCCCCAGTCTGTAGCTACCAGTTGATCATTTGATTACGCAATATAACCTAGTGCAAGCAACCAGCACCTGCGTGTTTATGTGTGCAGTTAATCAGAACAGATCACTGACCATCAGTAAGCTTACCAAGTGTTCATTGGTCGAGATGATAATTTAGCTCAGTTGGCAGAGCACCTGACTCTGTTGTTAAAGTGTGGTTTCGATTCATGGCTTGGATAAAAGATTGTTTGCCCTTTGATGCACCTAGCATGGTCGCTGCATGCCTTGTAAATTATAAATTAATTATAAAGAATAATTTAACAATATTTTTTTTTAAGGATAAGAAATCAACATTCAAGTCTCATATTCTAACTGCTTAGGAATAGGTGTTTACATGCATAGTTTATGTTTATGCAAGAAAATAGCCAAACTGTTGTTGTTGTGTTGTTTTTCTGAAGATATTCCCACTTGTAAAAGAAAAATGAAGCCATCGTCTATGGCGTTTGACTCGAAAATCTTTTCTGCTATTTATTCATTTATTGGTAAAGAAGTGTTATTACCTCCCTTTACTCGTTATTTTGTGTGTGCGTTGGTTATGTCGAGTTACTTCCCTTTATATAATTTGAATTACATCCCTTTATGGTAATTTCTTTTAATATACTTTTAATTTATATACTACATTAAATTACTACAATATGTTATCTGCTGAAACTATTCTTACCTTTTTGTAAATATGATCTTAGAATAAAGTCATCTATATTTTTTGTAATGATCCTATCATCAATATTTCTTTTTATCAAGTTTAAGAAGACCTGTCTCGTCGTCAGATTCCTTATGTGTATATACACCAAAGGAGCCTTTATTCATCAGTTAACAGAAGGTAACTTCTAACCTGTAGCTTTTTAGCTACAGTAGAAATGATGAGTGCTGGTGATGAACGTCATGACTTACACCTAACAGGTGGGTGGAATTGACGGTTCCCCTCACCTCGATCTGATTCTACTGTAGCTATCTGTTAACTGGTATATGTGTCCTAACTTGTAAAATCTTGTATGCTGGTGCATCATCCAGTCTTACTGATTTTAACTTGCCAAAAGAACTGTTTATTTAAAAATGTGTTTATCATATCTAAAAAATATGGAACAATTTGAATGACAAACATCAGTGAAAATAGCATTTTTTCTAAATTCCCTATAGTTGTAAATTGATAAAAAAAAATCAGTCATTAAATTAAAAAGTATTGTTTTATCAGATGTTCATGTATAATGACCTGCTGTTCTACAACATTAAGAAGAATGAATGGCTAAAGATCACCGCTCCCAATGCTCCGCCACCTAGAAGCTCCCATCAGGTATGTTCTACAGCAGTGTAAACAATGGTTAAAATATATCTACGATTAGCATACAATGAGTAAATATGATGGTACGCTAAGCACTCCGGAAGAATTATTTGTATAAACATCTATTTGTATAAACATCTATTTGTATAAACATCTAATCTCCTTTGTCAGACTACTGATATTATCATCTTTACATTATACAGTTATAATTATAATGTACTTTTTGTTTGAGATTAAATATTTTGCAAAAAAATCTCAAAGAACTAAAAGATAAGTCCTCTTTATTGGCAATTATTGGTATCTATAATAGACAAAAGGTTACTTAAGAGTAACCTAATGTTTTCTAAAACAAATCTATGGAAACATTTTAGACAAACAACGATTTCCCAGAGGGCTGTCACTGATTCTATATGCATAATGATGATATCATTATATCAAAATATTATTTATTTTATGTTATTTCATTATTTATTTCATTTCATTTTTTTCGATCTACAAACAATAGTGAGTCAGTTTACCCTGGGTAACATTAAACTTACTCATGCTGGTATCCTATTTCCATGGTAATAGCTTTTATGCACTTGGCCTCTGATTGATTTGCCCATCTCTAAGAAAAGAGGTTATATTGTTCTACAGTGTCTTAGAAGAGAGGTTATATTGTTCTACAGTGTCTTAGAAGAGAGGTTATATTGTTCTACAGTGTCTTAGAAGAGAGGTTATATTGTTCTACAGTGTCTTAGAAGAGAGGTTATATTGTTCTACAGTGTCTTAGAAGAGAGGTTATATTGTTCTACAGTGTCTTAGAAGAGAGGTTATATTGTTCTAAAGTTGTCAGTCTGTACATTTGCTTTACAATGGATAACAAGAGATGGCCTGAACCCATATTCTATTAATATGGTAGAAACATTGGTCATGCTCATTATCTCATTAGCTCATCCCTATGCCTTTCGTGACAGTGACGGAAAGGTGAAGGTCACAGTGACCTCAGATGTGTGTGTTTTTGTGACCAATCAATATTTAGACAACTCTTGAGCCTAAAACACTTAAACTTGGGGACATTGGTCATAGGAAGTCACAATTATCTTATTTGTGTTCATCCCTGTTAACAACTCATGGTCTGTGTGCTCATTTCTTTCAATATAGGACATATGTTGTCATGGGATGGTGCCTTTTTTTAATGATAAGATGTTTTCATCCCGTGCTGGTGTTTTATCCCTACAGGCTGTGACGCTGAAGCAAGGCGGGGGCCAGCTGTGGATATTCGGGGGAGAGTTTGCTAGTCCCACCCAGTCACAGTTCTACCACTACAAGGACCTATGGCTCCTACATCTTAAGGAGAAAAAATGGGAGAAAATTGTGTCAGTAGTTTAAAGAATTTTAGTATAAATTTTAAATTTTTAGCTCACCTGAGCACAACGTGCTCATGGGGAGCTTTTGTGATACCGCTTCCTTGGGCATTAGCATTTTAGCTTGTGAACACACTAGAGGCCACAATTATATGCTAATCTTCATCAAACTTGATCGGAATGTTTGTCTACATAAAATCTTGAATGAGTTCGTTATTGGGTCTCGTGGGGTCAAAATGTAGGTCACTAGGTCAAATCTTAGCAAAAGATTGTGAACACACTAGAGGCCCAATTTATGGCCCAATCTTCACCAAACTTGATTAGAATGTTTGCCTTCATGAAATCTTAGATGAGTTCTTAACTGGGTCACGTGGGGTCAATAAGTAGGTCACTAGGTCAAATCTTAGAAAAAGCATGTGAACAAACTAGAGGCCACAATCATAGCTCAATCTTCACCAAACTTGATCAGAATGTTTATTATTGGGTTATGTGGGGTCTAAAAAGAAGGTCACTAGGTCACATTTTAGAAATACCTTGTGAAAACACTTAAGAGGCCACATTGATGGTCCAATCTTCACCAAAGTTGGCCAGCATGTTTGCCAGTATGAAATCTTACATATGTTTTGAAGTTGGCCATGTGGATTCAGTATGATACTTGGAAAATTTTAGATAAAATTTTATCATCCCAGTGTCCACACTAATAGTACAATCCTAACCAAAGATTTCTAAAGTAAATAACTCTTAATTACGTGATGCCAGATTTGAGCCTACTAAAAGCCTGTGTCATCAGGTGAGCGATTAAGGGCCATTATGACCATCTTGTTGATATTTATAATATGTTAAATATCAAATGCATGAACTTTACATTACTATATGCAATCAGCTTTTTAAATGGTCTTTGGATATAAATACATGTTACAAGTCTTGAATCCTTAATTGATGCCTGTGGATGAAGGCTGTAAGATGATAACTTATAACCTTTATATACAACTTCCAGATATTGTTTGAAGCTTTTCTCCACAAAAGTTTTCAGTCATCAGTTTTGGGGAACTTAAAACTCAAAACAAAGAAATTGATTCTTTTTATCTTTGCATACTTCAAATTGTAAACTGTCTTAAATCTACTGATGTACAAATAAGTATGAATTTGCATCCTTTCTGTTCTTGCATAAACTGTCATAGTCATATTTATATTTGGAAAAAATAATTGCAGATAAAAACTTTTAATTTAAGCTTTAATTTTTATGTGAATGAAATAATCATAACAATTTTTTGCTGATGTGCTCCTTTCAGTAAGCTAATTTCTTTTACTAATTACTGTAATAACTGACTCACATACTTGATTGGTCTGCAGGGCACCTGGCGGTCCTTCTGCCCGCAGCGGACATCGGATGGTAGAGTGCAAGAAACGGCTCATAGTGTTTGGAGGTTTTCATGACAACGTCAGGTACAGGCTTAGTGAGACTTATTTTCACACACACACACACACACACAATCATATATATGGTTATCTTTCTACAATGTGACTGTGTGTAGTTTTGATTTATATAATGTTGCAATTTATTTCTTGATTTATATGCTACTTTCTTGAGTAAAATGTTATTACTTTGTCTGACAATAGCCTGTAGCTAGTTTTGTAAATGCCCATTGATTATAGCTGATGAAAAAAATTGTACCCCATAAAAGATAAAGAAATATAAAAAAAAAAAGACATGGAAATGGGTCCAAACCAGTGGCCTCAAGTCAGAAAAGACAGCATGTATCCACTGGACCATCCAGACAGATGCTACATTTCTACTGATCATAAATGAATGTTCGTTAAACTTGACTATTGAAACATCACTGAAGTTCATAAAGTTACTTTTTCAACTTTACTGCATTGGTAGTTCATTAAATTTTATCGTAAATCAGATATAAAATTATTTATAGACTAGTATTCAGGCAGTAACAATGGGCAGGTGTATAGTTTGACTGAATTTCATGCAGCAATTACTGTGAGACAAGGTTTTTATCCAGTGTTCTCTTTTTTGGGCACATGAACCAACTGGCAGACATTTTTTACTTTAAGCATGCTAAGCATGAATCTTCAGGGTCTGCACTATTTGCTGCTGAGTTTCTAGCACTATTTAACACTGTTGCTTGTTGGTGTATTCCAAAAACTAAGACATTATAAGCTTATAATAAATGTAGAAGATTATTTGTTGAACTGTCATGGCAGGGACTACAAGTACTATAATGATGTGTACATGTTTGACCTGGAGACTTACCAGTGGAGCCAAGTGACACCCCAAGGTATCCCGCCAGCACCACGTTCTGGGTGTGTGATGGCTGCTTTGCCTGATCTGGGCCGCATACTGGTGTATGGTGGCTACAGCAAGGAGAGAATCAAGAAGGAGGTGGACCAAGGCAAGGTCCACACAGACATGTTTATCCTGGCTCCTGAAGGTGATTCCCTGTTTTTATTTTGAAATAATGTTTCAATTTATTTGTAGGTATTTCCCTATATTTTATATCAGAAATGGTATATTTTTTATCATTTTTATGGACAGCTCAGCTGGTATAGTCATATTGTCCATAACTCTTTATTGTTACATGACTATTATACAACCATTACACATAAACCACCAAATACATAACATCAAAATAACCATGCAGCAGATGTCAAGCCAGTAGAACACAGTGTTCATATACTTCATTTAACATAAGACAGAGTCACTAAAACTTCAATTTAAACCAATAAGTCAGAGATTAAAGAATCTTATTGTTAATATTATTGCCTTTTGATACTACTTAGTACATATTTACATGTATATTTATATATCCTTTTATGTGTTTATGGCCGTACAGGGAAGGCGCAGACTGGTGATAAGTGGAAATGGATGAATGTAAAACAATCTGGTTCTAGACCATCACTGAGGTCAGGCATTTCTGTGGCGACGCTGCCTGGCAACCGACTCATCTGCTTTGGAGGGGTGGTAGATGAGGTAATCATAATACTAACATTCAATGATAGTAATTAGGAAAAACACAGAATCTAAATTTACAGAAATTTAACTGACAATAATATCATTAACAGAAATTACTAAAGAAGACTGTACAAGCAAAATTCCCATACTGAACATTGCAATCATAATTTAATACATATTGTTTTTTGTTGAATACTGTATACCTGTTACTTTGTATGACTTAAATGAACCAAAGTGATATTATCCATGCTCTGTGTTGATATAAGTGGAGGTGTTTAATTGGTATAATTATTTTATTTACTATGATTACATGAGTAGATAATTATATTGCACAGGAAGAGAACGAAGAAGAGATAAAGAGCAAATTTTACAACAACATGTATATTATTGAAGCTGAGAAGGGGAAATGGTTTGATGTTGAGCTCAGGTAATTATTGTTATTAACTCAATGTAAAATGCATAATCTTTAATTGTGATATTTTATAAATAGGGACACTCATACTTGCAAGTATATGTCAAGGATGTTTAAAACATGATCTAAATTGCTAGACATTACAAATCAAGAAATATAGTGCATTTATTGACCATAATTTGCAAAATCTGTAAATAAGCTAAATCTGTAATATGATGGAGATTACACCTTGAAATAGACATCAATGTAAGAGCCGATTACCTAGATGATCATGTAATATGATTAAAAAAGTAAGTGGTCACATGATTTTCATAGTATAAAAATAGCTAACTGTGTAGCATGGCTCGGATAGGAAATAAATTTTGTAATGACAAATGGGGTGTTATGCTTTACTCTTGACATGGATGTAGAACACCAACAAAACAGCATTTCACTTGATCTGTTACCCCCTTTGACAAGCATGTACGTTCTGCTTTATCTATTTTAAAGTATCTATAAGTCCTTTTTGATATATACATTATCTTTTATACAAGTAAAATGTTTTGATGTATGGTATAATTTTATGTAGAGGGAAAAGAGAAAACAAAGAGAGAAAAAGAAGAAGAAGAAAAGAGGGTCAAGAGAATGAAGAGAATGAGGAGGGAGATGAGGAAGAGAACTCGGACACAGAAGAAATGGAAGTGAGTGAGGACAATATAAAGAGACTAACACTTGCTGAGGACTCAGCATGTATGGAAGGACAGACAGGTGAAACAATGGATACACCTGGTGTCCGTACAGACACAGACACAGCTGTCATGGAGGCTGATGGAAGTGGTGGGGATGGGGTGTTCCGAGTGACCTTGGGACCATCAGGGGCCGGGGGTGGAGATATGTCCAGTGTTATCATGGCAACTAGGGAGGATGTATTTATGCCACCACCCCGCATGAACTGTATGATGGCATTGAAGAGCTCACAGCTGTTTTTGTATGGGGGACTCTTCGAGTCAGGAGACAAACAGTTCACTCTGTCAGATTTTTACTCGCTAGATATCAGCAAGATGGATGAATGGAAAATCCTGATTGAGAGTGACTTGAAAAGTCAGGTGAGTTCAGGGTCATGGGTGTTAAGTTGAGCTTGCATCTGAGAAAATGTTGAAGCCTATGATTAGTCAGATTCTACCTTTAACTAAAACCTTTTTTTCCTAGAACCTGTTTAGATTGAGCACAAAGTTGTTATGGCAATATCTGGCAGGATCTAGCTATGCTATCTTTATCTGTAATATAACTTTATAACTTGCAAAACTTAAAGAATAATTTTACATTCTAACTAAATTTCTTATAAACAAATATGTCTGAACAAGTCACACTCATTAACATGGTTTGTTAAATGTTCTGTTTAAAACATATCATGATGGTTGACAACATATCATCATAATATCACCTGGAGGACCGGCTGCAACAGCTCCAGTGGTAGAGCGTCTGCTTGTGGATTGGGAGGTCGCAGGTTCAAACCCCGGCCAGTTTAAACCAAAGACTTTAAAGTTGCTAGTAGTGGCATTCCTTCTAACACTCGGGGCTAAGGGGACAGCATTACGCCTGACTAGTCGGTGTCAGTATAATGGACCGGCAGGGTTCAGTCCCTGGGCACCTCATGAGTGCCCCTGTGCTATAATGATAGAAATGTCACAATGCAGTATCGGAAAAAATTCCGGCAAATCCCAATCCTCACCTGAAGGATTGTCGCTATATTGTCCTGTATGTTGTCATTCTAATTTTATTCTTAACTAACTTAATATTTAAAAGTTGTCTTGTCCTATTGAAAGACTTTACTAGCCTGCAAATTTTCAGGACAATATATCAGGGCCAACAATTAAAAGCTGAACAGGAGTTTAATGGTTGTTATCTTTTAAAAACTTAAAACTGCCTTAAAAAATAACACTTGACAGAGCTTTAAATTCCTGTAAGATTATGATGAACATTGTTGTGAGGATTCATTTGTTAATGTTTAATGATATTGAACAGGATGTACAACATTTGTGAATAATGAGATCCATATGAATTTGTTGTTGCGGTATCCTTATGTTTGTTATATTTGTGTTCAGGTGTGGGAGGAGTCAGAGTCCTCATCAGACGGTGAAATGGACATGGAGGGGGCGTGTGCCAAGGACAGTGGTGAGTCTTGACAAACATTGACATGAATCACGCACATACTACCTGCTCCCAGGTCACAAATCCTGTATTCGAACATTGGGGCTTTTTTCACTAAATTAATTAAAATAATGCTTATTACTTTGGGATTTTTTGCATGGAAAGTCCACATTCGGGAATGTTTAAAATACTTTATTATAAAGGCAGTAACTGTTGGGTTTGCTCTTTTTGTTAAATGAATAATCATCTATTTGTTCTTCCAATGTCCTGTGCTTTTTCATATTTTAGTATATGCTGCAATGCCCATAGGACATTGTCATATTTCCTTATTAAAGAATATAACATAGTTGTTATGTACTTGATACGTTTATGCATTACAACAACTGAGCAATTGTAACTTATAAAAATGGGGATGGACCTTTTTAAAAAATATGACAGTATCAGCTGTCAAATTAAACTACTGGCTTAAAAATGCATAAGAACTGCAAACCATGCTGAGTATTAATAAAGTCTGAAAATCAATCACCGAAGATATGTCTGTCAGGGGTTTTCAACATTATTTTTTAACTGATTTGAATTTTTTTTACTGTAATTTTTGTAAGGCTTTTTGTTAGGTTTTATATACATGCATATCAATAGGATAAAGTATCTGAAGGTTTTATTAAGAAATGTCTGTCCTTTCCTTTCAGGCTCTGATGATGATGATGATGATGATGATGACGAAGATGATGATGAAGATATGGACTTTAGTGATGCCCCAGAGAGGGCCAGTTCCGAGCCCATCAAAGAGTACTTTACTCGGACCCGGGACTACTGGCTTGGCAAGGCATCAGGATACTGTGAGGAGGAGGGCATGAAACTGTCTGACAGTAAACTCGAGAAGCTTGCAAGGGAGATGTGTCAGGAAGCATTCGGGTCAGGATGAGAGGATAAGAGTTAACTTTACAATGTTGAATTATTTTTAAACAGGAGGCTTTCAACCCTTTCATTCATAGTACATGTTTATGATTTTGAGAATTCACCTCATTTTTTTGATTTTCTTAAAAACAGTTTTATGGGGGGTTTTAATACATGTACATGTATTTTCAACATTTTATTATACAAATGTAAATCCTTGACTAAACCAGTCTACAAATAAATCCAAGGTTGTGCAGATTCTTCTGAAGGTATCGGAGATACCATGATTGTGCATGCTTTGCAAAGGCGTTAAATGGCACAAACAAAATGGTTAAATAATTATCTCTCCTGCATGACCAGTAGTACTTGTTAAACCTATGTTACTAACGTAATGTATATATTGTAAAACATGGTGTAAATCATGTTGACAGGATTCAAGCATTTACATTACAATGGATCTGCATAAATATAACATATGTGGTTACATGAATGGTGATTAAAATAAAGATCATGTTGCTTTTGTTGATTTTGTCGAGACCCTTTTACAGTGTCCCATATTAATTTATGTTCTTTGTTGTATGTACACTCACATACTCCCATTAAGGGTATTATTTTGATGTTTTATATCCAATTTTGCTGGCACGCCTTATCGTTCATGTCACTGTTACAGTTGTAATGTAATCAACAAATATATGGTTTAATTGTGAACATTAAATACTCTGTTAATTAAAGCATTTTGATTGGTTGACTGCTGTTCATGAGCAATTCAATAAAAAAAAATTACTAATGACCTCTGAAATAAGTGTTACTGGCCCAGGAATATAAAAAGCTGATTTAGGCAAATCTGTTTTAATAACAAAATACATACATACAAAACATACATTCAGGATGATTCACATGTGAAACAATTTGGGTTGCTGTTTTGACACCTAGGTTTACATGTATTGTAAAATTCACCTTATTTTTGAACAATGGTGGTATTGTTAGTCAAAGCAAAATTACATATACCCATATATGTATAATAATATTTGTTTATGGTAATATGTTCGTTTTTTCCTTAATTTTAAGAAATTTATAACCACATTTTTAAACAAAACTTGTAGTAAAACAACACCAACTTAAATACATTGTGGCAACATGCATGGCATTGCTGTTACTGGTAAGGTACCATTAAAATATTTTAACATATTTAGCATTTCTTTAAACACAGAAATAGAATCAAGATTTAAATTCCTTACAAAATACAATTGAACACAGTTAAGATGCAAGGAATCTTCAAAGTTTAGCCTGGTGGCCCATGAAGTGAGTGACCATTGTAGTTTAGCCTGGTCGCACATAAAGTGAGTCACCATTGTAGTTTAGCCTGCTGGCACATGAAGTGAGTGACCATTGTAGTTTAGCCTGGTGGCACATGAAGTGAGTGACCATTGTAGTTTAGCCTGGTGGCACATGAAGTGAGTGACCATTGTAGTTTAGCCTGGTGGCACATGAAGTGAGTGACCATTGTAGTTTAGCCTGGTCGCACATGAAGTGAGTGACCATTGTAGTTTAGCCTGGTGGCCTATGAAATGAGTGACCATTGTAGTTTAGCCTGGTCGCACATGAAGTGAGTGACCATTGTAGTTTAGCCTGCTGGCACATGAAGTGAGTGACCATTGTAGTTTAGCCTGGTGGCCCATGAAGTGAGTGACCATTGTAGTTTAGCCTGGTGGCCTATGAAATGAGTGACCATTGTAGTTTAGCCTGGTCGCACATGAAGTGAGTGACCATTGTAGTTTAGCCTGCTGGCACATGAAGTGAGTGACCATTGTAGTTTAGCCTGGTCGCACATGAAGTGAGTGACCATTGTAGTTTAGCCTGGTGGCCCATGAAGTGAGTGACCATTGTAGTTTAGTCTGGTCACACATGAAGTGAGTGACCATTGTAGTTTAGCCTGGTGGCCTATGAAATGAGTGACCATTGTAGTTTAGCCTGGTGGCCCATGAAGTGAGTGACCATTGTAGTTTAGCCTGGTGGCACATGGCGTGAGTGACCATTGTAGTTTAGCCTGGTGGCACATGAAGTGAGTGACCATTGTAGTTTAGCCTGGTGGCACATGGCGTAAGTGACCATTGTAGTTTAGCCTGGTGGCCCATGAAGTGAGTGACCATTGTAGTTTAGCCTGGTGGCCTATGAAGTGAGTGACCATTGTAGTTTAGCCTGGTGGCCCCTGAAGTGAGTGACCATTGTAGTTTAGCCTGCTGGCCTATGAAATGAGTGACATCATAGTTTAGCCTGGTGGGTTAGTTTCTGGACGAGTTGAGCAGCCTCCAAAGATGACCCCCAGGACAGGGCAACCCCATTGGCCCCATGACCATAGTTGTGGACACACTGTGGTAATAAACTTCATGTCAAAAAGGAAACTTGTAACAGAGAAATAGACACGGTGGTAGAAATAAACTGTCAAAAAGTGTAGAATATGAAAATATAACATAGGTGTTAATACATTAATAAACATAAATTTTCAAAGCTGATTTTATTTAGTTAAAACATCGATTATTACATGAAAACAGCCATTAACACAAATGAAATTACTTTTAAATTACAATAAAAACAATGCTTTTTATGAAAAAGTTTCTTCCCTAAAAGGGTACTCTCAATAAGCGTCTTCTTAGACAAGCTAATATTTTACATAAAAACAACCTTAATTATTCAGGAAATAAATCTATTTACACAACAGCAGTGGCTGTGAAATAAAAGGGTGGCTTAATATGAAAAGAAATCTTAATAACTAAAGCTATGCTTTATGGGAGAAGTTGGAAGAAGAATGTTTTACCAGATAAAACTAACTAGATCTGATTTCATGAAAGTTATGTTTACCAAAAATAAAAGCTAGTAAGGCTTAGTCAATAAACGTAAAGCTAAAATGAAGTTTGAGCTTAATTAAAGGAACTAAAGCCATTTTCTGAAACCAAAGCTTATAAAATGAAAGCAATTCTCACTTAATCATAGCAAAGTTTGTTTTATTCTTATCCTGCATGTTCAATATCTGTAAATGATCAGAAATGAAAGTTCCATATAATGGACGATTTGGCTGATAAAGTAGCTACCATGTTTTTAATCTATGCCATTAATGTATTTTAAGTAGCTCCTCAATTATTAGATATGCCGAATGTTCAATACTTAGTACTTTCATGACAAAAAGTTTGTTGGTGTATTGTGAACCCCTATAACAAGAATGTTTAATGTCAGTTACTAGATTATCACTACCTGTACACACGTGTAAATATATTTTTGGTAAATAAGTGCAATTAGTAAATATTATGAAGTAGCTATCTGGCATTGTAATCCAAGTTGTCGGTTTAGACTACCGTCTCTAGGTAACTGAAATACTGCTGGTGGGACGATAAACCCAAAAAACAAACTACCGGTACACTTGATATTCCATAATGCCACGCAGAGTAATGAACGACAATGTAAGAGACTTTTGAGAAATGTAAAGTAGACTATCAGACATACCTGTACCCTGCCTGAAGGAAAAGTGAGGGTCTCTGCCTCCAACCGTACCGTCCGTCTGCATGGCCGCAACCCCACCCAGTCGGTCTTCAACATGGCACCCTGTGGAATACATTTGGTGAAGTATGCATGAGTCACAATATGTATACACACATTACAGTGCATTCACAAAGGACTAAATAAAAACGTCTGTTTATACATTCATTATGAAAATAAAAGTATATTTTATCGGATCCAGGGGTCGTGGCATGCATCTCCCCACCAACTTGGTACAAGAGTAGAATTGTGAAAACACATTCATGCAAGCTTAAAAATACTAAGCTTCTAAAGTAAATTTTGTCTGAGGACTGTTTAGGTCGAAGTTAGGGTCCTTTACTGTGTGTATATATCTAGTATTTACTGCGATAAAGTTTATATGATATTGATTCATAGCCCACCCACCCCTACCCCCACTAACATTTTCTGGATCCGCCCCTGAAACTATTGTACAATTAATAAGCATGTGGTTGTTTTTCACTTTTATTTCCCGTACCCTGTTACAGACCCCATACCTTGATGAGAGGAAATTCTGTCCCACATCGCTCTAGCACATCCTGGCTTTCTGCCGGATCGACCGTCTGCGACTCGTTACCATCTTGTTTGAACCCGCCTAGGTTTACAAACTCTTCACTGTATGAACAAATGATAAGCTTGAAATATATCTTGCATATATAGTTCAATTTGTGTGCTATTTTTGACGTATTTAATGGTTACTTATGCTACATTTTGTTATTTTTTTGCAAATATTGCACATTCTGATCTGACTTATACTATCATAAGGATCGATGTGCGCTTTGTGTGATAAAATATTTGTACTTCATTTTTTTTATTTGTATAAGGTATATGTAATAAAAAATTGTGCAATTCTATTGCAAGCATGGAGATTATGTGTGTAGGGTGTGGGGGAGTGGGTCTCACTTAAACTAAGAAGTAGTGTTTGTTCTTTTTGTCGTTGTTTAAATACTTCTGTAGATATCAGACAACAAAATTTAATACGTTGAAGTGGATACGGTCTTATTAACGGTCATATCGTATTTGTCAACTACAGAACTGACATTTATCGCTATCTTTTTAAAGAAAGTAATTCGTGCTTCACTGTGTCCGGTTTTGATTTATTATTTATGTTTGATGTTATTTAAAGTACTTACTTACCATATGTCTATTAAAGACTGAAAACATGAATGACTTAAATAGTCCATACGTGTACCTTGGAATGATGTAGGTGCAATCTTCAGTGTAGTACCAGTGTTTCACCCACGGCGCGTGGACCTGCACAAAATCGTAGACGGCGTTAACTACTGTAAGTCCGCGAGAATGTCAAAACAATTCCGTTGTTCCGTAAAACGTCCAGTAAATGCTTTAGCAAGATTTACTTTTATGGGTCTAAAGGAATTAATTTCGAGAACAGCAAACAATGTATCAACATTTCCAAATCAATGACCATGCCTTGGAACCATAAGCATGACATTATGTGAAGTCCTTTACTAACTACTAAATGCTGCTAATATAGTAAACCAGTGAGATAACAGGATATTAAAATGTCCACTGGATAGGATATAGTTAATGTCATTCTGACTGTACATGTTTTAGTTACATAGCAATTTTTACCTTGACCAGATGTCCCCGGCAGGGATACACGAGTGAGTCAGTCAGCAGCTCTCGACTCGCCAGACCGCAGCACGTCACACACACGTCGTAGTGACCCACCAGCTGTGTACGGTAACAAAACAATAACACAAATGTAACAAAACAATACAACATGAACAATAAACTGTACAACGATAGAAAACAAATGTGACAAAATTGCAAGCGTGTAACTAAACAGAACACACGTGCAGCAGACAGTAGCCAAAGAGCAACAACGGAATTATACTTGTGTAGCAAACAGTAAGGCGCATGTTCAACGAAACAGTAACACAGGTGTAACACGATTGCAACATAACAGTACCACAATATATAAAAAAACACCACAAGTGTACGACTGTAGCAAAACAGTGACACAAGCGCACCAAATATTGTAACACCGTCACAGGTTTAAGAAAACCGTTATTGTTGGCAGGTATTACAAGTGTAGCAAAGCAACCACTAACACCTGCTTGTTGGCATAATATTGCAAGTGTAACAAAGCAAACACTGCCAGCTGCATGTTGGCATGTACTGCAAGTGTAACAATGCAAACACTGCCAGCTGCATGTTGCCATGTACTGCAAGTGTAACAAAGCAAACGCTGCCAGCTGCCTGTTGGCATGTACTGCAAGTGTAACAAAGCAAACACTGCCAGCTGCATGTTGGTATGTACTGCAAGCGTAACAAAGCAAACACTGCCAGCTGCCTGTTGGCAGGTACTGCAAGTGTAACAAAGCAAACACTTTTACCTGCATGCTGGCATGTACTGCATGTGTAACAAAGCAAACACTGCTAGCTGCATCTTGGTATGTACTGCAAGTTTAACAAAGCAAACACTGCCAGCTGCCTGTTGGCAGGTACTGCAAGTGTAGCAAAGCAAACACTGCTAGCTGCATGTTGACAGGTACTGCAAGTGTAGCAAAGCAAACATTACCAGCTGCATGTTGGCAGGTACTGCAAGTGTAACAAAGCAAACACTGCTAGCTGCATGTTGGCAGGTACTGCAAGTGTAACAAAGCAAATACTGCCAGCTGCATGTTGACAGGTTCTGCAAGTGTAACAAAGCAAACACTGCCAGCTGCATGTTTGCGGGTACTGCAAGTGTAACAAAGCAAACACTGCCAGCTGCCTGTTGGCAGGTACTGCAAGCGTAACAAAGCAAACACTGTTACCTGCCTGTTGGCATGTACTGCAAGTTTAACAAAGCAAATACTGCGAGCTGCATGTTGACATTTATTACAAGTGTAACAAAGCAAACACTGCCAGCTGCATGTTGCCATGTACTGCAAGTGTACCAAAGCAAACACTGCCAGCTGCATGTTGGCATTTATTACAAGTGTAACAAAGCAAACACTGCCAGCTGCATGTTGCCATGTACTGAAAGTGTAACAAAGCAAACACTGCCAGCTGCATGTTGACAGGTACTGCAAGTGTAACAAAGCAAACACTGCCAGCTGCATGTTGCCATGTACTGCAAGTGTAACAATGCAAACACTGCCAGCTGCATGTTGCCATGTACTGCAAGTGTAACAATGCAAACACTGCCAGCTGCATGATGACAGGTACTGCAAGTGTAACAAAGCAAACACTGCCAGCTGCATGTTGCCATGTACTGCAAGTGTAACAATGCAAACACTGCCAGCTGCATGTTGCCATGTACTGCAAGTGTAACAAAGCAAACACTGCCAGCTGCATGTTGACAGGTACTGCAAGTGTAACAAAGCAAACACTGCCAGCTGCATGTTGCCACGTACTGCAAGTGTAACAAAGCAAACACTGCCAGCTGCATGTTGCCATGTACTGCAAGTGTAACAAAGCAAACACTGCTAGCTGCATGTTGCCATGTACTGCAAGTGTAACAAAGCAAACACTGCCAGCTGCATGTTGACAGGTACTGCAAGTGTAACAAAGCAAACACTGCCAGCTGCATGTTGCCACGTACTGCAAGTGTAACAAAGCAAACACTGCCAGCTGCATGTTGCCATGTACTGCAAGTGTAACAAAGCAAACACTGCCAGCTGCATGTTGCCATGTACTGCAAGTGTAACAATGCAAACACTGCCAGCTGCATGTTGCCATGTACTGCAAGTGTAACAAAGCAAACACTGCCAGCGGCATGTTGACAGGTACTGCAAGTGTAACAAAGCAAACACTGCCAGCTGCATGTTGACAGGTACTGCAAGTGTAACAATGCAAATACTGCCAGCTGCATGTTGACAGGTACTGCAAGTGTAACAATGCAAACTCTGCCAGCTGCATGTTGCCATGTACTGCAAGTGTAACAAAGCAAACACTGCTAGCTGCATGTTGACAGGTACTGCAAGTGTAACAATGCAAACACTGCCAGCTGCATGTTGCCATGTACTGCAAGTGTAACAAAGCAAACACTGCTAGCTGCATGTTGACAGGTACTGCAAGTGTAACAAAGCAAACACTGCTAGCTGCATGTTGACAGGTACTGCAAGTGTAACAATGCAAACACTGCCAGCTGCATGTTGCCATGTACTGCAAGTGTAACAATGCAAACACTGCCAGCTGCATGTTGCCATGTACTGCAAGTGTAACAAAGCAAACACTGCTAGCTGCATGTTGACAGGTACTGCAAGTGTAACAATACAAACACTGCCAGCTGCATGTTGCCATGTACTGCAAGTGTAACAAAGCAAACACTGCCAGCTGCATGTTGACAGGTACTGCATGTGTAACAAAGCAAACACTGCTAGCTGCCTGTTGGCAGGTACTGCAAGTGTAACAATACAAACACTGCCAGCTGCATGTTGCCATGTACTGCAAGTGTAACAAAGCAAACACTGCCAGCTGCATGTTGACAGGTACTGCAAGTGTAACAAAGCAAACACTGCCAGCTGCCTGTTGGCAGGTACTGCAAGAGTAACAAAACAAACACTGTTAGCTGCCTGTTGGCAGGTACTGTAAGTGTAACACAGGTAAACAATGCAGGCTGCCTGTTTTTTAAGCTGCCAGCTTCGAGTTTAGCGTGACTACGTGACACGAAGAACCATACGATCCGAACTTCATATCATTTTTTAAATATTGCCCCACCATCGAGCCAATCAACGGCTCACAGTATATGCCAGACGTATGCATATCTTCCCCAATGCGTAGTGCGGAACTTTACTCGAGTGTTGACGTTTAAATGGCAAAATAATAAAACGGTAGCAAATACGTTTGATTCACCCAACATAAAGACACATCAGAATTTTGCAAGTTATTGAATTACTTGTTATTTGAAGCAATATTAAATTCCCTTTTTCATTGTGGTCTAACAAACTTTTCTTAGCGAAAAGGGTTAGGCCCAGAAGCACCATTTAATAATAAACAACACTATAGTGTATCGAGCAAGAATAACATCCACCATGTTGGGTTGGCATGGTTTTACAGGAAATGTCAAATTTTGTAACTTTTTGAATTATCAATAAGCACAAATAAATAAGCACAAAACACGCTTCTGTGATAAATAATGGTGATTACACTTTACATCACCTCTTCGAGCGACTGAATCTTTCGCGTTTCGAATGTTCCCCCATTTCGTTTAATCCTACAACGAGAAACAGAGTGCCTCTGTATTTATAATGTATATTCAACCATACATTAACCACAATACATGTTGTCTAAAAGGCATGGCCAGAATAATACTCATAGTAAATCAGAGTGCAGATCTTTAGGTCGTCTTTTTTGTTATAGCTTAATTCATATATAGGTGTATTTGAATCTTTTACGTTGAAAAACGTATATTTTCGACATCTAGTTCGACACTTTCCTCTTTGCATTATCCAATCGCAGACATGTTATTATTCACTTGCTTTCGTTCTCACCAATGAAATTTGATTCATGTCTCGGTAGGGATGAAAACGTCAATGTCATACAGTGTATCGGTGGTTCTAGCAAGGTATATTCGGGGATATTCTTCCACTAAGAATACCTTTAGTTACACGACACAATAATGATTAATGGCCATAAGTGTCATAAGTGAATGTAAAAATATTAAACAAAACAAAAGGAAGCAAAGTCATTTTATCGAGCAATTACCTGCAAAGATATTGTACTCACCTGTTCATCAGCCAGGGCAGATAACGAGCCTGATTTAGAACAACCGTCGTCACCTGAGTCCCGTATCTGTACAGACATACACACAAGATTGAGTACATCTGTCGTCACCCGACTCCCGTATCTTTACAGACATAAACACAAGATTAAGTACATCTTTCGTCACACGACGCCCATATCTGTACAGACATACACAAAAGATTGAGTACATCTGTCGTCACCCGACTCCCGTATCTTTACAGACATAAACACAAGATTAAGTACATCTTTCGTCACACGACGCCCATATCTGTACAGACATACACACAAGATTGAGTACATCTGTCGTCACCCGACTCCCGTATCTTTACAGACATAAACACAAGATTAAGTACATCTTTCGTCACACGACGCCCATATCTGTACAGACATACACAAAAGATTTAGTACATCTGTCGTCACCCGACTCCCGTATCTATTCAGACATACACAAAAGATTTAGTACATCTGTCGTCATCTGACTCCCGTATCTATTCAGACATACACAAAAGATTTAGTACATCTGTCGTCATCTGAGGCCCATATCTGTACAGACATACACAAAAGATTCAGTACATCTGTCGTCACCCGACACCCATATCTATTCAGACATACACAAAAGATTTAGTACATCTGTCGCCCCACCCCCACCCACCCCCACCCCACCCCCACCCCCGACTCCCGTATCGGTACAGACATACACAAAAGATAAAGTACATCTGTCGTCACCGACGCCCGTATCTTTACAGACAAACACAAAAGATTTAGTACATCAGTCGTCACCCGACTCCCGTATCTGTACAGACATACACAACAGATTTAGTACATCTGTCGTCACCCGATTCCCGTATCTGTACAGACATACACAACAGATTTAGTACATCTGTCGTCACCCGACTCCCATATCTGTACAGACATACACAAAAGATTTAGTACAACCGTCGTCACATTACACCCGTGCCTGTTCATACACAAAAGATTAAGTACATCTGTCGTCACCTGACACCAGTGCATGTACAGATAAAAACAACCGATTGCGTACACCCGTCGTCACCTGACACCTGTACAGATATACACAACAGATTGCGTACATCTGTCGTCACCTGACACCCGTGCCTGTACAGGTATACACAACGGATTGCGTACATCCGCCGTCACCTGACACCCGTGCCTGTTCAGATATACACAACCGATTGCGTACACCTGTCGTCATCTGGCACCTGTGCCTGTACAGATACACACAACCGATTTAGTATACCCGTCATCACCTGACACCCGTGCCTGTACAGATACACACAACAGATTGCGTACACCCTTCATCACCTGACACCCGTGCTTGTACAGATATACACAACCGATTGCGTACAACCGTCGTCACCTGACACCCGTGCCTGTATAGATATACACAACAGATTTTGTACACCCGTCTCACCTGACACCAGTGCCTGTACATATATTCACAACAGATTACGTACATCCGTCGTCACCTGACACCCGTGCCTGTACAGATATACACAACCGATTGCGTACAACCGTCGTTACCTGACACCCGTGCCTGTACAGATATACCCAACAGATTGCGTACACCCGTCGTCACCTGACACCCGTGCCTGTACAGATACACACAACAGATTGCGTACACCCTTCATCACCTGACACCCGTGCTTGTACAGATATACACAACCGATTGCGTACAACCGTCGTCACCTGACACCCGTGCCTGTATAGATATACACAACAGATTATGTACACCCGTCGTCACATGACACTCGTGCCTGTACAGATATATACAACAGATTGCGTACACCCGTCATCACCTGACACCCGTGCCTGTACAGATATACACAACCGATCAAGTACACCTGTCATCACCTGACACCAGTGTCTGTACAGATATACACAACAGATTGCGTACACCCGTCGTCACCTGACACCCATGCCTGTACAGATATACACAACCGATTAAGTACACCCGTCGTCACCTGACACCAGTGCCTGTACAGATATACACAACAGATTATGTACACCCGTCGTCACATGACACTCGTGCCTGTACAGATATATACAACTGATTGCGTAGTCCCGTCGTCACCTGACACCAGTGCCTGTTCAGATAAAAAAACAACCGATTGGGTGCATCCGTTACCACCTGACACCTGTGCCTGTACAGATATACACAACAGATTGCGTACAACCGTCATCAAAACAACCGATTGGGTACATCCGTTATCACCTGACACCAGTGCCTGTACAGATATACACAACAGATGACGTACATCCGTCTTCACCTGACACCCCTGCCTGTACAGATATACACAACAGATTGCGTACACCCGTCGTCACCTGACACCAGTGCCTGTACAGATACACACAACAGATTTCGTACATCCGTCGTCACATGATACCGGTGCCTGTACAGATATACACAGCAGATTGCGTACATCCGTCGTCACCTAACACCCGTGCCTGTACAGATATAAACAACTGATTGCGTACACCTGTCGTTACCTGACAAGCGTGCCTGTACAGATATAAACAACTGATTGCGTACATCCGTCGTCACATGATACCGGTGCCTGTACAGATATACACAACAGATTTCGTACATCCGTCGTCACCTAACACCCGTGCCTGTACAGATATAAACAACTGATTGCGTACACCTGTCGTTACCTGACAAGCGTGCCTGTACAGATATAAACAACTGATTGCGTATATCCGTCGTCACATGATACCGGTGCCTGAACAGATATACACAACAGATTGCGTACATCCGTCGTCACCTGACACTCGTGCCTGTACAGATATAAACAACTGATTGCGTACATCCGTCGTCACATGATACCGGTGCCTGTACAGATATACACAACAGATTTCGTACATCCGTCGTCACCTGACACCAATGCCTGTACAGATATACACAACAGATTGCGTACATCCGTCGTCACATGACACCTGTGCCTGTACAGATATACACAACAGAATGCGTACACCTGTCGTCACCTGACACCAGTGCCTGTACAGATATACACAATAGATTACGTACATCCGTCGTCACATGACACCTGTGCCTGTTCAGATACACACAACAGATTGCGTACACCCGTCGTCACCTGACACCAGTGCCTGTACAGATATACACAACAGAATGCGTACAACCGTCGTCACATGATAATGCATAGAGCTACAAAACATATTAAGAACACCTGTCGTCACCAAACACCCGTGCCTGAACAGATACAAAATGATTTAGAACAAATGTCCCATCCTGACACCCATGCACGTATAATAAGATACACAACAGATAAAACTTAATATATGATGATGTCCTGTAGCTGGATTCTAACGACATGACTGCCTATCGTTTCAACTTGTTGACACGTTCGAGACATGGCGGCTGCCGTTTCAAACTTTTAAAGCCAAAATTAAATACATGTCTTAACATTGTGAAATAAACCAATACGCCTTTTGACTAATTCACTACCACGTTTATTAACGAAAATTCAACAATGCGTTGACTTGTTCACAATATCAAATTATTATTATAATTATTATTATTATTATTATTATTATTATTATTATTGCGTGGGCGTGTAGGTAATTGAGCATTTGTTATAAGTAACCTAACACAATTTGTTAGTACTGATATCCATAGCTAACAGTTTCTTGTCACGACTTCTCGAAACGCCTGGGATAATTCACGAACGATTGCCGAGAGGAGGGAATTACCCGAGGAGTTCCGATTGGCCTGGAATAATTCACGAACGATAGCCCTGTGGACTGAATTACCCGAGGGGTTCTGATTGACTTGCAACCAAAAGGTTCTTAAGGGTTTCGGTATAATGTGTCATGTTAACCTGTAATGTACTTACTTATACATTGGCCTAATGCGCATTTTCTGCAACTCCTCTGGCGTCAATTCGTGGTAGTTAAAGGCCAGTTTCTGGTACAGAGGATCCTGGGTGAAAATGGCTACAGCGTTAACACTTAGTAAAAAAAAAATTAAAATAAAGCATGGCTCTATCAAAATGCAAAACACATAACCTTTAACAACACCCGATTAATGTAGAAACCCATAAATAGAAGCTCGGTAAAAATACTAAAATTAAGAACAGAGCGGATCTAGGATTTTACTGGGGTCGGGGTGGGTGAATAGTCTTCAAATGTAATGTATGCCAAAGATGCATGTCTTAACAACTTCACTCTACAATAAAGGCATTTTTCACCCGTTCAAACCATATATTGTAGGGGAAAAAACAAATGTATTTCAAATTATCAATTAGAAACCAGAAATACGTGATTCGAAGGCTGATTTTTACATATCGGTACCGGCGGCATGATAAATCTGCTACTGCAGTCAGATCGAAAATGTCTAACACAACATGAATAATGACGTGTAAGACTATGATATTGTTGCCGTTACCTGTGTGCGCCTACATAAGGTGTAACGGAAAGATCCGCAGACGATGCACTTGTTGTTCTAGATGTGAGCGAAAACCCAGAGTTATACTAGGTTGTTGAGCTTTAAATGTCTAAAAAGTAAAAAAAAAGTCGAAAAGCGTCGCGACGCTTTAGATTCTCCCAATATAATTATGGCACATTATTTTGATAGACATTATCTTCAAATAAAACCTTGTGATCAGATTCGTTTTGTTACCTACAACACTCATACCTACATGATGTTTGTGTGTCCGCAGGTAGAAGCCAGTCATGACCACGCCCCCCGCCTGCCCGGCCTCGGGACCTGTGACCAGCCGCTCGAAAAAGTCCCAAGAATCACGGCACCACCGCCTGTTGACAAGAACATGTTACTAGATTAATGTGTACATTTCACTGCACAAGTAACGCCAACATAAAATATGACCTAAGTGTTCATGTGCAATAATGATTGTAGAAAGTCCTAAACTAATGTGCGGGTAGAGCCACCGACGCTATGGGCACTGCGAGAAAGCGGGAAGATCAACTTCCCTACAATAACCAGAGTATTAAAGAGATTTTGAAATAAACAAGATTTATCAACGCGCTCTGTCGACTATAGCACACGCCCTCGTTCAATAAGGCATACGCATACAAGAAAACGAAGGCAATTCAGACGTTTCAATAAAAAGCAAATCGATAATTTCTACAAGTTAATATATGGAAATATTAATTCACCATATCTTGTACGTTTGCGTGACTGCAAATTTCACTCTTGTAACAACATACAAGTTCAAGAAATGCCAGAACCATTGCAGCAGTAAGGACCGTTCTCAATTTACAGACATCGACATATAATTTAAAGTTTATCAATATAAACTCGATGGTTCGTAAACATTTTTTTTCGAAAGGGCAACAACCAGATGCGCTCCGGAGGGTCGTTCGGGAAAGCATCAAATGTAGGGACGAAAAGCCCGCCGCTTCCGTAGCTAGTGGTGTCCTCGACAAATTTGTCGGCAATGACGGTCACGTGAGCTTCTGGTAGCAAGATTTGGATGTTGAGGGCGGTAGACAGCCCTACTACCCCTGCCCCTAGCACCGCAACCTTCGCCATGGTTGCAGGGGACCGTCAACCTCAGGGCCACTGGACCACCAGGAATAGTTGGCTACAGGGACACTGGTTCTCTGGGGTAGATCCAGGGGTTATGCTGTGTCGCAACCAAGAGTACATGTTAACATTTATTTTATATATAAAGCCCTTTTTATAATTATTCAGCGCCTATTAGTGTCAAATAGGAGGTGAATTAATATGCTGTTACAAATTTATTATGTTACAGATGTTTGTGAAAATAAAGTTTTGGAAATTTCCAATTACATGTATTATGACTGTTTAAAACGACTAAATGGTCCTGCAAATGAAGCATTATTTCAAAACCACCATTTGGGAGTGGACAATTTAACATATGTTTATTTAAAAGAAAACAATAACAAAACAAAAATGCAGCGATCGTGAGACCAGAATACTAGTAAGGCCTAATAAGTAGGTTGGATGATATACATCATCCACCATTCTTCCCGTGTTACAAGTAAGCTACTGTTCTATTTATGCATATTGTACTTGCTTTTTATTAGACCTGTGTTATAGCTAGATGTGTTTTACAACTTGTTACTGTAACATGTGCACCTGAGCGCGCATTTTGTTGATAGTTACCCGGGCTTGTATTCCTAGCCGTGTTCATAATCGAATGAATATACATGTATTCGTGATTAATGATTCGTGTTCGCACTAAACGCTGAACACAACAATGATATTGACTTGTCACATTTGGCAATGAAAAAGAATTATTGAGCCAAAACGACAATAATTATCGTATATGCCAGTAAATTAAGTTTATATACCATGTAGCAGTTGCCATCAATTTCGGTGAACTACGTTCAATGTACGCCAAGCTATGCCAAATAAATGAGACTCTGTCCTGAATAGATTTACAAAGCAAATATGTATTTGTGCATAAAGTCCAAGCATTTCAAGTAGCATAGAACTAACACGAACAGACTGAATCCGCACGTATAATTTATATGCACCTATATATATATACGAAATAAGCACTGTATATCACATTACCTGTAAGACGACAAGACCGGTAACAATTCTCCAGGAAAAGGATACACGCACCATTTATCCAGCTCAAATATAGACGTACACCGAGGCCCCTGCACAAATGTCGATGGAAACCAATTTATAAACTTGAGCTTGTATATAAAGATGCCTTTGAACTATCTACAATGCACACGACACAGCATATGCGCTATCACTACTTCACAGACACTGGGGAATGACTAGCAATTATGTTAGAACGAGGTCAGAAATATAAACACCAGGTCTATTTCAATAGATAACAAATGTTTTCACTTACAAGTAAAATGAAGGTCAAAACCTTAAAATGTGATATTGTGGATACTTGTAAATACATGCATAAAGCTACGTGGATACTTGTAAATACATGCATTAAGCTATGTGGATACTTGTAAATACATACATAAAGCTATGAGGTTGTAAATACATGCATTAAGCTATGAGCATACTTGTAAATAAATGCATAAAGCTATGATGATACTTGTAAATACATGCGTAAAGCTACGTGGATACTTGTAAATACATGCATAAAGCTATAAGGATACTTGTAAATACATGCATAAAGCTATGAAGATACTTGTAAAAAATGTAAATACATGCATAAAGCTACGCGGATACTTGTGAATATATTCATAAATATCACGAGTTTCAGTAAAGAAATTTCAAGTTTCAGCATGTGCACTGTGTACCTATTGACTTCCTCTCTGTGATACCAGTTGTGTCGAGTGTGATTATACTGTTGGTGCTTCCAGTTTAAGTCAGCTTTTCCAGCATTACTGAATGTGCATAAACTTTCAGTGGGTGCTTCCCGTTTCATTATAGGGCTTCCAAGTCTTTTTGATTGTGCTTACACTTTTATTAGATGTTTCCAATTTCATTCAGTTTTTTCTCAGTTTATTTAACGCGTTTTTCAGTTTCGAGTTTTATTGAATGTGCTTGCACTTTAATATGTGCTTCCGGTTTTATTCAGTTTCCAGTTTTATTTATTGTTTTCCCAGTTTCGTGATGTTTTAATAGTTTAAATAATCTCCTAATGAATAGTCCAGTCAATGATCTCTGGACATTACTGTGGAGAGAGGAGGTAGGCTTGAGGAGTTACAGTACACTTTCTACAGTATGAACTTCTTTAAATGATTGTTTCTAGAATACTAGAGGGTCATGATGGCCCTTAATCGGTCACCTGAAGACAGACTAAGAAGACTCATAGCCTATCTGACATCAAATGATGCTATTTACGTATGAAATCTTCGATAAAGAGTGGGCCATAAGCATGGCCTCTGTGGTGTTCGTAACATCTTCTACTATGTCACTTAGTAAACTACTTTTTTACCGAACATCACCCATCGAAGATATCATGGAGGCCAATATTCTGGCGAAGTTTGGAAGATAAGGCCATAAATGTGGCCTTAGCGTGTTCACAAGGGTTTTTTTGAGATTTATCCTAGTGACCTATTTTTGACCCCACGAGACCAAGTTACGAACTCATCCAAGATTTTATGCAGGCACACATTCTGGCCAAGTTTAGTGAAAATCGGTCCATAAATGTGGCCTCTAGTGTGTTCACATGGTATTTCTAAGATTTTACCTGGTGACCGACTTTGTGACACCACGTAACTCAGATACAAACTAATTCAAGATTTCATGCAGACAAATATTTTGGTCAAGTTAAGGCCATAAATGTGGCCTGTAGCGTGTTCACAAGGGTTTTCTAAGATCCGACCTAGTTTTTAACTCATCCAAGATTTTATGCAGGCAAACATTCTGGCCATGTTTGAGTCATAAATGTGGCCTCTAGCATGGTCACACGTTGTTTGTTTTTTTCTAAAATGTGACCTAGTTTTTTGACCCCACGTGACCCAATAATGAACTCATCCAAGATTTCATGTAGACAAACAGTCTGGCGAAGTTTGATGAAGATTGGCCTATAAATATGGCCTCTAGCGTGTTCACAAGCTTTTTCTAAGATTTGACCTAGAAACCTACTTTTCAACCCCACGTAAACCAGTTACGAACTCATCCAAAATTTCATGCAGACAAATATTCTGATCAAGAATGGTGAATATTGGGCTATAAATATGGTCTCTAGTGAGTTCACAAGTTTTTCCTAAAATTTGACCTGGTGACCTACTTTTTGACCTCAGGTGACCTATTAATGAACTCATCCATGATTTCATGCAGACAAACATTCTGACCAAGTTTGATGAAGATTGGATAAAAAACTGTGGCCTCTAGTGTGTTCACAAGCAAAAATGTTGACGACGAACGCCGGACGACGGACGATGCGGTATCACAAAAGCTCCCCTTGAGCACGTTGTGCTCAGGTGAGCTAAAAAAACACAACACAAAACATGATTCTTCAAATTCTGTTTATAATTTACATATCACTTGTTATTTTACAAATCATTACAAAGCATTTTATAATTGAAAACAAAATGACAACAACAATAACATTTTAAACAGTGACATTTCACAGAAGTGTTTCGGGCAGTCTGATGTTAATTTTACATGAGACAAACAACATATCTGACCTTTTTGTGGATTTGGATGATTTTATGCATTGATACACTTTTTAGATATTATACAAAAAACGAACTTTTTGGCAAAGAATGAATCTGTACTTTTCATAATATATAATAATATACTAATACAAAAAAAGAAACAAAGCAAAAAGTAAGATGATTGAAGGTTATGTAAGTGAATGTCATTTGGATATAAATCAGAAAATACTGTGATCGATTTTTTTTTTTTACAGATAATTACACTAGATTTTTAACATTACTTATTGGAGTATTTAATCATCTAATTTTCATACTTCTAAACACTAATTAAAACATTACTGTGGTATCATTTAATTTTGTTGGCACGAAATTTCGCGCAATCGCCGAAAAAGACTGTTTCGCGCGGACGTAAATTTGTGCAAATGATAAAAACAAACATTATTATAATTGATAATTGACTGACCCGTTATCAATATTGTTTAAATGAAAACTCCAGCAAATCACATCAGTTGGCCCCTGTCACTTACCACTTCCTTTGTAACTAGTAGTTAATTATCGAGCCACTGTTTATTTGGAGCCACTAATTGACACAGGACCCGTTTGATCCATACAGTTGGACCATTTATAATATTTAATTGGCATATAATTGGCATGTTAATTGGCATATACTAGTATATGCTCCGAAGTGTCATTTAATTGTAAAAGGATTACTCAAAAAGCGGTTTATAAATAAAACAAATAGTTTTTAGAAAACATTCAATCGCTATTGCTTATGGACTACATACCATCGAAAACTCGACTGTCTTACGTAAGAGATATTATTGTCAGAATGTCACTTGTATTTAGTTGCCCACCACAGTATTATACTTTTAGTTACCCTGCTATTTGTTTTTGTTTTATTATACATGTACATACAAACACTTAACTATTTTTCATGATCAGTCTTCACATTATGAATCTGGTTCAAGTGATTCAGAGGATTTGCATTAATTATGTGGTCATTCAGTTAATGTTGGCCCCACTTCTATGTGACATATCATCTAGTCCACCATGGTAAAGGTGACCTACTGTGAACAGAAAAATTTCAAACACACCCAATATCTGTGCCATTACTGGTCGTCCGATGATGCAGAACTATTACCAACATTCAGAAGCAAATTAACAAGTCAATTCAGATACATGAATTACTTAAAATAGTGTAAAAGACAAAAATTGCCCCAGCATAAAATGTTGTTTAAATACAAAGATCTAAAAAATGGATTTTTACAAGTGCATGTGTATATATTTGATTAAATATGAGTGAATTTCCAGAAGACAAATGTACATCACTAGAACCAGAATCTGTGATAAGTTAGTGCATCTTTTTTGACATTACCTTTATTAGGGGCCTTTGCAGAACAATATATATATTTTAAGTATTAGACACATGTAAATACAAACAGTATATACTGGTTACTTCAGACATAATATCTAATAGTCCCCATGCTTTTTAATAGAAATTCGACTGTGGGAGTTAAAAAACGTGTGTGCCAATTGACGAAACATTTAATGTTTTCAAACAGACATGTTTTTATCCATGAAATAATGATAACTATGAAACAATGAGCTCTGCTTATCTCTTTGTGTTTAACCTTTTCAAATGTTTTTGCTTAAACATTCTTACATTCAAAACATTACAAAAACTATGACTAGACTTTACTGAAACAAATGCTTTATATTCTACTTGCTAAATTATTTAATTAAGACATAGAAAAGCCTGTAACTGGAAACCCATCAACACCCCAGAAAAATAATTAAAATAGTTTATTGTCTTTTCTTATCAAAGAAACTACCCTTGACAGAATGGCAGAACAAAGATTACAATAAAAGTTTATATTTTGAGAAACTCCTCTTTTAAAACGTATGTTTGTTTTTTGATACATCACACTGACATAATTATGGTCATTTTGGAAATGACCAGTTCATTATTGGTGGATGAAGACCTTAGAAATATTTTGGGATAGAAAGATCTCTCCCTGACTGGGACTCTTATCTATCTGCTAAGGTGCTGAGGAGATACAAGTTGGTGACTGCTTGGCTAGATGTTCCCACTTGACTTTATATAAACTCTTGGCCAGACTACAAAAGGAGCAGTGGTGATTATTGCTATCTTATATTTTCTTACTACATGGGTTCAAGTCCCGGTCATCTTATAGGTGAAAGATTTTCAAGCTGACAGTTAAACAGGGACATCATGTCAATTGTGACCATCAGTTCACAACATAGGTATAACTACATGCTACCACAACCAACTGATTATTTGCTAACTTTGGGCACAAGAGCTTTAGACACTTTGCATTGCAATAGTAATATACTTCATTAGAAAATTAAGAAAAATGAATTTATGAAAAACAAAAATACACATCGGATAGATACAACAATAATTGTGCTTCGCACTGAAATGAATGCCAGATCTTGGTCAACTAACTACTTAGTAATAAGTGACTAAACTTCTAACAGATATTTTAATTTATTTAGATGACTGTTCTGTGGCATTAATTAAAATGATTGAACACTTCCATGCAAGTTCATTTAGATTGTATCCCCATACATACAGTCCCTTAAATACAACTAATTCTTTGGAGCCAAAGTCTGCCAGCCAACCTGTAACATGTATGCATCCATGATGTGGACAGCAGTATTTACTGTTCATTGCAGAATACATTTTATCAGCCATAAAAATTGTTTTAGCATCATTAATTATTACTATTTTTTAGAACTTTTGTATCTAACCACTGGAGGTTGCGGTGACCCAGACCAGCAGCTATGAATGCCAATGCCAACACCAATATATCATTTCAGAGCCTGACATGCTATTTAGTGATAAAAACAATTGTTTTCTGTTGAATGTATATGTAATCCCCAAACCAGGCACACACAATGCTGTCCCAATGAGTACCACATCCAGAATCATGTAACAGTGTTCTATCTAGTCTGAGCCCGTGCCCATGTTTTAGGTGCATTTTTAAAAATAGTTGTGCCTTATAGGCCAAATGTGTAAAGGTAAAGTCTTTAATTAACAATTCTTTTGGCCATTTGTTTCTCTCTTCCACAAAACCATCAAAAACAGATTGTGTTAGCAATTAGCTGCTTTGATGGTATTTGCTTTTGTATGACTTTGGTAAAATGTTTATAACCCTGCTGTTGCAGGCAATTGAGGCTGCTTTTTGCATTATTTACATGAAGGGGGTGGGCGATGCAATTCAAAACAGTTTCTACAAAAAAATAATAGATGAAAATCAAAAGTGATATATTGAAGAAGAAAAAGCTACTTCTGATCATTACTGACAGCCTCATCAAGCTAGATGGAAACTTATTTATAGAGAAATGTAATTACCAACATAAACGGAAAAACAACACTGGCTGAGCGATTATTTAAAAATGGATGTCAAATTAAAAATTCTAAGGATATTTTTTGAAAGTAGAAGATGTCTAAATTTATGCACTGAGAGCTTTTTGTTATGCAAAGAGCAAATTACATAAGATTTCTTGCTTAATTTTATTGCCCTCATATTACCTTAAGGGTCCCTTACTTCCCTACATCCCACCCCCAAGAAAAGTTAGATTGAACACTGTATGAAACCATTAACTCTGTCAATAATCTGCATCAAGTTGCTGAACACATACTTTTAGACAGCCATGTGCCACACACTAGTGAGCGATGTTGAGCACAGATAGTTTGCACAACTGTACTGTCACTATTGACATTGCTCAATGATGTCATTAAGAGTCAAGTTGCGCCAATCATTGGACACATCATCCAGATGGTTGTCAAAGTCGTACAGATGTCTGTAGTTCTCCAGCACCAATAATGTCCGGGCCACTGACAAGTCTTCCTCTGTCACAGTCACCCTAGAAATGGAACATACTATTAAAAATCTAAAATAATTAACCATTATCATGCTTCATTTTGGTAATTACCTTGGTTAACTTGGTTATACCTTTTCTGCTAATTGGTTTGGGTAATTGAAACAGAATTATGCTCTTGACAACAACTTCTTCTTACTATTGGAGGCAAAATATCACCATAAAATTATGTGGTAGAACTATAGATACACTAGTACTGTACTTCATCTAAACATCTAGAAAGTTGGGATAAGTTCATTTAAATGATGCTATTGTTTCAGGCATTTGTGCAAACAAATTCAGAACATATATACGTTCATGACATATAAAACCTACACTTGTTTATGCCCAACATAATTTATGATATATACCACTGCATGTGCAGTTGACAGCTACACAATGTAGATGGTTGTTAAGATTAGAACAGTTAAAAAATAATAATACAGCTATAATACCGAATTTCATTATTTAATCATTACCATCTCAGTGATTTTTTTTAACCATAATTTTGGATAAGCACATAATAAATTCAATGTTACATGTAAGTTGAACAAAAACATGTAAAGTCATTATGGATACTTTTTAGCTAGCATTATAGACAGACAACAAATTACAAATATCTGGGTAGAATTAGATACCCACAGCAGGTTAACAACTTCCAGCTATTACTAGTGGAAGATGACACCATAAACAAAACTCCTGGTAGAACCTAAAGGATCCTATGACATCCATATGTTTGCAATGAATGATATTTGATTGTAAACAGACAACAAGAGGGCCATGATGATCCTATATTGCTCATCTGAGTGCCGTAGACATTTAGTCCTTGTGCTTTCAGACTGATCAAAATTCTTTGAACAATGTTCATACAAGGCCACCAAAGGAATACATTAACTCATTGTGCCCTACAGCTAATTGACCAGTTGTACCCTAGAGGCATTTCTCCAGTTATCCCCTACACCTGGTGGGGGTCTTATCTGCCCCTCATGCCGAGACACATCTGGTGTGGATTACCGGTCAGTGGAAGATATTGGGGGTGGGTGTATACACAACACAATAAACATGTCATTTTGGAAGTACTCTAAAGGGATATTTTCACATACTTGAAGCACAGAAAGTGCTTTACACAACCATGTAATTTTAAACAGGATATGAGAAGAAATACTTCAGAAAAGAGTGAAATCTGAAGAACACGTAAGATTGACAATATCAAATTAACACAGTTCAAATTATTAAAGTGAAATAATATTGACCTCATCAAGTTTTTTTTATGTTTATAACGTATATAACACTGCTTTATATAATATTTTATATAATGAGTAACTTTAAAACAGTCGGCCATCTTTGATTTAAAGTTGCGATTTACCGGTAGTTTGAGAAAATAACGCTCTTAAACTTCATATTTGATAGAAAACTTCGGCGATTTCCAAGAGTTAGATTGTGTCTTTTATCTATTGATATCTGCAATTATCATATAATTATTGGATATGACATAGGTAATTACACATATCTGCCGATACATATACGTATAAGTAGAAATCTTAAAGCTAACAGTAAGGCAAATCGCCGTTTTTCTTTGTCTCGACATAATTAATTCATTGTGTTTACATCCGGGTTACATGAAATTCCAATATATTATATAACAAGGTTTCAGATTGGCTGAGATCGAAGTATAAATTAATCATTTGAAAACTGCTTTTACGATTGTATTTCAGCTGAGAAATGTTTCAAATTAGATGTGAATCACTTCAATCAGAATAAATGTCGCCGATTTTTCTGTTGCTCACTATAATAAATGAAATATCAAAAAAGGATTTAAGCCGGTAGATTTAGATTAAGATGACATTAGCATTTACGATACTGTGATGTACTTGATTGGCTGAGACTCAAGAGTGATTGAAAACATGAGTTTTAACCAGCAAATATGATGGACGCATTAACGCGGCGTTCGGCAGTAGCTTTTTTGACTTTTTCAGGGCCGCCTTAATGCGGCGCTTGGCGCCAGACACAGGTAAAATGCGACGCGATAAGTCGTCTCCCGGCATGAGGAGGCTGTTTTTCGTGCCGCTTTAATGCGTCATTAGGGTACAATGAGTTAACCAAATATCAGGTGAGCCAACAGCTGAGAGGTTATAGGTCTAATTATAATAAACTAATGAAAAAGTAAAACTTACTGTTTGTCTAGCTCTTTCCATACAGAATCTCTTAAGGTATAAACTCTGTATACTTCAAATGATGTATCTGGGGAGACTCTGGAATTATCTAACTGAAATACAAAACACATCCATACAGATTTAGTGCTTCACTTCAACTAATCCAGTTTTCTTAATTTAGTACCTTGTTTTATAAACTAGTTATAGCAATGTTTCATAGGTTGAAACATGTTTAAAAGCCATTTAGCTGGCTTAAAATTCACTATTTGTGGGTTAAATCGGGTTTTAAATTACCCTTTAGATTTAGTGTTACAAGGAAAGAAGCAATACATTTGATTGCATAAACTTATGTCACTAGAATTGACCCACTGAGATGCAATGACCTTTAGTATGACCTTGAATATGACATTGTCTGTATTGCTTTGTTTATAGAAATATACATTGCAGCAACACAATAGTGATTATTGTAGTGACATTTAGCTATTTTGGTGGAGAGCAAACATAGACACTATAGAGTCTGGGTCTCACAAAGATCTTCACTGCAAATGGGACTTCAACCCATGGGGTGAAGGACAAAGAAGGAATTTGACTTTGACCTTAATGATTGCACCTGTAAATGTTATGTGCTTACATATCTTCAAGTGTGTCTGTCTGCAAGATGTAGAACATTGATTGATGTACTGTTTCTAATATAGTAGTTTTTCCAAAGACATGGAAGTATGTCAGACTTACTGATATGGCGGGCAGAAAAACATTACCAGTAGTGTGTGACATCCTTATGAATAAAACAAGATTGATATTTTGAAAGTTTGTTTTATTTCAAACCTTCTGTGTTTGATTTAAGCCAATGTAGGGTTGTTGATACTGTTTTAAACTGTTGTGAACATCTAGCCAATACTGAATACTCTGTTCCTATCCCAGGATCTCCCACACATTGTCAAAACCCTCAACCAACAGCACCACAATTGTTACTAGTCTTATTATGTTATATCTCTTAATAATACAAACTTATTCTGAATTGTCTTCTTATATTTCCTTGCAAAGATACAGCTGATTCCAATGATTTGCATATATAACTTCCTGTATAAATTTATGCTATTAACTAGAATATGCGTTAAACGGAAATATAGAAGTACCATTTCAATAAGTGTATTTTGTTTCTGTTGCTAAGATGTTAAAGGGCCGCAACGAGTTTCAGCAGGTAGGTAAGCAATGTTAGATTATACTTATAACCAAAATTGGGCTGACACATTATGCATATAACTATTAAGATTTTACAAAGGTTAAGAACAAAAAGTTTTTATTTGAATATTTTATTCAATAACATGGAATATGCATATAACCATTATTTGATTAACTGGAATCAACTGTATATTGCTAGAGACACAACATCAAAAACTGCTGAGCATGATCAGATAGTTTCTAGCAGCAGCTGGCTGATCTGGATCAACACTAATTGTTAAACTTTGTGATTAGCAGGCGTAAAGTTAACAAATTACAATTTTAATCAAACCTACCATAAAGAGACATGCATCTGGGTAATTCTCCTGAATCTTCCGTCCTATATGTCTTGCTACATTATTCAAGCTGAAACAAAAAATCAAAGTTAGATTCAAAGAAATAGAGTATCATTTACCTTAAATTATCTACCCTCATTTACTAAATTACTTTCATTCTAAATTACAAAGCTACTGACAGCAATATATTTAGTTTACTCAAAACTATAAATATCTTATGTTCATATGAAACTTAAAGGTAGTCCTTAATTATGAATAACATGTGGTCATAAAGTATCAATGTAATCTTATATTTTGAATGTGACACAATGTATTGATTCATATGAACATGTTGCATGTATTCAGCATTTTCAAACATAAAAATTTGATAAACACAAAAATAGATGGGATATGATTTAAAGGATTTGTAGTCACATCACACAATTTAAAAGAATTGAAAAGGCCTGTATCGCTTCATTATTTAAATTCTTAAGTAGCTTTTTAGCACAATGATCACTTAAGAATCATCAAACATCATCCAGTAGGTACAACTGTAGCTGCTTATAGTGCCTGGAATTGTGTAAATAATTGTGTAAATAAATACTATGATGGCTATTGGCAATATCAACAAGTCATGTATTTGGGTATTTTAGAGTGATCCACTTGAGGGAATTTATCACACACAAAAATATATCAAAGTTATCAAAGGATCAACCAGACTGCAGACAAATAAAAAAAAGTATATTTTCTGTAGTATCATCTTGTCATTTCAGAATAACAAACTTTAAAACTTTTAATCTGTATAAAAACACAATTGCAAAATGCTTGCTTCATACATGTGCTTCACAGTCTAAAAGCTCTCTGTCATAGAAAATAACACAATTTTTATTCATTTATTTACCTGTTATCTTCAATGTGTTCATTTGCCTGGTAATAACCAGCTATAACAAGGCTTTTACTTTTGCAAAATGCATCAATCTACAAAATAAAATAAAAATTTAATTAGACATCTGCTTAGTAGGTTTATATTATATTAAACCGAAAAATAACCTGTCACAACAAAATAATAGGAATTCAATATAAACAAACACTACTATATAAGATTAGAAAGTCCAATCTTCCAAGTTTAAAAAAAAATGGTTGTTTGTTATTTGCATTGAACTGTAAAAAAAAAGTCGGAGGGTAACATTATTACTAACCAATTAATGACATTTTTTCTTTGTAATTAGTCAATTTGGAAAACTGTGCTTTAAGTATCCTAATATCCTCTCTATCAGCAATGTAAATTGTATTGCCTAAGTAAAATCATTAAGTACTGAGTGTCATGTCCAGGACCCTCTGATCTGAAATCCAATGTCTTACCACTCAATAAAGAAGGCTATGAGTTTATGCAAATTTCAGAATAATTATTTTTGGTACCTAAGGATGTGAGGTACAACAGACCAGTTTCCAAATAGGCTATCTAAAGTGTATCACACTTCATTAATTGCAATTTACGGTTATTATTACACAGAAATATGAACATTTTCAAAGACAAATTTCAAATAACAAAGTAATATGTTATTGAACTTCACTTTGATCACTGCAAGATAGCATAAAACTAACAAAAAAAGTGAAAGAATAAATGTATTTAGATTGGTAATAACATTGTACAGTACATATGTTGTTTAATATTCATTTATGTTGTTTTAACATCATTAAGATTTATATGTAATTGCTGTGTTACTTTTTTGCATCTCAATTATTTTGTCATTTTTATATCAGTATGAAGAGACCAAACAAATGATTAGGCAAAGCCATGTAGTTTGGTGAACACATAAGAAAACCTGTAATTTCTAGGGTATGTGTAGAAGCTATTTTTTTTACTTACACAAGTTAACACAAAAGTATGAAGGATGTTTTAGGTTTTTATTTCCAAACAAGCATGATTTGATTTTGTGTTGTTTTATCTGATATATGGTGAGTAAGGACACCACTTTTTTTCGTCGCCTGGAAATAGTGCTAGTAGCTGAAAGTACATATGTACTATGGGCTGGCCTATTATGCTGACTACAGCGAATGCTTCACTCTGATTGGATGGCCAAGCCAGTAAAATTCTTTATTATTACTAATGTCTTCCATCATTTCTGAAAATCAGTGTGTGATGTAATCTGTATGAGGGCATGTGCCACTAACTACAATCGCCACATATTACAAAATCAATGGTTTCAAAGCAGATATCAAAGCGTGTCGTGATCTACAGAGGATAACCAAAACTAAACACAATGTGTCTCTTTTTTATATTATGTATTGTCACATATGACCTGTTTTCCTCATGAGATCACCACAAATCTTCCAATTGTGAAAATGGCCTTCTTAAGAAAATTGCCAATGTTTGATATTCGGTAAGGCAATTTTCTACCTAACTTGAACATATGTTGAAATTCAACTTGAATATTATTGGTATGGGTTCTGACCTACTTCTGGCTTAATTTATGTAATTTCCTGTATATATGTCTTAGCCAAACTGATCAGCTGTGTTTGATTAGGCCAAGGTCAAACTGAAAATTAGATCCTGGCATTTCTGAGAGGCTATATCACAGAACCTATCCACCTGTCTGAAGCAAAGTTCAAAAACTATTTTACCCAGGATAGGGTTTAAACTCATAACCTCCTGCTCCAGAGGCAGGTGCTTCATTAACTGAGTTACCTGAGCTGTAAGCTCTCGGGTGGGCATAGTCACAACACTCCTCCCCTCTATGGCCTTATAAAGAACCACCAGTTTCTAGTCTGTTACTGCTCCCAAATGTTAGCAACTCACTAAATCAGTCTTAAAAATACTAAACCAAGCTAGCAATCTCTACTGGCCTGGACCAAATTTTACTGGACCTGTACAATTTTGGCATTTTGACACAAAAATAACTAGTTTTGCTAATCATGCTTTTATTCTGTTATTTACAAAGCGGCGCCAGCTTAGACAATGCAGAGTTAATTGTATCTGAACACTCAGACTTTCAAGCATATGGTTTTGCATCGTCAAAATTGTCTATGTTTAGAATAGCTCACAAACATATACCGTATAAAACACAGTCGCCAATAACTCTTTGTTCCAAACCTGAGAAACTGTGTGGACCGATACTTCAAATTTAAATAATGTAAGTGTGCATAATTCTATACAGAAAATATTTGTTGATTTTTTATTTTATTGTTTTATTAACTAATTATCTGATCTCATACCATGGAATATTAAATGTTTACAGTTACTTTCTGACCCACAATGTACACAAACCTATGCCGAAGATTTGAACTGATGTGTGCAGGCTGTATGAGTAAGCTTCGATAAAAGTGACGTTTGTTACATCTGAACATTTTAGCAATCACTGTCAAAGGTAGGTAAGCTAACCGAAGATAATACAAGTGGTTGGGTTCAGTACAAGGCCATAAAGCGTTGTTTAGTTTAACATGTTTTCATCAGAATTCAGAATTTTGAAAAAATGTGATTTAATATACTGGTAGACCATCTGTCCATTTAGATGGTAAAATTAACTGGACCAACAAAGATTTTCGTGGACATGGGCCACAGTACCAGGTTTTGAGGAAGACTGTTGAATCATTCTTGTTGCCACTGTTGTGAAGCTGGGTGTAAAAACCATTTTGCCCAGGATGGGGTCAGAACCAACTGCCATGGCACCTGCTCCTGAGTCAGGTCTTTTCACCATACTGCTGAATAGTCCCCCCCCCCCCCCCTCCCAATTTCCTTTCACCCTTAGGCATATGCCAAGGAGAGCTCTGGGGAGAGTATATTCACATCTCCAACAAATGAATCAATCACACAAAATCAATCTAAAATTGCCTACCTGTCTATGTAAGCTAAAATTATTGTTCGAACTGAAAGAAGTTACAAAGAGTCACTGGCAAAACTGCGTTCCCACAAAACTGATGTGATAAAAAATTTGCTATCACCTACCTGTAGCAATGCTGCCTCTAACATTGGGGCCAAACTTAGTGATAAATGGAAGAGTGGAATGCAGTCGACGAATTTGATTTGCTTTTTATCTTTATTTCCTTTATTGTCTTCTGCGAGGAGAACTCCGTTGACAGCACAATGGGGATACTTCGCAGCATGAAGTAAAAGTTTGCCGTAGGCCATTTTGCTTACAGAAATGTCAGCCATTTTCGGCTTTTCACTTGCGTTACTGCGGAACTAGGAATGGTCATACTACAGTTAAAAGTGTTTACAAATCACAAATATGCGTCAAAATAATAACCAATATATAAGTCTCATATAGGTCAAAAGTCTTAGTTTATAAACCATTTTTCTTATCGAAGTTTGCTGCGGTATGACAACATGGCGGCGCCCATGTTGTAATTTTGTTTATGATTATAATTTTGTTTAAAGTAAGAATATGTTTTGTGGTTTATGGTCACTTCGGTAAATGACCATTTCGGTAAATAGATCTTATATAGGGATTAGTCCGAATCAACAAATGCGGGGAAATTACAACAATATACACCACCGTATTTTAAGGATTACAGTTACGATTGAACATACATAAATAAATAAAGGATTAATATTTTCACACATGAGTATATCCAATCCTCTGTCTCAATCAGGTATTATACTATATTGTAGTGCATATAGGCACTTGGCTGTTGGGTTAACCCTTTAGCGACGTGGTTGAGTGTCAGCCTACTGATCTGAAGGTCCCGGGTTCAAATCCCTGTTAGGGACAGGATTATTTGACTTACTTTAATATGTTTACCTATTTAATGAAACGACCAGACTAATCCCTGAAATGGTCATTTACCAAATTGACCTGTACCCTGTTTTGATTGTTATCGTGCATAACATATTAAGTCATTGGCAGGCAGATTTATTTTTATTTAAAGAAATAAAGAACTTTTTTAACCATTCCTGCTTGAAAACAGTAATTGCCTATTTATGTAATTAGAGGGGAGGCTGATGACTGATGTTGGAAACTCCGTAGTACTTCAAAGTCGTACTACGTATTCTGCGAACCGAATTCGGATATTTCATACAGCATTGGTAAAGCAGGTGTCAAGTAAGTGTTTTTCACCTATGATAAAAAAATTGTCCAAGGAATTAAAATGTGCCTTCACACTGACATTTTTAATCAGTGCGAGTTATTTGAATAATCAAGACATTTTATGTAATCATTTTACTGAGTTTGATAAGAGAGGCAGATGATAGTATTTTATTAAACTGTCAAGTTGCGATACTTGGGATTGCAATTTAATGATTGTACAAGCTACTACAGATACATCAACAGCTCTTGTCATTCTTCCTATATTATAAAAAAAATGTTACTATTCTTTGGATCACAATGCATTGAATGTCTATGCTCCAAAGGATGACAATCATAGTCCCTTGAATCAATTGACAGCTTAATTTGGTCTCAATTTTAGAGATGCAGAATGCGGATGTGCATCCATGTGTTTTCACACCTCTGCAATTGATTACAGTTCTTGCTCCCATTATCTTGATTAACACATTGATCTAGTATGCCACAAACAGGCTGTGTTCATCATTTTTGTACATGTGAACTTTTTCTGACACCAAAGTGGGAGTCACTATGTAACATTAGCCAGACAATCATCACACCCTTTGTGTCTGCATAATCATGACACACTGTTTAAATCCAATAAGTTATCCCTTTCATTCTTGCTTTGGCGATGTTTGGCTTTGTCCATTAGCTTCATAGTTACATGTTTTTTGGCTATGTATGTAAGGCTCACGCAGATGTTATTTTACACTTTGGCCGTCAGGTGAATAGATTAGTGATTTATGTACCTTGAAGTTAAGAGTCAAATTATAGGGTTAAAACTTGTAAAGTCTTGTTATTCTATTTTTAATGTGATGTTTCATGTTCCATGTTTGATATCCAAATGTGCAAGAATTGTCATGGTTTGTTCCACTCCAATCAAGTATAGAACAAATCATTAAAAAGTAAACTCCTTGGTCACATTTTGATTTCACAGGTTACACAGGTGTACAAGTATAGAAAAGAACTAAAAAAGTAAACACCTTGGTCACATTTCGCTTTTACAAGTAACAAAGATGGACTGTACTTTAGTGTAAATATTCTGATGTTCTCACTGTTATATGAATTTCCACTTCAGAATAATTTTATCCAATAACTTAAAAAGTTCAAAGAAAAATAAAGGAAATTGCTTATGATATATTTCGTTTGTTTAAGTTTGTTTAATTCCAACCCCTTTCTAATCTTTTACATAAACCAATATGTATGAAAATATCAGCTGAAGGAAAATATATTTCTGGAAAAAAACATAATAATAATCAAATAACACCTTCTATGTAAAAAAACACAGCTTAAACATAACTACTATCAACAACATAAATGCTTTATGAAACTCTGCTAGCTTTATCATCAGCTTACCTATGCATGTCTGGTGACCAGATAAGCCTTCTGGTTATGCAATAGGCATTTAATTTAGGAGAAATGTATAAATGAAAAGGTTAACTAGACACGAGCACACCTTCTGGATCCGTGGCTGAACATTTGTATATCAAATTTTATCACACGATGTGTTATGTAATTATTATTATTATTATATTATGTAAAAAAAACCCTCTTAATTCTTATTATTAATATTTATTCATTCACCATCCCATGCTTTGCTTTTATATCTTATCTAAATTACAACATTTATGACATATTTATGACATGATGTTTACCAAAAAGATTGGTTTTTGACACAATAATGGCCGTTAGAGCAGTGCTTCACAGGTTCATCATGATTTTACAGATTGTAAAATTTTACAAATGTTTTGGCCAGTCCAGTAGATATTTTTGTATCGTGATTTGAATGAATGTATTTAATAATATAATTTTATAATAAATTATTATCATGGAAGATTAATTAAGATTATTCCTAATGAAGGTACCAGATAACTTTAAAATGGTAAAACGATACAAACAAGGTTGTTTTTAATACACAGCAGATTTTCTTTGTAAATAATGAAAATATATTTAAGATAGAAGTCAACTTCTAGATTGAATCTGACATATAATGAAGCAAAAGTTGCAGCATTATGTTATATCCAAGCAACTTAACACAAAAAAGAGGCAAATGCCGCAATAGTTCTTGGCAATAACCCGAGGTTTACAGAAACATGTATCAAATTTAATCTTAAGAAAAGAAAAATATAGGAAAATTGATTGCTGACTTGATATAATTACATACTTTAGTAAAATCTACATTAAGTGCAGTGTATAGCAAAAATATTTTACAATATATGCTGTTGGCTTGAAACATTGGTGCAGCGGCAAACTTTCAGAACATCTGTAATTTGTTAACATGAAAACCTGGAAATTCACCTTCCATTAAAGGCTTCACATGGAATTTGGCCAATTTGGTATTATCAAAGTACTTTTCTTTACTGTGAGATTTAATTGTTACTTCCATAATGATGGCATTGCTTATTTTGTGAAGTTATGCACAACTACTTTCCAGACAATATTAATACAAGTGTTATTTATGATCCATGTCGAAGGGAAGTATTTGTTTAAATGTTTTGGCATACTTGCTTATGAAGAACTTGAAGGAATTATAAACAATTAAGTTAATTTTGCTAAAGGTCTTTCTTAGTTTTAGGGTCAATTTGATAAATCAATTAAACTATTCATCTTTTTTCTAGATGTTATGTCGTTTTTTCTATGTATTTCATAATAATTGTAGTTCTGCTTTTTCATGTATATGCTTTACAATTTTCAATAACCTAGCACATTTTTTGTACAGTGTTTGGTATCAAAATAATAGTCTATAGATGCAGATTTCAAATACATGTATTCTACTTATATTTAAATACTTCATAGGTAAGACAATGTTGATTTATTTATTATAATGAGAATGTCTAAATGTTAATATTTCTTCAGTTGAATAGTCTTAGGGAAACACCAGCTGTCCAGGTATTTTACAGATGCCCTGGGTTTCACACCTTTGTTTGTTGGCTTGGTAAACCAGTGTATTTATCTACATTTAATCACTTAATCTGCCAGCCATGATGTTTCTGTTGTTTGATCATAAGATGTCCGTGAGGACATATCAATGGAAGCTGATAAAGAGTTGTTAATTATTTATCTGTATTGTTAAATCTACTTTTAAGATTTTGGCTTCTTACGACTCTGTCAATTTATTAGGTATGTCACGTATGCGTTACATTGTATGGTAATTATAAGGAATTCCTTGATTCTAGAGGACACTTCATACATAATGTATTGGAATATCTGTTGTGATAAGTTGTTAAAACTCCACTTACTAGGTCATTTAGATTGCTACTATATACAAAATAAAAGTATGTAAACTATTGGTGAGCTACTCTGCTGTATTTCTGCACCCATTGTGTGACTAATCAATAATTATCGACAACAACAGCTACAACTGCATACTTTCAAACCTTAATTAATGATACAGGAATGAATCGGAATGCATCTCTGACATTCTGGAACAAACTGTTTGCATGGGGACATGCTCTTGGGTCCCCAAGAACATATTTGAATGTTGATCTTCAGCCCTTTATCTAAGTAACATGTTTCATAATAGAAAAATATTATATTTTATTGTTAACTTGCTTGAATATCAATTTCTTTCTTTTCAGAATGACTGACAATAAAAGCCTGGGTATTATTCTGGCTATTACAGCAGGTATAATGGCTGCACTTGCTTCAGTCAGTGCCAAACTTGCCATGTCCGCGGAGCAATCAACAATCATCTGTGCCAAAATATTGCAGTCTGTTTTCACAGAAACATCCCAGACACCTTCTATATGTGAATCGGTAGGTTTGAAATTTAATAATTGGAGGATTAAAAAATGAGTTCTCTTAAAAATCTTCATTACATAGTAAACTAATTAAAATACTGGGGATGCAATAATCACCGAAAAATATTTTATTAAAATGTGCTTGCATATTCTTTTACATTTACACTTCCATGCATCATGACACATTGTTTTTTCATTATTTAATTATGACTAGTTCTTACTTCATAGCTTTTTGCAGTATTGTTATTTTATAGTTTGATTTAAATCACCACTTACAATAACTCAATCATGGGAATACAATAGACACTTACTTCAACAAGAAATAACATGCTGTACAGTTCAACCATGATACAACATTAGATTAACATGATGTTGGGCTTACCAGTACTATGGTTACCTCCACTTTAAGGCAGAAATTAAAAATGAAAAATGCAGCCAAGATATTGTTATAACTTAAAAGTTCTTGCCAAAAGCGCTTTTTGACATTCTTGATTTGTGTTGTCATTCAGCACCATATACAGTAAAATCCCTCTATTAGGACCACATTCTGTCTGACTCAACATTGTCTTAATAGTGAGTTGGTCTTAATAGGGAGTTGGTCTTAATAGTGAGTTTGGATGAGCGTGTGAAACTGACATTGTGTATGTATCAAAGTGTCCACCTCATACTTCTCTGACCATTGAAAAGGGACGTTAAACAGAAAACAGGAACAAACAAAAACTATGACACTTCTTGTCAAAGTGTTTTTAACAAAATTTTGCTTTTCATTTATGTGATGAAAATATTTTAACTCCTATAAATCATTGGTGCAATGAAAATAACTTACGATGATCATTAATGTAACGAATTAACTGGGTAAATGTACAAGTCATAGAAACAATAAAATATATTATTTTAGCGAAGATGAATTGTAGTGAAGATGTAAATGTATGATCACACTTTAGATGTATTAATCGCATGTAAAAGTGTCCAATCTTGCAGACAAGTTAATTGTTTTTCACACTTTTTTTGATTGATTCGAATCATAAAGCACAGTCAGTACATACCTAATTGACTAAGATCATGTGACCCGGTGTCCTTGCTTATAAATTGAAAATACACTGGAGGGCATTACTTTGCTGATTAGTGAGTGCAAATCACACATTGGGCGACTTACTGTTCTGGCCAAGGTGGTCACAATTGGGGACACTGTTTATGAAAGAAATACACAATATGTTCTAGTAGAACTCTTCGTTATACCAGATTAGCACTGTGCCCAGTGGTCAGGATTCTTATTGAATAAAGAAGCCTAATAGTTTGTACTTATGAAAATTGACCTCAATAGAGACGTTCTGGTGTGGTCATTAGCTGGCATTTTATTGTGCACGATTCCGATGGCATGAATCCTATGTTGGTAGACTCATTGTAGTTGGCATATTTTGGTATTGCTTGACCTTTTGATAAAAAAGTCACCATGGCATTCATGTTATGTATTGTCACCTGCTGGTTAGTTTGTAGAAAGTAACAACTGTAAATTGTAGAACAGTTTTAGTCTTTAAAATGGATTGTTTGTGAATCATTTACTTTGTGTAGGTGACAAACATACTGCGACTTGGCTGTTTTGGTTGCATCTTCTTGTTTAATGCTCTGATGTGGACATTCTACACCAAATCTCTCCAGCACTGTCCATCAACGGTTGAGGCCACGGTTACCAACACAGGATCAAATTTTCTCTTTACTGTAAGTTACATGCACTTGATTTTTTTTTGAAAAAAATATGACAGTTCAGTCCTAATATTTAATTAAGGAGAAATTAAACAATAATGCCCACGCTCACTTAACTGACATTGTCTTTGATGCTTATCTTACTTCTCTGAATTAACTACCAGCAGTGTATTCTAAATGATAATTAACAAGCACAGGCACACAAAATAATGTAAACAAGAGTCTGTCTTTTGGACAAGATTATCAGCACTATTTCCCAGCTACAAGTGGTCAGATTGTAATGAGATTTTACAGGACTGATACATTCTTAGCTTAGTTGCTAAGATTTTATTGGCATTTTATGACTGGTTTGATTTTAAAATGAGTAATAATGGCTCTTTGTTAAATTTCTTGAATATTTTTTTAATGTTCTCTTCTCAGGCTACCATTGGTTAGATTTAATAACTTTTCAGGACTAGTGGCATATTTTGTTGACATGTAATGATCAATTAAATTATAGAATTGCAATGGTCCTTTGTAATATTTATTAAATCTGCTGTCAGCTATTTTTTGTCTTTAATAACTTTATCACTTTAATCACTTTATTTAACTTCACAACATATATAAGTATTAAACTTAGTTGCACATTTTATTGGCATCTTACAATAGGTTTAAGTCTGAATGATCAGTGCCCCTTTATAATATTAAGGACATAATTTTGTCTGCAGTTTTTGTTAACAAACATTTTTTGAGATTGTCATTTAGCATAACAAGTACCAAGCCTTCTTTTTTAATTTATAGTGATGTCATACTTGCTTCAATTTAGTTCATCAGTTGCTTCATTGAGTTAAGGCTTTTTGTTAAATTTCTTGAAAAACATTTGCCCACCCTATTTCTTAGCTTCAATTGATCAGATTTGTATTTAACTTAATTTGATTAATACCGGTAATTAATAATTATAATTGTGCATACCCTTGGTGTGACCAGATCCACTTAAATTTAATTGATTTATGGCCCTTATGGTATTTATTAAATATATTTTCTGCCATATCTATTGCAAATCATTTGTCTCATCTGAAAGAAATTTGTATTGAATGTCTAGACTTTCTCTTACATATTTAAAATAATGGTGACATAGCAGTATATTTTCGATCTGTTATCATTTTTTGTATCATTGTTCCCATAGGCTGTCATCGGTCTGATATTGTTTGGAGAGCACCTGTCCATGTGCTGGTGGCTTGGATCCTGTCTGATATTTGGTGGTTTAGTCCTCATCCATAAAGGTACAGTTAAACAGAAAAGTCTATAAGAACTATAGCTCAGTCCTCATCCATAAAGGTACAGTTCAACAAACAGTCTGTAAGAACCATAGCTAAGTCCTCATCCATCATGGTTCAGTTCAACAACCAGTTAATAAGAAGTATAGCTTAGTCCTCATCCATAACGTCACAGTTCAACAAACAGTCTATAAGAATTATAGCTCAGTCCTCATCCATAAAGGTACAGTTCAACAGAACAGTCTATAAGAACTTGAGCTTAGTTCCCATTTATAATGGTACAGTTAAACAGAACAGTCTATAAGAACTTGAGCTTAGTTCCTATCCATAAAGGTACAGTTCAACAAACAGTCTGTAAGAACTATAGCTTAGTTCCTATCCATAAAGGTACAGTTCAACAAACAGTCTGTAAGAACTATAGCTTAATTCCCATCCATAAAGGTACAGGTCTCCGTATACAGCCTATCAATATCATCATGTGATGTTACTTTTAAAGCGCGGCCCTGTCGACACATTAGAATATGTTGAAAATGTGACAACTCTCTCGGCCTTACGTTAGCCCATTTGATTGATGCAGCACGTGCATGAATCAGGAGATCACGTGTTATCTCTATCAGTAATTTAACCATAACAGGACGATGTGTAGATACAGTGACACAGTTATCATCAACAATATGACATGATTGAACAAAATCAACACAACTAAAAGGTATCAAAATGTGGTCAATCAATGATTCGGTGGTGCCATCATAGGAAACAAATGTAGATTCTGCTCCTGTACATAAAGGCAACGTATCAACAGCAACAAGATGATGATTATGTATCATATCATATAGGTCACTACTTCTCATATCATTCGGCTTGATGAATGAACGACCTTGAAGATGACCGTTGAAATCCCCCATAACGATAACACGCCCCCTAGTGGAGTATGAGCAAATAATATCCTGTATATGAGTTAAATGATCCCTATACAATTTAATACTATAATTAGAACTAGGTGCATATATTTGAAATATATATATATAGTCATCAGCCGCAACTTTCAGTTGTATACCAATTATACGATCGTGATCAACATGCAAAAGACTGATCTGATCATTCAAGCTTGCATGCCAGAGCAGTGCAACACCGCCCTTGGCTCTTCTTCTTGTAGAACAGTATATATCAGTACACTGACCAACCCCCTTATATGATGGATGAATACTGTTGATAAAATCTACATTTGATTGGGTCAGCCAATGTTCTGACACGCTGCAAATACTGATTTTGTGGGTATCTAGCAACTGGCTGAGGTAAAACGCACTTGACATTATGCCTGTTGCGTTCCATGTACATATATTTAACGATGACAGCGTTACCATTGTATATATGGTCAAACAAGTAATAAACAGTTTCATAAAGTTGTTTGTTTACGTGTTAGCTTGTTAATCATCACAGTTATGCCTGCTCAATTGTTCGCGTGACTCCACGTGGTAGTCCACCTGACCGTTTACCTCGCGGCGGTCTATTCAACCATGGCCTGCAGGTAACACCCGGTGGCCAAAATCCGTCGCTAGTAATCAATGTAGAATTATAGTCATCTACGTTTATTTGTATTGTAGCTGTGTCGCGGTATTGAGATCTGAATATTCTAATATAATTAAAATGAGCACCGTTTTGTAATCCGATAGAGTACAAAATGTTGTCTGTTACCATGTTGAGAAACCCACCCACGAAGAAACGTTTGGCTCGTTTTCTCACATACTTTGTGAAATCATTACTTGATCTGGTAGCATGACCCTCTTGACCAACTGACGACTGCACAGGGTCCACCTGCTGCACGTAATTAGTCCCTTTACGTCGCTACTTTCCGTAATCCCAGCGATTCTCCGCGGGATGGAGTGTATTTTTTCCAAGGGCGGATCTACACTCGGTATGCTGTTGTCAGGTGGCTTGCTTTTAACTTTAGCACTATACGTGTCATTTTCAGGAGATTTTGATAGTCGTTTAAAGCGGGACTGTCCATCATTCTCTACTCTGTATAAAGTGCCACGCATGTTGTGTTCATCGGTCAATTCGCTCGTGTTGTGTTCGAACATTGGTTTACGCACGCCATGTCCCGTCGCCGGTACCCGCGCGCCATGTTCCGTCAAAGGTTCACTCACGTCATGTTCCGTCGCCGGATCACGCACGTCCTGTTTCATTGCCGGCTCCCGCGTGTTACATACATCCAACGGTTTTGTGTTTTCATTTGCAGAGCAGCACGCTTGCTTATTGTCCCTTTGGTTTAAAATCTTCAACTCAACTTTCAAGACTTTCTTATCTAGCTGCTTAATACGCTGGAACAATTTATCGCGAATATCATTTAACAGATGTTTCGTCTGGTCCCTTTCCGAAGCGAACTCGACCTTAAGTAACTTTAGATCGTTCCGTATGCTTGAGCTTCCGGTGCACTTTTCATCGAACGTTCTGTCTAACGATAGTTGATTAACTGCAATCTTATGCTCCAACTCTTCAAGGGATCGCGCAGATTCTTTCCGCAGTATTGCAAGCTCGCTTTTAATACCCTTTATATTGTCATTCAGGGTTGCTTCCAGAGACGTTTTCTCTTGTTTAAGGGCGATGATGTCGCCTTGTACCTGAGCTATAACATGCTTTAGACTTTCGATCTCAGCACTTTGACCTTGGTTCTGCTGTGACCCGAGTCTCTGAGTTTCGGTTTGTGAGCACCTGTTGTCGTCATTTACTGCAAACTTCGCCAAGTTAAGAATTGGCTTTAGCTCTTCAAAAGGCGATCCGTCTAGTATAGACACCAATACGTAGACATCATGTGACAATTTATAAGGCAATGTCTCACCAGAACGTGTTGATTTCCTCTTCTTTAGATCGCACGTTTTCCTATACGGATACCCGTCGCAATTTTGCACAAGCTTAAAAAGCATGCATCTCAAGTCGGCAAGATTTGATTCATTGGACATGACGTCGGTTAAAAGACGCGATATAAACTGGTCCTTTGTATATTGATGAAACAGACCCTGTAAGCACTGTAGACGGTCGTCCGAGGACTCGCTGTCGTCGAAAATATCGATGTTCCCGACACACATGGAAACATCCGAGCTCTGTGACCCACATATCTCATTTAGATGTGCCTGGGACGAATCTAACGGTACTTGACTACAAAACCGTGTCTGTCCTGGGGCCGGTTGTGAATTAAAGTATTCGACTTCATTACCTTCCATGCTGGCACAATACACCCAAGCGGTTAGCGGCAGAAAACACAACACGTTACACGACGTGCATTGCAATGTTTACATTAATAAAAGAGTGACGACAAAAAAAAAAAGCTAACCTTCTGTTGGCACCGATTTGTCCATTAAACATCATATTAATTCCACAGCAATATCAAAATCACAAGTTCATACACTTTCCTAGACTCATATATTCACAATTGCGTAGCAACAAATCAATGAGTGGAAATAGTTCAAATGGCCAACTTATTGTCCAATCAAAGTTGGCGCCATTACACCGGTCACAAAAAAATACAGTTTTCTCCAAGAATTATATCCTTATCACTATAAAATCCACTCTGAGATCGCAAGTGACGATTAAGAATCAACTACATGGAAAAACATGGTCAGAAAATCAGAGAGTTTGATTTTAAATCGCTTATTTTTACCGGAGCGATCAAAATTGACAACCAAAACTTTGCGCATGCGCACTACTATAGCTTAGTTCCCATTGATAAAGGTACAGTTCAACAAACAGTCTATAAGAACCATAGCTTAGTTCCTATCCATAAAGGTACAGTTCAACAAACAGTCTGTAAGAACTATAGCTTAGTTCCTATCCATAAAGGTACAGTTCAACAAACAGTCTGTAAGAACTGAAGCTTAATTCCTATTTATAAAGGTACAGTTCGACAAACAGTCTGTAAGAATTAAAGCTTAGTTCCTATTTATAAAGGTACAGTTCAACAAACAGTCTGTAAGAATTAAAGCTTAGTTCCTATTTATAAAGGTACAGTTCAACAAACAGTCTGTAAGAACTATAGCTTAGTTCCTATCCATAAAGGTACAGTTCAACAAACAGTCTATAAGAACTATAGCTTAGTTCCTATCCATAAAGGTACAGTTCAACAAACAGTCTATAAGAACTATAGCTTAGTTCCCATTTATAAAGGTACAGTTCAGCAAACAGTTTATAAGAAAAGAACCATAGCTTAGTTCCTATCCATAAAGGTACAGTTCAACAAACAGTCTGTTAGAACTTGAGCTTAGTTCCTATCCATAAAGGTACAGTTCAACAAACAGTCTGTAAGAACTATAGCTTAGTTCCTATCCATAACGGTTCAGTTCAACAACCAGTCTGTAAGAACCATAGCTTAGTTCCCATCCATAAAGGTACAGTTCAACAAACAGTCTGTAAGAACCATAGCTTAGTTCCCATCCATAACGGCACAGTTCAACAATCAGTCTATAAGAACTATAGCTTACTCCTCATCCATAACGGCACAGTTCAACATAGAGTCTATAAGAACTATAGCTTACTCCTCATCCATAACGGCACAGTTCAACATACAGTCTATAAGAACCATAGCTTACTCCTCATCCAAAACGGCACAGTTCAACAAACAGTCTATAAGAAGTATAGCTTAGTTCCTATCCATAAAGGTACAGTTCAACAGTCTATAAGTACTATAGCTTAGTTCCTATCCATAAAGGTACAGTGCAACAGTCTATAAGTACTATAGCTTAGTTCCTACCCATAAAGGTACAGTTCAACAGTCTTAAAAAACTATAGCTTAGTTCCCATCCATAAAGGAAGAGTGCAACAGTCTATTAAAAAAATAGTTTAGTTCTCATCCAAAACTAGCAATTTACATATTCGAATTTTTGGATATTAGAATAAAGTTGTTGTAATGATCATTTTGCACCTTTTGTGTCTATATATTGCCTGAATATAGAGTTAACATAATTTAAATCCTATTATGTTACAGCACAGACCGCAAGCCATTGTGTTTGCACTACCGGTAAGTTGTATTCCTTTGATGTATTTTGTATAAACCTGACACACTTGACATTTTGACAAAACTTTTTGTGTTAAAAAATGAGTAATAAAATAAAATATGATGCTGTACAAGGTTAATGCAGCTTAAAAACTATTAAAACTTTTTCAATTCTTTCTAACTACATACATGTGCAACAGGATAGTTTTAGGGATATAAATTTTGCATATAAGCTAATTCGAAATAAATATTATTTCAGCAAAAAATGACACTTTTAGCAAATAAACACAGATTAACTCTTCAAGGCTATTAAAATCTCCCCCACCCTCTTCAAATTGTAACTTGCATTGTCTTGAATTTACCTGGCAACAGTGTAGCATCATCCATGTAAACATTCAAGTTGATTATCTCTGTTGATTGTACTATGTTTTTGAACAAAAAAAATAGAAACAATCACAGGAGATATTTCATATCCTATAATAAATAAGTCTTCTGTATATTTCCAGGTAACCAGGACACTGAAGAAAAGCCAAAACTCCAATGACAATATAGTACACTGTCTTACCACACAAGGTCCAGTGAATGTTTAATCTCCTGTACGAATATGGTACAGTGTGGTATCATACATGGTCCAGGGGTAGCTACAGCACCAATGAGAACATACATGGTCCAGTGAAAGCTAAAACACCAGTGAGAATATTACATGGTCCAGTGAAAGCTAAAACACCGATGAGAATATTACATGATCCAGTAAAAGCTAAAACACCAGTGAGAATATTACATGGTGAAGTGAAAGCTAAAACACCAGTGAGAATATTACATGATCCAGTGGAAGCTAAAACACCTGTGAGAATATTACATGATCCAGTGAAAGCTAAAACACCAGTGAGAATATTACATGGTGAAGTGAAAGCTAAAACACCAGTGAGAATATTACATGATCCAAGGGAAGCTAAAACACTAGTTAGAATATTACATGGTGCAGTGAAAGCTAAAACACCTGTGAGAATATTACATGATCCAGTGAAAGCTAAAACACCTGTGAGAATATTACATGGTTCAGTGAAAGCTTAAACACCTGTGAGAATATTACATGGTGCAGTGAAAGCTAAAACACCTGTGAGAATATTACATGGTTCAGTGAAAGCTAAAACACCAGTGAGAATATTACATGGTGCAGTGAAAGCTTAAACACCTGTGAGAATATTACATGATCCAGTGGAAGCAAAAACACCTGTGAGAATATTACATGGTTCAGTTAAAGCTAAAGTGCCAGTGGTAACATAGTTCAGTGTTGTACCATACACAGTCCATGAGCATCTTAACTCCAGCTGATTATGAAACAGTTCTGTATCATTTATGGTCCAATAGTTCGGAAGTTGGCCTTGATAGTATATGTCTCGAGTTGGACAAGCTTACATGTGATGTAATTTTATGTGCATGACTATGTTTAATGAATTGCTCCAGGTAGATTTCCTGAGTACTGGTGCTAGCTGGTAAATAGTCAGTTAATGAAAAATTACCTTTAAGACTACAATGGATTCTTGTTCTTGTTGTTGTCGTTTCACAACAGTGTAATTGGATTGACTGTAGAGCTAAACCTGATTTCTTAATCAAAATTTAAAAAAACATACACATTTAAAACAGATTGTCAAGTAATGTTGTTTTGAAACAAGTCATGTGATGTTTTTTGTAAATGCTAAAATACTGGTATCTAGGGTTATTTTACATGTACATGCTCTTGATTTAGGTAAAGACATTGCTGTTGCAGGTATAAACCCATGCTATTGTTGTACATAATTTGAAGGCTGGACTGTGATAAACCTCATTTAGTGTCACCACAATCATCCTTACTACAATTATCATTAGCACGAGTATTATCTTCATTATCTTAACTGTAGTTAGCAACTTTACCTCCACAATATAAGACTTTTTTAACTTTGTTTACTTGCTTTATGAATATGACATGTGTAATAAAACCATGTTTCATAGATCTACTTTTGTTGACTTTGTTCAGCACAGCTCTGCATCTTTACTTTTGATATACTTAGAAATGCTGGCAAGAGCTCAGCCTAGATAAATATTAAAGTAGCCCTGTTTATCATCAATACACTCACCTAACAAGAAACATGCCATTAAACAAAGGATATATACACACAGGATGTGTAAAAGCATGCTAAATATCCATCTGGATAATGGATGGATTTAAATGACACTTGATAGGAATATTTATAATAATAATAAGAAGAAAATGATGCAAGTCAATTGCAGTACCATTTCACTGTCTTCTAATGAAGTTACTGCCATTTGATTTAAAAAACAACAACAAACTATTTCACACTTTCCTTTGGAGGCCATAAGTCAATTGTTGAATTTAGGTGAAACTTATTAACAAAAATTATAATAATGGGGGAAATGATGAATAGCGATTGTTTTCATATTTTACTATCTATTTGTTTCCAATTAATACCTAGTGAATGCGTGAGCCCATTATCCCTAAACTTAATTGATATAGAGTTTGGTCACAATAAGATGACCCACACTGGTTTCAATGACGTCAAGGTCATAGCAATATTAAACACATATTTGTTTATGATCAACTCAACTCATTTATTAAGGCATGTCGGCAAATAAAATACCATTGGCTTATAACAAATATTGTGAAACATGATCAATATTCAAAGAACACACGAGCCCACAATGATCAAACTTAGGAACATTAGTCATGATGAGTAGATGACCCTGTTTGGGTGTGTGTGTGTTTTTAGATAAAAGTTCATGGTCATGGCCACCTGAACATAACTTCCGTCGTCTAATTGGTATTTAGATACCACATGAACCCACAATCTTAAAACTTGGAGGTCTTGGTAAGAAGATGATCTTTTGTAGTTTTGGGGTCAAGGGCAAAAAAGGCAAGGTCACTGTGACCTTTAACACATTTTTGTTTCTGATGAACATCTGAGTTTTGGGGTCAGTGGCACAAATATCTAGGTAACAACTGATGCATAAGAGCACAATCATCAAACTTGTAAGGGACGTCGGCCATAATATGTTTTGGGTAACTGGCAAGGTCATGTTGATCAATGATCATAACTTTTGTTTTTGATTCATATTTAAAAGACACATGAGCCCACAATAATTAACTTTGGTATGGACATTGGTCATAGCAAGTAGATGATCCCTGTTAACTTATGATAGATACTTTGCTACAACTGTCTACATTATATCTGCTAGGGATCTTTTTTCCTACCTATAGAGGTCTGAAGGCTGATCACTAGTGCACTCTTACAACAACACTGATGCTGTCTGTGCTCCTGATGTTATGCAAACAAATGTCTTTACTCCTTACACAAGGCTATGGTTAATAAGGATTTTTGTCATTCAGTGTCTTAACCTCGAGATCATCAAGCCGATGTAAAGTGAATGGGAATGAGAATGCTTATTTTCTGGTGCACAACACACTTCACAATTATGTTGCAGATTTGCTTGATCCTTGTAAAATAGGTAGATTATGCTGAGAGGAGGTTTAGCATACAAAAACATTTAAACTTTTACTTTATCTAAGAAATGAAAAAACACATAAAATCTAGCTGTAATTCATACGAACATAGTCTTACAGGTCTTGTATATAAATAAAAAAGAAAAATATAATGGATATGAATAATTACCTGACATATTGTCCCCGGCAGTCAATACTTGTTAATACCAGAAAACGTAATCGTCCTACTAAGGAACCCTGCCACACACACACACACACACACAAACAAACACACACTAAACATTGGACTGGACTACATGAAACGAAAATTACATATATAAATTGTTTATATATATATATATATATATATATATATATATATATATATATATATATATATATATATATATATATAATTTTTTTAAAAATGGCAAAATTGTCTTGGACTTGGTCGGGAATATAGGTTAAAACACAATGTTGACATTCAGAAATTTAACATATTTTGCCTAGTAATAACGCGTACAAGTGTGCAAAACCAGCTTCGCATCAGTAATTCTGTTGTTTTTGGGGTGGGGGTATTTTCATGTCTTATCTAAATATGTGGCATTACATGTAGGAAAATGCACTTTTCATATTCTGAGTTCGGATGTTTCTTTTGCATACCTAACATTTGGAAAAAACAGCAACTAAAAATATCCTAGATTTGTCCCTGTTTACGAAATAAATAATAAGAATATGTATGACAAAGTCCTATGAGCATTGCAACATACACACAAATTTGAAAAGGCACAGGGCCAAGGTAGACCTATTCACATGCAAGCAAAATGTAAAAGTAAGAACAAATCTGTGATGTGTCATTTAACGAAAAGAGCAAACCCGACAGTTACCACCTTGGAACGGTCAATCGGCAATATGGGCCGACTGGGGTGCTTAAACCGGTTTACAGAGCTCAAACTTCGCAGTGCCTGATGGCTTTCTCAAAGGCAAGCAATGAAATGAAAACTGGTCCATTTGAATAAATGTCCAAGCGCTGACGTTTTGTTTGTTAAGTTATGATGAATGTAGTGACGTCATAGTGTTTAGAAGAGAGATCGGTAGAATTGAGGAGCCAAAGTCCAATGTCAATCAAAGGAAATACACGTAACAATCTTTATAGGATGAATTGAATGACAACATAGATTACATGCACGGTGAGATTTTTACGACCGCCACACTGCACAAACAACATTGCTGTGATTATGAATAAGAATATATATGACAAAGCAAATTTTATATGTTGTGCGAACTTTTAACATACTTCCTGTGTCATGGTCTGGTGTTTCTACCGCGCTTAATTTTCTCTGTCTTGTGTGCTCATGCGCCAGATTGCTATTTTTAATTACACGTGCCTTCTGTGACACAGGTGTCATGGTCTCATATTTCTACCGTGTCGATTTTTCTCACACGCCCCAATGCGCATACGCAAAATTTTAATAGAAATATGAGCTCGTATAAAGATGGTCCAAGATTTCCTCCCGGGCACACATTTCCATCTTGAATTAACATGAAGTATTCTAGGTATACATGTATATCATAAAGATAGAACGATTGGTACAACAGAAACGTCAGACCGTGTATATAGGGACCCTGGCACACATTTCCATCTTAAGTAAACGTGTAAAATTCATCTTTACATGTATACATATGATAGAGTCAGAAAAATTGGCCTGTAAGAAATATCAGCCCATGTATATATGGGCTTATATTTCCACCCAGGCCCACATTTCCATCTTAAGTACATGTCTAATATGTAGGGATACTTGTACATGTATATGATAGAGACAGAAAGCTGGGCCTGGTAGAAACATCAGGCCATGTATAAATGGGCTTATATTTCCAGCCGGGCACATAATTCCATATTAAGTAAACGAAACAAAACTGGGTATATATATATAGATATAGAAAGACCAGCCCTACAGAAACATCAGACCGTGTATAGATGGGTTTATATTTCCACCCGGGCATACATTTCCATCTTAAGTAAAGGTGTAATATTTATGTATACGCATGTCTATGGTAGAGAGAGAGAGAGAGAGAGAGAGAGAGAGAGAGACAGAGAGAGAGACAGAGAGAGAGAGAGAGAAAGAAAGATTTGTCTGATATAAACATCAGCCCATGTATATATGGGCTTATATTTCCACTCAGGCACACGTTTCCATCTAAGGTAAACGTGTAATGATTTATGTGAACATGTTTATGGTAGTGAGAGAAAGACTGGTGGGATAGAAGCATCAGCCCGTATATAAATGGGCTTATATTTCATCCCGGGCACATGTTTCCATATTAAGTAAACGAAAAACAAACTTGGTATAAATATAGATATAGATAAACATAGGCTAAAGAAAAATCAGATCGTGTATATATTGGGTTTATATTTCCATCTAAACATACATTTCCATCACACATTTCCAGCTTAAGTAAACGTGTAATATTTTTGTATGCGTGTATCTTGTAGATGGAGACAGATTGGTCTGAAAGAAACATTTGCTCGTGTATAAATAGGCTTATAATTCCACACAGGCACACATTTCCATCTTAAGTAAACGTGTAATATTTATGTATGCATTTATATGGTAGAAAGAGAAAGATTGGTCTGATAGAAATATCAGCCCGTGTATATCTAGGCTTATAATTCCACCCAGGCACACATTTCCATCTTAAGTAAAAGTAATATTTATGTATGCGTGTATCTGGTAGATAGAGAAAGATTGGTCTGACCGACGATCATTAGGACCAGTAGGTAGTGAACCGCTGAAAATATGCTGACAATGTTCTTAGTCTCAAAATATTAATCATGAACACTTTTTACATCAGTATGGAATGGAAAGAAATTTAGGCACGCGTAGTTAAAAATAGCAAACTGGCGCATGCGCACACTAGACAGAGAAATTTAAGCACGGTAGAAACATCATCCTTTAGCATAACTTTTGCTTGAGACATAAATCACCCCTGACCCCTCCGTTTAATACTGGAAACATCCATTGTGTTTGCATGAGTTTTTTATATTAAATTCCTAATATTGCAATTAAATGATTCATTTAGTTGATAAATATACAAGCTTCAGACTAATTTAATCAGCTATGGAAATAAAATCTAAAATGGGTCTAAATGTTTTGAGGCCGATATGGCCCGAGTGCGAAAAGGCAAAGAGACGAATGTAATATATATCCATGGGGTGTTGGTTAAAACGGCCTCAGGTCAAAACGGCCTCAAGTTAAAACGGCCTCATTTTGGTCAAAACGGCCTCACTATTTGGTCAAAACGGCCTCACTTTATATTTTTTTGGTTAAAACGGCCTCACTTTTAGTCAAAACGGCCTCAATTTTTTAACATAACGGCCTTAATTTTGAAATTATTTCATATATTATATGAGAAAAATTAAATTAGATGCAGTAAGGGATCGTTTATAATGCTTCATTACTGTTGACATAGAATATGTACATGTCAATTCGCTTAATTTATGTTTTGTTCATTCTATACAATTTTATTTATTCCATGACGAGGCAAACTTAGTAATTAATGTATGTTTTATTTTCATCATAGATAATAAAATCCAATACAAATAAATGCATATTGTTTTTCGAGAAGTAAACACAACTGAAAGGTAACACCGACTTCAATGTTGTAATTGAAAAATAACAGTTTTCTAGTCTAACTTCGGCAAAAATGCTAATTAATAAATGTAAACAGGATTATGTGTGCGATAATTGGTAGAGATAATGACAATGAAACTAATGGGATCAAATAACTTACGTGATAATTGAAGTTTGTCTTTTATTAACGAAATGATCAAAAGAAGATCAGAAGGAAGTCTGTTTACTCTTTTGGTAAGAGCACGGTCGTTTTGACTATAAAAATTAATAATAATAATAAATATAAAAATAATAATAATAACTAAATAATACTAATAATAATATAATAATAGTAATACAACTACAAAAGTAGACGATCCGAGGATACAGTCTGGCAACAATCGACAGATCTAAACATATCATGTTAAATGCATGTTTGTAGTTATGTTTTTTATTAAAATCTATTCAACTTATGCCATTATTGTTTTAATTACAACACTTGTTACATGCATATTTTTTTATATTAAGTAAATCTATTCAACTTATGCCATTCTTGTTTTATTTACACCACTTCCTCGTAAAAGCACTTAACATAATAGTAATGAAATAACATATGATAATATTATACAAACATAAAATTATAACGTATTATAATATAGAACATCAAAAAAGTGACATTAAGATATATAAAAAATATAAAACAAATAAAAAAAAGTGAGGCCGTTTTAACCAATATTTTATTGAAAGTGAGGCCGTTTTAACCAAAATGAGGCCGTTTTAACTTGAGGCCGTTTTGACCTGAGGCCGTTTTGACTGTAATCCTATCCATGTGGTCAAGGTGGAATTCTATGGCAAAAACTGTTTCCAGCTTTATTGTATATTAGAAGTTACAAATTTATGGGACATATATTTCGACAGTATTTTGTGGCACAATACGATTGTAAATACTATAATTCGAACATATTGCTAAATTGACAAATATCAGCCTGGTTTTGATTATTTTACAGCAAATAAGAGCTATTGACGTAACCGTCGCTGATGCCAGTCTACAACAGTTGTTGCCCTTCCTTTGCAATTTGACATCTATATTCCAAACCAAATGTAGACATTTATTCGAAAAAATGTAGTAACTCGTGCTCTCATTAATTCCAAGTAATATGATGTACCTACTCAATAAAGTAAACCCGATACTGCTCCAGAAACACCTGTCACGGGTATCATCGCTCATCAACCCTGCAAACATTTGGAAGGATGGAAGAAGTCTAGCTACAGACTTTTACCCAAGATTGACTAAGCAACAAGTTACATGGTATCTTAGGTACTATGAACATGTGAGCCCACCATTAGCAGAAGGGGCCGTGAAGTCTTTTGTGACAAATAGACTTCCAGCAAATAACCCAATAGAAGATCGGGCAACAGAAGTTAAACTAAAGATTCCCAATGTTGTGCAGCCTCAGTACTTGTTTGGTGTATTTGATGGTCACGCAGGATGTGCATGTGCTCAAGTTGTGAGTGAACGGCTTTTCAGTTACATAGCTGTCATGCTTTCTCCTCTTGAAGTCGTAGAGAAGATCAAGAAAGGAAAGCTGGACCCATGTGATGACCTGCTTTACAGGTTTTCACACAAGGACAACTACCACAGTTCTGATATGATAGAACTATACAGACGAGCGCTTCAAAGACTTGCAGCAGAACTACAGGACAGTGCCAATGATGGGTGCTCAATAGAGGATCATATCAAAGCGGCATTTATGAGACTAGATCATGATATATTAGATGATGCTTTACCAGGAATTGGTCAGCACTCTGTTAATTTAGAAACAATATCTTTGGCCTTATCAGGTGCCTGTGCATCTGTTGTTTATATTGATGATATTGATCTGTATGTGGCAAATACAGGAGACTGTAGAGCTGTACTGGGGCAGCAGGTCGAAGAAGATCGTTGGGAAGCTATTCAGCTGTCATTTGAACATTCGTTTGAAAACAAGGATGAAGTAGAACGTATACAAAAGCAACATCCGGGGGAATCTAAAATCTTACGGAATGGTCGCTTACTTGGTGATCTTGCTCCACTACGTGCATTTGGTGATGCTCGTTATAAATGGCCTGCTACTACAATGAAGCATATACTTAATATAGTGAATCCAAATGTGATTAGCATCTATGGAGAGAATCTTATTCCTAGTAACTATGCAAGTCCACCATACCTGACTGCTGAGCCAGAAATCTACCGGCACTCTCTCACCCCTAAGGACAAATTTCTTATTCTGGCATCAGATGGGCTATGGGAGCACTTGGACTCACAGCAGGTTGTGGAACTGATTGCCGGACACATGGAGGAGAGACAGGTCCTTACAGAGTTCTACCTACCTCGTAAAGAGATATCCCTCTATGAAATCAATGAGATTCTCAAAGTACGCAAAAGAAAACTTGCAAAGAAACCAGAAGATGAGAATGTAGCAACTCACTTGCTTCGGATGGCTCTAGGCCCAAACCATGGGCAATTATCACAGTATTTGACACTTCCTGAAGCTGTTGTTAGGCAATACAGAGATGATATTACTATTACTGTTATTTATTTTGATTCTGACTATGTATTAGGAAGAATAAGATAGACATACCAACTATCATTTAGTTACAATGATCTGAAACACAATTTTCATATACAAACTCAAGGTAGTTAGTGTCACAATTTGTTTATAACATGTATGCTTCATTGTCAAGCAGATCAGATATTATTTGTGAACAATATTTATTAATTAAAATGCACAAACAAAATGTTCAATCTATTATGTAAATGTTGAATGCTATTTTGAATTGCAACACCTATTTGTATGAAAAAAATTTTTTACTTGTCCACATAAACTTTATTATTTCCGTAAATAGTGAATACTTCATTGTTGACTTTTGTTTTCAAATATACCAATTTATTTAATAATGAAAACCAATTTTGAGAATGCTGCTGTAACTGTTACAACTTGAAATGGCAGTAGCTTAGTTATAATACTCTTAGAAGAAAAAAACATAATGGAAAAGTGATTCCCATACATACATGCATTTTATATAAAAAAGGTAATAGTGTATGGCCTCATGTCATTTCTTATTAACCTTCTTATTTGTGTTGGCTGGTAATATTTGGTTCCTAGTACAGGTTAAACATGTTAATGTTTTTTATTTTTTTTTTAAATTTTAATAACAAGGTGCCATTTGCTAAATGTGTCCATAATTTTTAAACAATTACTACAAATGTGAAAGACAAGTCAATCAGAATGTTAGTTACACCTAAACAGAAAGTTATTAAACTGATAAAAAAATCCTATAAACTTCAGATAAAATAGTGCAACAATTTATGTTTTAATTGGTGTTGTTTATACACTATACATTTGATATTTATAACAGTGTTGCAAAAAGGATTAAAATGGGATTAAAATTTGTATTACTCTTCAGTAAAAATTACTGCAACCAGTTTTCAATTTTAATTGATTTTTGTAAGTATCTCTATGTTTATAATACTAATGACAAAGAAATCTATGTTGATATTACAGTTTTGCTGCTGATGCCAATGTACATGGGAAATTTAAATCTAAATTAATTCCTATCAGTTAAAATAGTAAGATACTGTGCTGGGAAGCTTATTAAATACTGTTACAGTATACTTAACAAAAAAAGTTATGTGTTGTTGTTTTTTTATGGCACTTGCTATTATTTTTAGATAAAATAACACAAGGCTGTTTATGTGTAAAAAGTTGATCTATTGATTGTGCTCAACTCAATCTTAAGATTTAACCTGATGTGTAGAAATTGAAAATTTATAGACCTTGGGATAAGTTGAAACAAAATAGATTAATAGCCAAAACAGAATGACTTGTCTAGAAGGCTTGACATTACTCTGAAACTTTGACATAACAAAATGGCATTCATACCTTGCGGGCTTGACATTCTCCAGACTGCTATAACAGAACAACTATCTTATTTCTAGATGCTTGCCATTACCCAGACTGTTTGACATAACACAATGACAGTCTCGTCTAGATGTTTGCCTTGGCAGCTTGTGGCCGAGTGGTTAGAGTCGTTGATTTGAAACTCCTCAGCCCCTTCTGCATGGGTTTAACTCCCAGTTGGGGCAAGAACTTTCATGTGGGGAGGTATTCCAGCTTACCTGTGGTGCGTTCTCCCCAGACGTATGTCTGGGGTCTTCCTCCACCAATAATTAGCTGGACATCATCAATATGACTATCAATATAATTGACATCAATATAATTGTGTCTGTGCAATGTAACAAAAAACAGAACAAACACACAGAGGCTTGCCAGTACCCAGACTGTTTGACATAACAGAATGACAGTCTCCTCTTAAAGTTTGCCATTGCCCAGATTGTTTGATAGAAGTTTCTGTTTGATCTATGCTTTGAAGTGATTATTCTGCTTAGATTCACCGGCCGCAATAGCTCAGGTGGTAAAGCGTCGGCTTGCGGATCAGAAGGTCGTGGGTTCGAATCCCGGCCGGGTCAAACCAAAGACTTTAAAGTTGGTAGTATTGGCTTCCCTCCTAACGCCCGGGGCTAAGGGGACAGCATTACGCCTGACTGGTCGGTGTCCGTATAATGGACCGGCCGGGTTCAGTCCCTGGGCACCTCATAAGTGCCCCTGTGCTATAATGATAGAAATGTCGCTGCGCAGTATCGGCAAAAATGCCGGCTAATCCCAATCCCTCTCTGCTTAGATTCATGCCAGAGATGGTTACAAATAACTAAGTTCAACTTAAATCTTGTCTCATTGGTTATAAATTGAAATTACGCACCACATCAAGACATAAATTTTGTGACTTTAAATTGCTCACTATAACTTTAATTTTTGTTATTTCTTATTTACCTTTTTAAGGCAGATAATTTTACTTAACCATGTAAATGATAAGCAGTTAAATATGTGTGTTAGCTAAATTTTGAGTTTGAAACATCTTCTAAAATCAAGATTGACATTTTCTTTTGCTGTGTGAATATTTTTGTTTGTCTCAGGTAATTGTTATAGGGAAGTTTATTTTAAAGCTATTTGCTGTTTTTTTTTCTTAAACTGTTATGGTGCCAACTTTGGTTGTTGTTTTCAAGGTGAGCATGTAAGACTGTTTATTGTTGATAATATTGTCTATAAAAGGTGTTAACTGCTTTATTTGCAGACATGATTGCTTGCTGTTAATTCTTGGTCAGTATGCCAGTATCTATGTTTTTTTTAATTAAAATGTCAATAATGCTGGTCTTTTATCACTAGGTTGTTGAAGTCATAATTAGTCCAAATCTACATTATTAGCATTATTCACTCTCCCATATTGGCTATGCCAGGAGTAAGCTTTTGAATTATAAAGCATTTTGTTCCAGGGTATTCTTTATTTTAAACAGATTTTCTTTACTTTCTTCCTGTTAATATAGAGGGCAATTTTCACTGGTCATATGTGCACTTGAATAAAACATCAAATAAGTAAGGGCATCAAATGCATAAATTCACACTGCCATATATTATTATGCTATTATTTTTTGACATTGATTTCATTATTCTAAAAAACCAGGAACTTATACACCTGTGTAAATAAAAATAACATATAAATGTTTTTGTTCAATAATAAGTGTGTTAAGTGATGCCCACTGCTTATGCCCAGTGTCAAGTGTCTAATCACCGGATATGAATAAATCTTTGGTTAAATGACAGGGATTTTTTAAAGGAAGAAAGGTATATTTTATTACTTTGAATAGTATTGTAAATAATTTGAATTAATTATTTCATTTCATTTTAAGTAATTCTCATTCCAACAATATTTCAAAACATTAAAACATACAAAAATAGCAAATGCTTATATCCTGCTTTACTGTTGCTGTGAAACCCAAGGCTTAATGATTGTTTTTATGTTGACATTTTTCTACTTTACCTTCAAGCAAATAATATTGGACTGTTTAATATACACATAGTATACCATTATGTATTTCATAAATACATATATGGTTGGATTAATAATGAAAATAAAGTGTTAACCCAATGATTTTTGTTGAATAGAACATTTTTTTCCCAACTTTATAACTAAGGCCAATGCTAATGTTTTCTTGTAAAAGGATAGACTGTTAATGCAGTAACAATTTCCATGAAAATAACAATATTATTTTCTACATAAAAATTGAAATTTTACAAAGCTAATTAATATACTAATGACAAAAAGAAACAACATTTATTTCAGTATAAATTTACTGCATGTTTTTTTTTTTTTGCTATGCACTGAATACAGATATGTCTCTCCTTGGCTCAAAATAACTTCTTAATACCTTGGTGTCTGTTATCTGTTGTTTTAGACATTTGACTCCACACCAGACCATCTTTAGTTTGAACCCCCAAAACCAATCATGGGATATTAGTCATTGAGCAAGACTAATTGCTGCACAATGTTCCAGGTACTGAGTACCTAAGTACTGGTCCTACCCAGGAAGTGGGCAATTGATTATTATTAAGTTAAAAGAACTTGTTTCTCAATCAACCATAAATAAATAGATTTAAACTACTGAATACAAATTGCTTTCATTTCAGCTAAGAAGATGCAGTTTCAATCAGCAATGGCAATAATATGAATAGCACATCCTGCATGGTATGACATAATTAGAATTGTGAATCCTACACAAGCAGTTTAAAAGGTTGCCTTGTTGTAGTTGCATTTCAGTTCAGTCTATTTGTGCTTTTCTAGGAATAGCAATGGTTACAAAATCAGTAGCTGGTTAACCCTTTCAATTCTTTGAAATGAATTTTATCACTGTATTTTGGTACTTGGAATAATACATCCATGTACTTTGTGGTCAATTTGCTTTTCCAATTAATTTGTGTAAATCTTCAGAAGCTACTGTTCTAATGCTTTTTGCAATTTTAAATTAGGCCAGGTGATATTTATTTTATTTATTTGACAACAAAAAGACAACAATGTGCAATTGAATTCAAGAAACAATGCCACATTTGCCAAAATGGGGCTTTACACTGTTTAGTTCATATTTTTCAAACAATGAATGATAAAAATGACTGTTTCAAACATTGAATGTAAAATATTAAAGTATACATAAGAATGTATGATCAATACTCTGCGACTGTACATTATTGTTAACTGTTATTTTGTAAACTTGTCACTAGGCCAATATTTTTATCATTTGCTTATGAGCCAGCCCAACATAGAAAATGTTCATTCAGCGGAGGGAGGTGAGGCATGTGATTTGCATGTGGCAACAATGGACAGTAGTTTCATAGTTGCTTACATGTTAAGATTTACACCTCGATACCCATCTCACAATACCTAGGGGATTAGTGGGAGGGTTGTGGGTATCACTTCAACTACAGATTTTGAGCAATAAACACTAATATAGTGAATAGATATAAATGTTACCCAACATATTCCATATATAATATGTAAGAGCATTAACTGGTTACAGAACTTGTAACTGTTTAACCTACATGGGAAGAGGTTATTCAGTTTACCATTGCCATCCCTAGCTTTTTCATTGCTTATTTGCCATGTATTTGCAGCAAGAATTCATAGCGGTGTTTACACACAAATTCAATGTGTTTAATTATTTCATCAGGCTAAGACTAGATCTTAGCATCTTTTTATTTGATTGGAAAGAGTGGTAAGCTGGAATTGGGTTGTCCAGTCTTCTGTAGACACAATTTTGTCCAAGCTTCTCCTACTTTTTTGAGTCAGTTTTTATTAAACTTTATTTATCTTTAGTACCATAGTATATTAATATTCATTATCAACACCTTTATTTTTAATTAAACCTTTTTATATTTATAAACCAACACCTTAAAACATTTAATGACAATAATTGTGTGAATGTATGGCCGAATTCTGTTGAAAAATGTAGATGGAGAGGTTCTCTGAAGAAAAAATTTAGTGCCCACCAACATTTGTCAATCTAATATGATAAATTGTATAAAACCTGGTTAAAAACCTTTAATATACACAATTATTTGCAAAGAATTGTATGCCTTGGTAATAATAAAATTTGACATTTATGAAGTAACAAATCATGCAGAACTTGATTGGACAGTATTGGGTTAATAGTTATGTCCTGGCCACATTTAATAATGACATGTTTAGTCTTATAAGTTAACCGCTAAGTAGAGGAAACAGGCATAAATGTTATGTAATTATTATGACTAAAAAAGAATACTCATTTTTTATACGCCAGTCGAAGACGGGATGTATTATAGGATCACCCGTGGCCGGCATGTGGCCGGCATCCTGATGTTTGTCCAGAGCATAACTGCAACACTAAAAAAAGCTATTGACTTGAAACTTCAGAGGTGGTTAGATCTCATTGAAATGGACAAGAACCATCACTATACACTTCATGATTTTGGAGTTATTCATCCTTTTTTTAATTTTCCTTTTCTGGAGCATAACTCCTACATCATCAAAGCTATTGACTTGAAACCTGATACATAGATAGGTCTTATTGAGACAAAGTGTAATGCACTGGAACTGTAACTCTGTACTTTATGATTTAGGAGTTATGTCTCTTAGTTTAAAAGAGTGCATTGCACAATAGTGCTCAGCACTTTGGCAGATTAAAGACTTTTTGTTATTCCATTGGAATTTCAGTTTTTCTTGCAATAACCCAGAGTGTAGTCCAAAACTTTGCCATACTGCATTGCACAAGAGTGCACAGCAGTTTGCTTTAACTTTCTCAATAGAAGGGCTTATTTTGCTCCGCCTTGCGGTACTCTTGATTGTGTTTGTCATCTTTTTAACCAAAATATGCATTTTCAAAGATGATCAATCATGCGGCCCTTTAGTTGGGTGGAATGTCACATAACATGTTGTGTCACTTATGTAAATTCTCAATATAAAAGGCTCATTCAACAAAATATTAACAAAATTACTTTCATTATTTTGCCTTGTACACAATAAATCTACAACTTATATAAAAACATTGCTAAAATTTTGTCTTATACATTAATTTCAACTCAATTTAAGGCATGTAGCATAACAAGGGTTAAAACTTAGGTCTTCAGTAGTTGCTCAACTTCAGTTATACTCCTGAAATAGCTCGGGATCTATTCACTATTTAAATCAAGACGTCTGCTGTTCGATCCCTGCCTGTGATGGTCAGTTTCTTATATTGATTTTCTAATTATTATTAATTTGTAGGGCGCATGTGTCGGGTTTTACACCACCAATAATTATCAGGACGACCTTTAACGTGCTGGTGCAATGTGTAAAACAAAACAAGCATCAAGTGGTCTCTTGTGCAATATGTAAGTAGAAACCAAAAAGCACCTAGACTTGTAATATTGAGACTAAATCCCTTCTAAGGAAGCAAATGTTTAAGACACATATACATGTATATATATATATATAATTAACATGAAAATTTTCATGTAGCAACTGTTTAAAAACCTGTGGTTCTTGTACCTTCTCAAATATTCTCTGCTATTATAAATTGGGCAGTTTTCTTCTCTTAGACCTTGTAGATATAAAAGCCCATTTGTGAATACAAGTGTTTTAAAATAACCAGTGTGGGAATTAGTATTTAGGATTACAGCTTGTATATTTTGGATGTAGTGAATGTTTGAACATTTTTGATAAATTTAAAAAGGATTTTCATCAAATAGATATCAAGTACCATATTTTCTCACTTATAAGACAGTGATTTTTCCTCAAAATTTCATATTCAATGTGTGAGACTTGTCTTATTGGCAGGGTCTAGTGACCTGGCAAAAGTTTTTACTTTGTATTTGGGCAAAAAACATACCACAGAAACTTGTAAGCGGTTATGCAATGACACAACGCGCCATCATTATCGACCGCCGATAATTTATCTTAATTGGACTATGAAGTCTGTCAGACCAAGATTAACTGTCTTACATACATTTCCCTTTGTTCTGAATGACACATGGCTTTTTATCGGTTAGTTAACACTGAAACAAACATTCAACTTCATTCTTCTAGATACACGATTCAGATGCACATTTATCTTAACATGCAGTATCTGAAAACAACACAGTGCATAATAACCATGTCATATATCACACACAAAAAAAATTCTTTTCTAACATGTACCCTTATAAAAAAGATACATATGTATTCCCATCATCAAACGATGACATCAAGTTGTTATTCTTTCAAAATTTGTCAGTGAATTCATTGTCCACCCACCATTTACATCAAAATGAGTAAAATGACACCTAACATCCACTCTACTAATGCGACCATGCCACTATAAAAACCAATTTTTGTAAGTACAAACTATTTGGCTTCATTATTAAAGAAAACATCTGACCAGGCCCCTAATCCGCCTTTACAACCAGTTCCTCTAGAACATATTATGAATTTCTTATATAAACACTGACCACAATTGTGACCATCTTGACTAGAAGAACAAGTCACCTATAGTGTGAGTTGCACTTGCCAATCAGCAAAATAATGCCCTCCAGAGTGTTTTCAATTTACAAACTAGAAGTCACACAAGGTCATGAATTTTGTCAGGTAGGCGCTCATTGAACAGTATAGAAAAAAACAATTTGTCGGAGAGATTGGACAGATTTAGCACTTAATTTGTTTGAAGTTGTTATACAGTTTTTCTTTTCAATTGTCAGACATAATAGGCAGACACTTTGCAACATAAACAATGCCAGTTTCGTGCATTCACTCTAACTCACTATTAAGACCAATTCATTATGGTTAGATTAAAGGTGGCCTGACAAAAGATAGAGTGAAATGATCAATGTCTCAATCATGATTCAATTTTAAACAATGATGTATATCACATTTAGTCAAATTATTTTATATGACTGTGGATATTTGTGTTTACATTTTCATTTTAAAAGTGGTTAACAGCAAAATTAGTGAGAATTAATGTGTTCTTGGCTTAAACTATGGTATGTCAATGGTAAGTGTGTAAAAAAGAAACATGGTTTTAGACTAGACATTTATTACTTCTTCAGCATACAGTTTCTATATACATTTATGAAAAAAATCTAATTTTTTATCTTGAAACATATACAATGAGAAGCTTGTTACACTTTATTCTAATCCAAATAAAACTGAGGCTTTTCAGTGTTCAAAAACAAAAAAAGAATGTTTCAAATAATTTAACAAAGAAGAAAAAACATACATGAAGATAATAAACAATCAAGTCCATTGTTATGATTAATCAGATTAAGAAATTAGACAAACCACTACTGCTTTTATTAAAAAAATGTACAATGGTAAAAGGTAATGTGTTGGACTACATGTCACATTGTTATACACTGCAGATACTAAAAACATTACATGATTAAATGATGCATCTTTATAATTGCCTTGGCAATGAGGAAAATGTAAAACACATATTTAAAATGTCCTATTGGCTTTTACTTAGGTTGTTCTTCATGTGATGTTTGGAAAACTGACCCCAAACAATTAAAGAACAATCAAATAACTACAAAATAACAAATAATCTACATTTTACCTATTAACTAAAATCATTTATGTTCACAAAAGGTCACCAAGTAAATATCCCTATGATATAATATCATTCAAAAATGTTAATCACTAGTGATTTTAGTATCACCTGCAGCAGAATTTAGTTTTTCATTATTTGCAAAATTAATTTCTTCTGCAGCTGAAATAAATGTTTTATTTGTGAAATTGACCCAGCATTAATTTTTAACAGCCTTCATGAATGTCACCTGGCTAACTGTTTTATGCTGCAGTAATCATCTAATCAATGCAACTATCAACAATAAATGACATTTGTAGACAAGAGGTAAGGTTTGCACGATAAAATAAGACAGTGTAAAGATATAAACTTGTTAGTTATTGTATTGTCAAATATATTAATACAAATTTATACATACTTTACCATGGTAGCTATGACAACAGTCAAAGTGTCACACAAAGCTATGATACAAAGCTACTACAATCAACATGTAATTCACAATATATCTAACTTGTCCAACTTAAACAAGTCTCACTTATTCCATATTAATGTTTGGCTGTCCAAAAAAGTTCTTATAAGATGGTTTTTGTTCACATTTTACACACCATTAAGCTTCTGCATTTTTAGCAAAGAACAACAACGGATGGAGACAATAGTACATAGCACTACCAAATCTTGACATGTTTCAAGCATATAACTTACTTAAGATAAGCCTTAACATTGTGAAGCATATTCAATGATAGGGGATCTTAAGTTAAGTTCATTTGTGGATGACACTCTATCCACTTAAGGTTACCAGACAATATATATTTGAAAATAAAATGTTGTCAAAACTACACTATGAGATGAAGTTCTATGGGAGATAATACAAACATCCATATGCAAAAACAAAAGTATATAGTTATAGGCATAACAGAATAATCACTGACACACTGTTATCTCAATGTTACATAAAATGTCTACAAGATTATTGAATGTCAACTATACATGTTAAAAAAAATTTTTTCGTGAATTTTAAAAGGCTGAATTAAATAAATTACAAAGAAATATTAAGCCTTATTTTTTATTGTGTATTTTCTTCAGCAAAACTAGCACAATGGTAACATTTGTATTTTTGTGCACATTCTTATGCCATTTATCCTCTAAACCTGTATGGGAGCATCATTTTTTATATTGTATATATGCTGATAAATTTAAAATAAAATTTGTAAAAGCAAAAAACTAAGATAATTTTGTTATAGTTTAATAAAAAAAAACAAACACTTTCACAGACTAATAATGACATTTAGCATCTTTTTCTGTTTATACTGTCCTAGCATTTTAAAGTTTGTTTAACGTCCAGTAGTTCCAGCTGTGTTTGAAGACTGGGCAACTGCTGCAGCTTTCTGTTTTAACATGGTCCAATCAAATGTGTAGTCATATTGGTAGTTCAGTGTGCGGAACAAAATCCTGAAAAGTTGGCGTAGATACATGTAGTCAGGAGCTTCTTCAAACCGAAGTCCACGGCAGTAGTTGAGGTACATGGCAAACTCAGCTGGGAACCCCTTGCAGAGAACCTCAACAGGTGTAGACATTTTTTTCTCACTGATCTTCTCATACTTCTGCTTTTTTGTATTTGCCTTGAGGCCTTGCCAAGGCAAACTGCCTCTGTTGAAATACATCAGGACATAGCCTAGGGACTCCATGTCGTCTCTGCGACTCTGCTCGATACCCAAATGAGCATTGATACTGGCATAACGAGCAGTTCCAGTCAGATTTTTGTCTTCTCTGTAGGCTATATGTGTTCTTGTTCTACTATCTCTATATTTTTTTGCAAGTCCAAAGTCAATCAGAAACACCTTGTTACAATGACGGCCAATGCCCATGAGGAAGTTGTCTGGTTTCACATCTCTGTGGATGAAGTTCTTGTTATGTACATACTCAATACGACCAATCATTTGATCTGCCAACATAAGAACCGTTTTCATTGTGAATCTCCGGGAACAGAAATTGAAAAGATCTTCAAGGCTTGGCCCTAACAAGTCCATCACTAGGACGTTATAGTCTTTTTCATTTCCATAGTACCTTATGTGAGGAATTCCAACGCCACCCTGTAGAATTTTGTACAATTTACTCTCATATAGAAGCTGGGGATGCCTGGCTTTCGTAGATTCAAGCTTGACGGCAACTTCTTCCCCGTTGGTTATGTTGATTCCAAGATAAATATCGCCAAACGATCCACTGCCAATTTTACGGACCAAACGGTACTTTCCCCCAACGAGAAAATCTCCCGACTTGCCACCTGCACTTTCCATCTTCTCCATTGAACGTTTATTTGTTAATCTGAGATATATTGGGGTTATTTTTGGCCTAAACCTGTTGAAAAAAACAGTTTCTAGGTTGCCATCTTGGGTGGTTGCATCGCAATATTTTTCCCGTCGGCCTTATTCTTTCTTTGCGCATGCGCGATGTCAATGGAACACTTCCTGTCTTGTTTGAGTGACTTGATAGTTGACGCATTTACCTTTTTATTTTACATTGGAAGCAGTAAGGATGAGGCGCCCAGTTTTGCGACAGCAGTCGCTTATCCTTCCAGAGATACAGAATCCATTTGTTCATAAACTACATCTCGGACATTTAGATATGATGAGGGTAATCGACTTCTTTTAATTCGTTGCGTTATTGTCACGTATGAAAAGCTTTTTTAAATTACCAATTATTGCTAATAATTATAGATCCACTTAAGCTTATATTTATAAATCGCTTTAAGTCATGTACGCTGTTCGTCACCCCTTTTAGAGATATTTATTATTTTTGACAAAGAATGTTTTGTGGTGTTGAAGCTTGAATGAGGAAACATTTATGGGTCAGCTTTATTAATGTCCTGTTTGCATCCTGTCAGTTATTTTTGGGTGGTGGTCTTAATGTACCATTACCATAATGTACCAAGACTTAATGTACCATTTTTGGATCGAATGTACCATCTGTAGTTTATAAAGGGATTATAGTAGGCATATTGTTCAGTGTGGAGGACCCCATTGAGGGGTGATAATTAGGTGTGAAAATCTCCCTGGGGCATTCTGTTGTGTATTTGTCAATTGATAAACCTGTTTGTTATTATGACAGGCTAGTTTTTAACCATTTATAAATCTGTTTGAAGAGTAAACAACAAGTCTTGTATGGGTTATTAACAATTGTTCCATGTATTAAGAAATTATAAGATTGTTTTACTTAAGTAAAGAATTTATCAATAAACTTTAATAGTAAAAAATAATTAAAAACAATACAACACATCATCATTTAAATATATATATCCCGATATCAGTCAATGTCACACAGTCATTGGCGTACTTTCACATCTTTAATACTTTAATCATGACCATTTGAAACTTTAAATACCCTTAATTACACAATTGTGCTAAAAAATTCACAGTTTAAATTAATGTGTGAATAACTAAAAAAACAAACAATCACAATGATTGTTTAAACACATCACTTGGCACATCACTTGGAGATGTGTGGGACAATAATCTAATACATTAAATTGTTATCCATTCCAATCTTAATTTAATCAAATACAAAACACATTTGTGACTGGGTTAAATTACGAAAATATAGGTTTATAACCACTTACTTTAAAGAACAAACACAGGTAATTATGCATTTTATTTAAATAAAACTCATTAAAATTTCAATACATACACATTTAAATATCATATACACAAATGTACATGTTTTAACTTTATTTGAACTAAAAACAATATATATAAACGTTAACAATAATTCCCTATATATTCTATATATGGTACATTCGATCCAAAAATGGTACATTAAGTCCTGGTACATTACGGTAATGGTACATTACGTCCGACAACCGTTATTTTTAGCCTTATTATTGCATGGGTGGATCTGGGAGGGGAGTGGTGGGGAGGGGGTGCGTCTGTTAGATTTTTAAAAATACCTTAAATAGAGGTAGTCTCAGAATAGGTACCAATTTATATTTTCTTAGTATTTTAGTATTTCACAATATTTGGAATCAGCTTTTGTCTTTTTCTGGCTTGGTAATGGTCAGATTTGTTTTTGACGCGAATAATTTGGATGGAAATGAAAATCCAGGACAAAAGTTCATTTCTTTGATTTGCCTTACTGTATTTGTAGTTTGGGCAACTACTTATTAAGGTTAGTAAATGCAATCTAGACTTTAATACGCAAGAAAATTGACCGGTATATGTAACATCAGCATTACTATGTTGAAACTGCTAACAAAAAATAAATATGAGCTAAGACAAACAAGTAACAATTTATTTTCATTTATATAACTCCTGTACAATATTGTGACTGTAATTATTTGAAATAGATTCTGGTTGATAACTCAGTATGAGTCTTTGAAATAAACATCATATAATTACTTGTTATTCAGACGTTTAACATTTTAAGATTCATTGATATAAAACACATTTTACATGCCCAGAGATAATCAAATTATCTGTATATTTCTTTTCATTATCCATTCCCATAGCATGGGCTTCATTTACTAAACAGGGCTCCCTCTGTTTTTTTTTGTCCGAGCCAACCAATGAGCCAAATTAAAAAAAAAAGTGAGCCATTTTCACGAACCATTTTTATGTGCCAAAAAAAGCGACATTTTTAATGCAATTTCAGGTCTACATGCATGTGTGTTTAAAATTTAATTGTTAATATAATATTGTTGTTTATTTTACTAGACTTGTTAGAAGTGTTATTAAATTGAGGATGAGAAAAAACAAGAACTTTATGTTTTAATCAGCTATAAATATATACATACCACAGGCAATATCCTACTTATTACATAGTCATATGCAGAGATACAATAAAGGCAATAGTTCTGCGATTGTTCAGAAGATCTATTTATATTTTGTACATTATATGCAGAGGTACAGAGTTCCTAACACAACTGCTGCAGGATTCTTTTAGTCTCATTTGCAGGCTGCTTCTTAAAAGTTTGCCGTCATTGTCTAAAATTGTCGAATATAACTTATTACAAATACACAATGCTGCTCTCTGATCACCTGGCCATTATGTATTGAATTCAATCCTTGATTGATGTTATTCGGCAATGCTGGTATTGTCAAATTAATGAACATAATTGTAACAAACTGGGCCGGCTGCTTTATGATAATCTTGCTAATTACACTAATCCTTCCCTGAAGCCATGTAATTCAGCAATTATAATTCCATTTGATGTGTCAACACAACAATTCCCTCAAGGTGAAGGCAGCGTGTGCTTGGATCTCAATTTTTTCGGTCTTGCGTGAGTAAAACGGATAACCAGTCTGGTAGCTTATATGATTCACAAAAAAAATCATGCACCACGGGAATAAAAAAAAAATCTTTTTGCACACGATTGGCGCTTTTGGCGACAGCTGCAGCCCTGCTAAAGATATACACTTCAACAAATTTCTTAAGAACTTGCTGTTGACATGATAACTTAAAATTTAATGACTCATGTCACTCAATAATGCTAAAGTGTTGTGTATTAAGTTTATTTTTTAACAGGAATTACTGAAAATACTTGGACTGGAAAACCCCATGAAAAACAACAACACACTCTTTCCTGTCAGGTGACAAACTTTATGAAATTCCGCTCTTAAATTTAGTCGTCATGGGCGTTCAAACCTGTTAATTTCAATAACTGCAATATGCTAACCTCATGACTCTAATGTGGGTTATAGAGTTGCAAAGGCCATAACTACCTTGGATTTTTTATTTTACCTTTACACGTGTCCAGGACTACATATAAGAACAGTAAGCACATATTTTTACCTAAAAAGTATTAAAACACACTGAAAGTAAAACTATTCGTCTAAAAAAATACTTTCTCTATTAAGGTGTGTCAAGCATCTGAAATCAAAAAACTATCTCCAGACCCTTGAATAATATAATTATTCACTAGGTAAAATCTTAGAAAAAGCTTGTGAGCATACTACAGGCCACATCTTAACTAAACTTGGTCAGAATGTTTGCCTGCATGCAATCTTGGATGAGTTCATAACTGGGTCACATGGAATCTAAAAAAAGTAGGTCACTAGGTCAAATCTTCAAAACACCTTGTGAAAACACTAGGGGCCACATTTATATCCCAATCTTCACCAGATTTGACCAGAATGCTTGCCTGCATATTAGATAAGTTATATACTGGGTCATAAAGGGTCAGTAAGTCACTAGGTCAAATCCTAGAAAATGTTATCAGCTCAGTGGCCACACTAATGGTCCAATATTCACCAAAGATTTCTAAAGTAAATAACTCCTGATTAGTTTACGCCAAATATAAGCCTACTAAAAGCCTGCATCCTCAGGTGAGCTATTAACGACCGTCATGGCCCTCTTATTTAATTTCAAGTCAACTTTATTGTCACTTAAACCAGTGCCTCTTGTCAACAGAAATATACAAAACTGTAACTTGTTCAGTTTGCCAGATTTACCTTCTTTTTCTTTTCATTGCTATGTTTACTTTCTGCATCAAACTTTTCCACATCAAGAGGTAGTTCGTAGGCAGATTATTTGGTGTTGTAGCTACCAGAATAATTGTTGTTTTCCTATTGATAACCTTTTTTTAATATAAATGATGGGGATTGTTGTTGTTGTTTCAAAGTAAAATGATGTACAAATCAAACTTATGCTAAATATTCACATGATTACATGTGGAAGAAGAGTTCAAGACAGTAACTTTTATGAATGAGTGGCTTTGATGATGGAATAGACCTAATATATATTAAGGGTGGTAGTTGTTGCAGCAGTCGTACATCGGAAAACTTGTAAGGATATAAATTATCTTCATTATTAAAGTTATGCTTTTGAAGTTCCCAAACATAGAGACTGTAGAAATGGTAAAATAACTAACACAGGTTCAAACAAGAATAATAAAACTTAACTCGCCATAATGGAATTGTCTGCTTATAAAATATTGTGGGAAACTGGCTCTAGACAACACATAAAGTGCAGAAAAGTCTGCTAGAAATGTAAAATTTTCAGTTTAATCTATAGCCTACATGGCAGGTGTGTGGTATTGAGGAATCTTTAACAAACAACTGAACATTGCTTGTGTTATAAGTGATTGCTAGTGTTTACAAAAAAGAGGAAATGGTCAAATGTGCCGGACCTTGTTTTCAATTAATTATCTTAACATATTCCATAAATTGCATGTTGTCAGTGTGGAAATATCGATGCATTTCACAAAAAATGAGTCTGAGAACAGCTTAACATAACAAGCACTTATGCAGCCAAAAATTCGGTTGAGGCCAACATTTTGACTGCGTGTCATATGTTAAATGAATTGCAATTTTGTACCTGCATGTTTTGTACATCTCCATGAAAATGTAAACATGCATTCGATAATTACAAAATAATAATGATTAATCATCAACAGAAACCTTTCTGCATCAAAACTTGGTCATTTATTGTTATAGAAAGCACAATGTATTTTATTTTTTTTTGTTTTATTCTATTAGTTATAATTTAATTGTACATGCCTATTGATTGTAAGTGCTAACTAAATGGAATATGAATGGATATGAAAGCAGAAGCCAAAATCTTAAATACTGTATGTAATTTCAGAAAAAAAAGTTATACAGTGATAAAGTTATAATTGTGATAATGCTAGGAAACACACAGATCTTCGATAATTACATTTATTCAACTTGCATTAAGAATGTACAACTTAAATTGGGGTCTTTCTAAATACCTACAAAGATGGGCATATTGCAAACTGTAAGATACCGCCTTTAAAGGAAATTTGTTGTTTTAAGAGTTAAAATTTGGAACACCAAGCAAACAATACTACCATTTTAAAGATATTACCTTTTTTTGTGCTAGAGAAGATTATACATAAACTTTACACATTATGTTGATGTCTTGAAATTCATTCATGATTGTCAGGATGTTATATTGAGAACTAGTCGTTATTCTCTATGTTTGCATAGAATAACTTCATATTAGTTTTAAAGTTTGTTACAAAAACCTTGTTCTGGGGTTAAAGTTAAGTAAGGCATTTTTTTTTCATCTGTAATTTTTTCCTAAATATGACTTACTAATAGCCACTTAGCCACCCCAAACCCACAAAAAAGGAATAAAATGATAATGCCTGTATGTATATTAATATAACTTCATTTTTTGGTCATTAAGGTGGCTGTGATGTCAGTGACAGTGGCTCCACTACGCCTGTTGATGATTGGCCTCAGCTTGCTGCTGGCCTGGCCCCTGGCGGCCATTGCTGTTGGCTTCAGGAGTGAGGAGGACAGAAAACAGCCTCTCTCAGGCTGGAGGAAGTGAGTGCTCTGTTATATTTACCTATCTATCCTGTAAACCATAGTTTAAGGTTTACTAGTCTATCAAATATATGTACAGTAAGGCCATGCTAAGATGGACGCCTGTGGTACTTAAAGTGTCTCTTTTAGCTAGGTGGTCCTCTTAGTGAGCTCAATCAAATCAATTCTTATACATCTGCTTATATCAAAGTATTAATATTTAAGTGTACTTATTGTGTTACAGATTATTTGTTTTAACTTTCTTTTTTATGTTTAGAGTATATTTTATAATATTAGAATTAAGTTATTTTTCACAAGGATATAAATACACATAAAAATGAGGTAGATTTTCGGTATTTATTTATTTTTTTGTAAGAGAAATTTAACATAAAGGTCAGTTCTGAAAGAAAAGTTAAGAAGAGAATGTTTAAAATTTTATGCACCCTAAAAAAAATTAAGAAATAAAATGGCATTATCCATAATGAAGCTATGAAGATACTTAAATCTTTTTACTCAACAACTTATGATCCTGTATCAGTTTCAAAAAAATAAAATCAACTTCTGTAAATTACTGTAAATGAATCGGTAATGTGGTAATTTGAAGTTGTTAAATGTACAGTGTTGTTCACTCAACCGATGTTTGCAGCCGTGATAAACTGATTAAGGACACTTGGCTAACTGGACTACCAAGTGTTGTCTTTGTAGCGAGGATTAAGAAAGGTGTAAATTTGTTAGTTGGTTCTGAAATAACTCTCCCAGGTAGCAGAGTGCCCTACTTTCAAAGGTTGTGAGACATTAGGATAAAGATTAAAAACAGTGTCCAACTTAGTGGAGTGCTCCTTTAGCAAGGTTTTACTGTATTAATCTAAACTACTGGATAATATGAATATCTTGCATGTAAACTGAAAAAGGTTAATATAATTACATTAATGAGTGTATTTTTTTTTCTTTCATATAGAATATTTCTTTAATAGGAAAGTAAACTTTAAAATTAATAGGCATTGTTTAATGGTTAGGCCTGTATTGCATTCATGTTTAAGAAACAACTCTGGCACTGCCAACCTCAGGTTATTTGAAAAAAAATAATAATATACCCATTGTATAATTTGTTATGAAAACTAATAAAAAGGTTATATCTAATTTTATTATCCTATGGTATTAAAACAAAGATAAATTTTCATTGTGTCCCAGTGTTATATAAAACTATTATCTTTGTGTGTCTCATTACAATATCTCACTACTCATTAGATATTAGACAGTCACCAGCTAATATTACAGATGCAGGTCACTGGTCTGACAGCTCCCAGTGTAAGGGAGCTGACTGATCTGGATCTACATTATTCGCCTTTACCTGATTAATTCATGGTTATCCCAAGTTAATCCAGAACTGCCAGCTCAGGGCCCAGGATTGCGGGTTCAGGGTCCTAAACCAGAACTGCCAGCTCAGGGTCCTGTTTTGTACTGCTCAGCAACAGGCACAACTCAGATATTATACAAAAAAAGAAACCAAATATTTATTGAATAATTGTATTTTATCATTATATTTTTAACATGTTCCATATCTGTGTATGTTTCGTATATTAACTTGTTAACAGATAATGCTTATTGTTGCAATGACCATGAACTTGTTAAATGAAATTATTTTTATTCTATGTTAGCTATAAAACTTTTTAACATTTATTCAATTTCGAAATGATAGTAACAGTTTAAATATAAAAAAATATACAGTTGAGCAATAGTTATTCAATATTTATTCCAATTGGCTGTGTTTAATTTAAGCTTTTTAAGCCTTAATTGTCCTAACTCCATATAATAAAAACAAAATATAACCACATTATCTTGTTATTTATTGTACACATTTTCAATGTATATTGTAAATTATTTCACTTAAGCTAATGCGAGGGCTTTATCTATGGAAAATTGATAACATTTAATCTTATATTGCAGTATGCCTACAATTGTTCTATGACAAATACAGCTCTTGTTTAAGGATTTAATAATTCTTCCTACATGAAACCTTCTATTTGTAACAGCACACAAAACTGTAAGCTAAAATGTCTGTAGTAAATTGACAACAATATGCCATTTGATGCTATAAAAAAAACAACAGACGAAATGATGCTTAAATGAAATAATAAGTATTTTTTTTTTATATATATAAAATTTCTTTATATGACAAATGACATGGTAAAAAATACTCTAGCCTACCATGAAAATAAAAAAAAGAGGTATATAACATAAACATAGATTTTTTGCTTTTGTTTATGTGATAATGCAGTATTGCTACTTGGGTTACATGTTCAAACAGAGATGGTATACAATATCAGTATGTGTGATTTATTTCAAATAAGGGTTACTAGTACAGTAAAGGAATACGAGCTGTAATGTTTGTTTCTTATGGATTTTGACAGATCTGTCAGAAACAGCTCAAAGCAACTACAACGGCCTGTATGCACTGCTGTAATAATAGCCCTTTTATTTTCAGTCGGTCATGGAACCTTTTTCTTTTTTACTTGTGAGTTTGTTTTTATATACATGCATTAAAACACACTCATCACACAGGATACATTGTGCTGTGTTCTGCAATAACTGCTGCCATTTCATTAAAATCTAAACCTTTTTAGCTTACCTTAGCACAATGTGCTCAAGGGGAGCTTTTGTGATACCGCTTCGTCCGTCGTCTGTTGTTCGTCGTTCGTAGTCAACATTTTTGCTTGTGAACACACTAGAGGCCACAATTTTTATCCAATCTTCATCAAACTTGGTCAGAATGTTTGTTTGCATGAAATCTTGGATGAGTTCATTATTGGAGCACCTGGGGTCAAAAAAGTAGGTCACTAGGTCAAATTTTAGGAAAAAGTTGTGAACACACTAGAGGCCCCATTTATAGGTCAATCATCTTCAAACTTGGTCAGAATGTTTGTCTACATAAAATCTTGGATAAGTTAATTATTGGGTCACGTGGGGTCAAAAAGTAGGTCACTAAGTCAAATTTTAGAAAAAGCTTGTAAACTCACTAAAGACCACATGTATAGCCCAATCTTCACCAAACTTGGTCACTATGTTTGCCTGCATGAAATCTTGGATGAGTTCCTTACTGGGTCACATGGGGTCAAAAAGTAGGTCACTAGGTCAAATCTTAAAATAAGCTTGTGAACACACTTGAGGCCCCATTTGTGGCCTAATCTTCACCAAACTTGCTCAGAATGTTGTCTGCGTAAAATCCTGGATGAGTTCGTAACTGGGTCACGTGGGGTCAAAAAGTAGGTCACTAGGTCAAATCTTAGAAAAAGCTTGTGAACACACTAGAGGCCCCATTTAGAGGCCAATCTTCATCAAACTTGGTCAGAATGTTTGTCTTCATGAAATCTTGGATGAGTTTGTTATTGGGTCACGTGGGGTCTAAAAGTAGGTCACTAGGTCAAATTTTAGAAAAAGCTTGTGAACACACTAGAGACCATATTTAAAGCCCAGTCTTCGCCAAACTTGGTCAGAATGTTTGTCTGCATAAAATCTTGGATGAGTTCTCAACTGGGTCACGTGGGATCAAAAAGTAGGTCACTAGGTCAAATCTTAGAAAAAGCTTGTGAACAATCTAGAGACCACATTTATAGCCAAATCTTTACCAAACTTAGTCAGAATATTTGTCTGCATGAAATCTTGGATGAGTTCGCAACTGGGTCACATGGGGTCACAAAGTAGGTCACTAGGTTACATTTTAGGAAAGCCTTGTGAAAACACTTAAGTGGCTACATTGATGGCCCAGTCTTCACCAAACTTGACCAGCATGTATTTCCAGTATGTTATGAAGTGAGTCCTGTGGATTCAGTAGGTTACTTGCTAAAATTCTAGAAAATGTTATCAACCCAGTGGCCACACTAATGGTCCAATCTTTGCCAAAGATTTCTATAGTAAATAACTCTTTAATTATTTGATGCCAGATTTGAGCCTACTAAAAGCCTGTGTCATCAGGTGAGCGATTAAGGGCCATCATGGCCCTCTTGTAGTTTTAAATGTTAACATTCCTCATATTACAGGGGTATTAAGTTCTGTATAACTATAAAAACATATTAATATCTTTTCTAACCTCAACCGTCAAGCCCTAAGCCCTTTTTTCTTCATGTTGGCAGAGGTTACTGTGATCTGAAAGGCATGTGATCCCTACCTTAATGTTAATTTTGTGATTGCACTCCTTTGACCATGATTATTTATTATGACTGACTGACATGTTGTAAATAACATGCTATTTATTTCCTTGGATTGTTAATGTACATTAATGGTAGATTGAATTCTTTCTAACATAATACATATATTGCCGTTAGAAAGATGATTAGCTTTTCTCATTGCTAGAAACCTTTTTTTTATTGTATGTATCTGACTTTTTTTTGTATATGGAGGAATTAAGTGCTGTGGTATACTTGTATAAGTGTTAACTATTTTCAACTACTTGTCTAATATTTATCTTTGCAATATTTTTACTCAGGGTTTTCTGTTTATTTCTTTTCATTCTAGCAAAATTCTACGGCCTGTTATTGTGCTATTGAGTCGGTGTGTGTTTTTTGTTGGCGGATTTCACTGGATTTCAGTGAAGGGGCAGCAGGCCTCTGCCAGTGAAGCCTCAGTGCTGACCATGGCACCCCACTGCTCATACTTTGATGCCCTCCCAGTTGTCCTCTTGAATCTTACATCTGTTGTTGCAAAGGCAGAGAATGAAGTGGTGCCTGTGTTTGGAAGTATACCTCCTTTATCCACATTTATCCTAATGGCTCTTGTTGTTTCGTCAATGTATCATTAACATCATATCCTTTTCTGCTGCTGTCTCCCATTTTTTATTGTGGTGGAATAGTTGAAAATTTGTTTCTCACAACTTGTTTAAAGTATAATGGTCATATGCTTTTATTTGTGAAGTATTATTACCTTTTACCTTATTACCTTTACTTAAGAAAATGAGGGGAGATAAGGAAGAGAAGGATTTTGATGATGGAATTGTGACCCCTGTAGCATGTTGGCATGATTGTAAAGCATACATTTTGGGACATAACAAATGTCACAGTGGTACAGCAGTCTTCTGTCATGAAGCATTATAAAATACAAATATATTTGATAGCAACTACATGTTAAGGTAACTAGATATATTGCTAGAGACAAAAGCAAAAAGTCCGGATCCTGATCAGACAACTCCCCTGTGAGGAACTGTCTGATCTGAATCTTAGTTGAGCTTTGTCAGTACATGCTTACCAGGATATGATTAAGACTTTCCTGGTTGTTGCTTAAATAGGTAAACTCATTTCCAATGAAATACTGTGTAACCTTATCCAAAACTTGACTACAGTTCCATTCCATTTGTTGAGTTCCAACTGCTTTAGTATTATGCCATGAATCTTGCAAGGACATATTTTCTTTTAGCTTATTTATTTTAATTTTCTTTACGAGATATTGCGATTTTAACATTTAATCTTTACAATTATTACTGAAATAATTTGTCTAGGTTTGCTAAGAGAAGATATTTTCCTGCACAAAACTTACCCTGTATTGGCTGATGTCTGTTTTCCCTGGAATAGGGTCTGTTTTGGTTGGTTCATGCATGAGGGTATTTGATTTAGTTACTTTATGCCAAAACTGCTATGGAATGTTTTTTTCCTTTCTCTTTTTTTTTAATAAACTTCTGTCGCATTGATTGTTTGGCATGATACCATCTTTCATTTAATTTAGAGCACTTTACTGTAATTGTAGCATCACTTTGGTCTTCACTATTAACATAAAGTACTTTATTTCAGGAAATCTGTCTGATGCAGTTTAGAAGCTGGCTGTCATTGTTAGGAGCATGTTGTATATTGCTTTGTTGATTTTTAAGCTGTCAGTGTCAAAGGTACTTTTTAATTTACCACAGCTTTATAATGCTTCAATTCTCTGTCCCAGGTCGTTTCAAGGTGTGTTGCAGATTTTAGGAAGAGTAATGACGTTTTTTTGGGGAATGCAAAATGTGAAGGTCAAAGGAAAGCCAGTTGGTGGGAAGGATGCTCCCGTGCTTGCTGTAGCTCCTCATTCAACTCTATTTGATCCGATGGTCCTTTTCTATTGCAAAGAGCTGCCATCAGCCCTGTCGAGGAGTGAGAATAGCTCCATTCCAGTTGTCTCAGGTACATACAGCTATCTGAGAGAGGGGGTTGGTGTGCCTATGTACCCTCATAACATCTGTATGCATTGCGATCAGCTATCATCACTTACACTTTTCTGCGAAGCACATGTGTCTCACCTTCATATCAAGTGAAGACTCATCATCAGATAAAGGGAAATGCTATTACCACATCTTTGGACAGTGGCAGACATATTAAAAATTAGAATAGGGGAATTGTAGAAGAAATTCAGCACACATTGGTAGAAAACTGTATTATATTTTTTACAATTACTGTGCATTTTTGTTTTTTGTTACATTAAAAAACAGGGAACTAAGACCAATTTGGGTTGTTTTTTTTTTTTTTTTTTATGTAATGTATCAACATTACTTTTTCTACTATAAAAATAATAAAAAGTGCAGTCATGACATGAGAGAGTTTGGGTTCTAATGTTAGTTAATAGGTTCTATGTAAACATGTTGCTGTCCAAGGAATTGTATTTCTGTTTCTGACTAAATTATACCTAATGTGTTAACATATCCAAGACTTAACAATACTAAATAGACTTGAAGTTCATTTGCATGCACATTTCAATGTGTGCTGTGCTTTAATGTTTGATGTTTGTGACAGGTAGTATCAGTGTGTTAAGATCCCAGTATCAGAAGCTGTCAAGATTGTTGTATTTCCAGTGTGTAGAAGTAGCCCAACATCTTTTCTCAGATAGCTTCTATGTGTCTGTTAGATAAATAAAGATAAAGATTGGGCCAAGTTCTGATGAAAATGTATGCATGAGGTATATATATATAAATAACATTGCTGATGTTAATTGCAGCTTTAAATCAGTTCTAAGCATTTAATTAGCAGTGACAGATGCAGTTTTATAAATGCCTGAAAGCCCATCACTGACTGGTATATAAGATACTCGGTGAGAAGGTTCAATTAAGCTTAGCGCACACAGTCTGAATGGTGGTAAAGTGCCCTGTAAGTTATGCATCATGGACTGGTTGTTTGGGCAGAAAGGATTTTATCAACAGTATGCATTTAATACAATTATGTTACCCTTGGCCTAAAACTAGGTCACTATGTAAAATCTTAGAATAACCTGGAATTGGAATAACATGCTTTGAGGCCACATTTATGGCCCAGTCTTCTCCAAACTTGGCCACAATGTTTGCCTGCATGAAATCATAGATATGTTTTGAAGTGGATCACATGGATTCAGTAGGTCACTAGGTATTGAACTGGATCACGTGGATTCATTAGGTCACTAGGTAAAATTCTAGAAAATGTCATTAGCCCAGTGACCACACTAATAGTCCAATCTTCACCAAAGATTTCTAAAGTAAATAACTCATATTTACATGACACCAGATATGAGCCTACTAAAAGCCCTTGTCCTCAGATGACCAATGAAGGGCCATCATGGCCCTCTTGTTTTTCGTATTAAAGTCTTTTGAACTTATGTCCTTTTATTATTATTTTATTTTAGATGCCTGTAAAACCTAGATTGTTATTGTTTTGTCTGCATGTATGAATTGCCTGGATGATTTTGTGTGCGTTTGTCTGCCCATACATAACTTTGAATTTTTGCTTGATCTCTGCTTTTTTTAGCATGTGTCATCTAATAAACTACTGATCAATGGATGTGAATTATGCCTGAAGCTAAAAAGGTCACGCTACCTTTACATGTAAAACATGGTTAATGTATTTTATATGCATGTTCTTGATAAAGGATAGGAGTGCATATGTCACAAAATAATAAATAATTACTTGCAATTAAGGAATTATGTTGAAACAAGACTAGATGCACCCTTAACAGTATATGAAATAAGAACTTTGCAACACTAGTCCACATTTCAATATTCTTTATATAAGCAACAAAAATCTTTAAAATCCTCATAATTTATTTTTATGAAATCCATTTTCAAATGTTGATCTCTGTGGGGTTTTTTTGTTCGTGTACATTTCAGAGTACATCTACTGGTATTTCATATTCTTGTTCAGGTGCATCTGAACTACAGCTATATGATTGAAAAGTTTCATACAGTATCATTAAAACAGGACCGCCCTCACCAACCATTAACTGGTCATTTTCCTTCAACAGTGCTAGAGGAATTTAAGGTTGATAAAGCAAAATAATATTTAGCCAGTTGAGCGCGTGACTATGAGACAATTATTCAGATGCTTTGTACAAAACTCTGTTTTATGTATTAAACGAATGTTATGTTTTGGTATTTTTAATGGTTCTGTCATTTTTTAAGAAACATTTTGATTTACATTAAAATGAAACATTTTCAATTTCAGACGAAATACTTCAAATTTAATGAATATTTTCAGCTTATTTTTGTCCAAAAGCTTGAAACAATGTGCATGAAAAGACAACAAGTAATGGATTGATATTCTGGCATGTATACACATTATCATTTTGGCAGATTTAGCTCACTATTCTTTATTCAAGAGGTTAAATTCTAGAAAATATCAGCCCAGTGGCCACTAATGGTCCAATCTTCTCCAAAGATTTCAAAGTTAAATAACTTTTAATTACCTGATGCCTGGTATATGCCTACTAAAATCCTGTGTCCTCAGTTCAGCGAATAAGGGCCATTAGCCCTCTGGTTTACTATTTATTAGATGTTCTGTAAAATCATACCCAGTAGAAGATAAGCCATGTCTCAGATCTAATGAGAATTCATGGAGAAGTTCATGAATTTAGATATATATAAACAATCAATGTAAACAGATTTGTTATAGAAACAGATGCTGTTTGCCTTGTTATGCAAACTTTTGTTATTTTCTTGCCTAATGTTTATTCACTGTTCTCATGTTCTATTGATGTTGTAGCTGTATTCTGTTTTAAGCTGGGACTGGGTTTGAATCAGAAGGTCAGAGTATGTGAGTCATGTTCTGCCTTCACTTCCTGTACTATTTATCCTTATAGAACTTGAGAATGGGCCCCTCTAATTGCATGTCATGATCCAGGCGTGTTAACCTCTGTCTATGTGTAGAACAGTTTAGTGGCCTATTCTTGTATTTAATTGTATATTGTTCCATTGGTATTGGTATGCCTTTGTGTTTTTGTCTGTGTTTGTACATGTACAGTGGTCACACCATTCTTCAAAGAATCGTACATGTCACATAAGTAGTTCCAGGCATAATAAATAAACAACTATAGATAGAATAATATTGTGTCTTATGTAACACATTACAGATCCCATTAGATTATTCAATTAGAAGATAACAAGATTTAAAACTTTGTAATGTTCTTGATACAATAAAGGACTGGGAGACCACTGTATATGCCTTGGTAAAAATATCTTGATGTTGTTTTTTAAATCATGGAGCATCCTTATTCATCATGCTTTTAAATTGTTAAGCTATAAGTTCTAATATTTTAAGAAACTAATGAAGTCTTTATCTTAAAAACTATAAAACAAATCTTATGTTTTGTATTTGAATCATAACTTATGTTACATGTTTAATATGTTTACATGTATTTAGTGGTTTCATAAAGTTGCCTGTCAGTTACATGTTTGCTCAAAATGCCCAGAGACAAATGATTCACAATACATGCTCATTTAAAGTGTCACTATCAGATCAATCTTACTGTACTGTTTACAAATATGTATACCTGATGTGTTGCAAGATCACACAGTTTGAATATATATGAGTTAAAGTTACTACTGCAAAGTAAGCTTGAAACCTGTTAAAACAAATGATTCTCCCAACCTAAAGACAACAATCTTTTTATGTATAAAATGTTCCCATGTAAACAAGTGAGCAGAGGTAATTTGTTAATCCGGTGTTTTTTTGCTGATTTAACCAAGTTTTGCCTAAACGAGAAAAAGTTTCCAAAATGTAACCAAGACCAACTGTGCCCAGGCTGCTTTAAATAATAATTGATTTTTACTCTGATTAAATTTGTTAAATTGAAGCAAAATATAGCTTGTTAGAAGTTGCCTATCAGCAATCCCAGTTCAGCTGGGTCATACTGTGCTACTGAAGTATTGTCTGTCAGGAGGTACTGCTCATACATTCAGCTGTGATCATGTAATCTGACCTTTACTTGTTGTTTCCCACAGCCCTGCTGAACTTCACCCAGCCCGTGTTTGTTAAGCGAGAAGACCCAAACTCACGTCAGAACACCATCCAGGAGATCCAGCGACGGGCTCGTACTAAGGGCGAATGGCCCCAGGTCATCATTTTCCCAGAGGGCACCTGTACCAACAGGTCATGTCTCATCACATTTAAACTAGGTACACACATGTAGCAAGTAATTGCTGTTAAACATTCTTAACCATTATCTATATGAAAACAAATACAGACTATGTTTGATTATGGTCATAAATTTACTTAAGTTCGTACTTTATAAATAATGTATGAATTAGAAATCATGATTGGAAATATGTACATGGTTGACTGCTTTGCAAATAATCCAGCAATGGTTCTCCTTATGAGTTTATAATTTTGTTGTGATAATTTGAGGTAGTTGTTGTATGTAATGTGTCAACAGAATATTTATCGCACTGCCTCAGTAAAAACTAAGATTGTTTCTGCATCAAGTGAACACTGACTTTGCATCAGGTGAACAATGTCTGCAACAAGTGAACATAGTTTTAACTGAGCATTGTCTCTGCACCAAGTGAACCTGTCTCAGCATTAAGTTAACACTGTCTCTGCATCAAGTGAACACTGCATTAAGTGAGCACTGTCTCTGCATCAAGGAAACACTGCATTAAGTGAGCACTGTCTGCATCAAGTGAACACTGCATTAAGTGAGCACTGTCTCTGCATCAAATGAACACTGCATTAAGTGAGCACTGTCTCTGCATCAAGGAAACACTGCATTAAGTGAGCACTGTCTCTGCATCAAGTGAACACTGCATTAAGTGAGCACTGTCTCTGCATCAAGGAAACACTTCATTAAGTGAGCACTGTCTCTGCATCAAGTAAACACTGCATTAAGTGAGCACTGTCTCTGCATCAAGGAAACACTACATTAAGTGAGCACTGTCTCTGCATCAAGGAAACACTGCATTAAGTGAGCACTGTCTCTGCATCAAGTGAACACTTCATTAAGTGAGCACTGTCTCTGCATTAAGTGAGCACTGTCTCTGCATCAAGGAAACACTGCATTAAGTGAGCACTGTCTCTGCATCAAGTGAACACTTCATTAAGTGAGCACTGTCTCTGCATAAGGTGAACAATGTCTGCAACAAGTGAACATAGTTTTAACTGAGCATTGTCTCTGCACCAAGTGAACCTGTCTCAGCATTAAGTTAACACTGTCTCTGCATCAAGGAAACACTGCATTAAGTGAGCACTGTCTCTGCATCAAGTGAACACTGCATTAAGTGAGCACTGTCTCTGCATCAAATGAACACTGAATTAAGTGAGCACTGTCTCTGCATCAAATGAACACTGTCTGCATTAAGTGAGCACTGTCTCTGCATCAAGTGAACACTGCATTAAGTGAGCACTGACTCTGTATCAAGTGGACACTGTCTGCATAATGTGAACACTGTCTCTAAATCAAGTGAATACTGTCTCTGCATCAAGTGAACACTGCATTAAGTGAGCACTGTCTCTGCATCAAGTGAACACTGTCTGCATAAAGTGAACACTGTCTCTAAATCAAGTTAATACTGTCTCTGCATCAGACGAACACTGTCTCTGCATCAAGTGAACACTGTCTGTATTAAGTGAACAATGTCTCTTTATTAAGTGAACACTGTCTCTGCATTAAGTGAACACTGTCTCTACATCAAGTGAACACTGTCTCTACATCAAGTGAACACTGTCTGCATTAAGTGAATAATGTCTGCATTAAGTAAATAATGTCTCTGCATTAAGTGAACACTGCATCAAGTGAACACTGTATCTGCATCATATGAACACTGTCTCAGCATTAAGTAAACACTGTCACTACATCAAGTGAACACTGTCTGTATTAAGTGAATAATGTCTCAGCATTAAGTGAAGACTGTCTCTGCATCAAGTAAACACTGCATTAAGTGAACATTGTCTCAGCATTAAATGAACACTGTCTCTGCATAAATGGTCACTGTATCTGCATTAAATGAGCTATGTAACTGCATCTAATGAACAGTCTTCATTTGGAAAAAATAGTGCTATTGGTGGCAGGTTGATCAAGCCAACAGACAGCCTTAATGTTGAATTGTGGCTTTTGTTTTGTTTCAGGTGCATTTTACCCTGGAGTCCCTGTCCAGCCTGTGTGTTTGAGGTATCCTAACAAGATAGTATGTATCTGTCTGGTCATATCTACTAACATTTACCCTTTAAGGTGTAATTGTTATACCCCCAAATATAAAGAATATGATTGTTATATTGGAATATTATCTGTTGATCAATCTGTTGGTCTTCTGTTGATGAGATTTGACTGTGCTATTTCTAGGCTAGCATTGGTTGAATATTTATTGAAACTTTACATGACCAGCCGTAGTTTGAACCACATAACAAGCTTGATTATAATTGACTGATGGCACTTTATTATATCATAAAATATATTACAGAAACAGCTAACTTAATAATAACCAAATGGAGCAGGCTAAGAGTTTAGACTTAACCAAATAGTAAAAGCCACAGATGTATAATCTATATGCCCCTCAACATATGGATTTGAGTCCCAGGTGAGGCTGACTATTTTGCAGAAAGGTCTACCAAATGAACTGCAGTGCATTGGTTGTTTTAGCCAGTGTTTGTTTGGTTATATCAGTCAAAGCTATCAATCTTAGTTAACAGATATAACTATCAATTTTAGCTATCATAGCTATCAGTCATAGCTATGTCTTGGCTAAAGGTCATAGCTATAAGCGATAGGGGTCAATCTTAGCAAATAGTCGTAGCTATCTGCTATTGCTGTTAATTTTTTCTATAAATCATAGCTATCATTTATAGTTTATACCTAACCATCAGTCATACCTATATCAACTATAGGTATCAATCATAGCTAGCAATTGCAGCTAGCATTAATAGCTATCAGTTTTAACTGTCTGTCATAACTGTCAGTCATAGCTATCAGCCATAGCTATTAGCCATAGCTATCCATCATAACTTATATAGTTATCAACCATAACCATCAGTCATAGGTATTAGTCATAGCTAGCAGCTATAACTGCCAACTATAGCTAGCAATCATAGCTAGCAGCCATAGCTAGCAATCATAGCTAACAGCCATAACTATCAGCTGTAGTAATCAGTCATAGCTATAAGTCATAACCAGCAGCCATAGCTATCAACAAAAGGTGTCAATTAGTGCTAGCAGCCATAGCTATTAATCATAACTATCAGCCGTAATCAGCAGCCATAGCTATCGACCTTAGCTATTGGTCATGGCTATCAGCCATGAATGTCAGCTATAGCTATCAGGCATAGCTATTAGCCATAAATATTTATCATGACTTATCAGCCATAGCTATGAGCCATAGCTATCAGCCATTAATGTCAGCCAAACTTTTCAGACATAGCTATTAGCTGTAGCTATCAACCATAACTTATCAGCCATAGCTATCAGGCATAGCTATTAGCCATAGCTATCAGCCATAGCTAAAACATGGTTATAGAAATGGAAATTCATTCCTTGTAAGATGTTGGCTCACATAGGAACATGTTTATATTTAATGCTGTATGTGATTATTGTACAAATATTGTGTGGAGGAACTAACTGTGTGTTTGTCATGTTGTAGGACACTGTCACATGGACGTGGGAAGGACCAGGAGCGTATGTTCTTTTACTTTTATCCTGCATTTGCTTCTCATGTCATAGTTTTTCTGCCAATTTTATAAATATTTCTTGTATTTTATTAAATTTTCACTAGTAATAGTAGGGGATCTACTAGGAAGACTTGGTACATAACTTTCACATTCCTTTTTACAGCCCAGTGGTCCTAAAAACATGTTTGTTGAATTTTGAGGCTGCTAAGCATGCATGTATATGGCTTAGGAAAATAAAAGTCATCGCTGAAAACTTTCCGTAATAGTCTGAAAGTTCTCGATATTTGAACCCACAAGAACATCTTTTTGAATTGTGTAAATCCAATAAGATTTTCCAAGGGGTGTAGCGACCTGTACTCGACTCCGTTCTGAGCTCATCCAATTTTGTACTTTCACTCCAGACTTCGTTTGTACATGTAAGCATCTTCAATCCCAAGCCATCCACAATTACTGATTTACAGAACAAAGTTGTTGTTTGTTTAAATTATTATCAAGATAATTGAGCAGAAATGAACACATCAGCACATCTCTGTTATTGCACACAGTATTTTATTACTTGACTTTGCATTAAAATTGAGTAGGTCTGATCTTTTTGTTAACACATTCATAATGGCATGATTTGATGATTATCTTCACGCTTATTCAGTTAAATAGTTTATGATATTGCTCTGAGCACATCTAGTAACAATAGGCCTGAACAGAAGTGATGATTATTTTACTTTATGTAGATGCCAATAATTGGAGACTGTTTGTTTTCTTTTTTTATAACTATCTAGTCATTACCCAGATATAAAAATCTTGTTTATATGCAAAGTGATATATTTGATCTGTTTTCCTGGAAATATGCAAGCACTCTGCAAGAACTTCTACTGCAATAATCTAGTCACTTATTTCAAAAGTGTAAATACAAATACACTTCATAACAAAGTATCATAAACAATATGTTCATCAAAATGAGATTGCTGTTTTCTTTTCACCATTGTAAAGATAAGTTTTGTTTTGAAGGCTGTAATATTGATTATATGTTGGATTATGCTTTAAAGATATTTGATGTCTTCGTACAGCCATCTACCAAATATATAAAGTATAAATTAATGAAATTTGGCTCTTATGAAATCTATTTCATAGCAGACAATTATGTTGATATTGGACAAAAAAAATAGCCTGTGATAACACTTTTATTATCAGAATTAAGCATTTCTAGCCTCTTAGTTATATTAAAATCCATGAGCTGGGTTTTTGGGGAGGAGAGCCTCCCCCTCACTCCCAGCCATTATTCAGAATTTTCAAACTGTCAATCTTTCTCCCATATAGGTAGAACCAGATCAGCCAGCTCCTGCTAGGAGTCTGATTGGGATCTACAATTTTTGCTGCTTAGTCCCTGGTTATAAGTTTATTAACCTGGACATGTGTTTCAGGTTCACATTACTGTGGCTTACTCTGTGTTCATTCAACACAAATCTGGAAATTGAGGTGAGAACATATATTTTTTACTTTACTGTTGTTGTTTTTTAAAGGTAGTATCCAAAAGTTTGGACAAAAAAAACAACCAGAATCGGTATGTATCCTGAAAAGTTCCTGCAAAATGCTGTTTATCCATGCCCAAGTTCTGTATAAACAGTGAAGCACATTGCTGTAGAGATAGCAATTTTTAAAATAAGAAAGCCATGTAACAAATTAGTTTTGAGATGACATATCGTAATCCTGGTTATTCCTGGTAATGAAATCTGTCTCTATATTTAGCAAAGATAACTGTTGTGCTCATTTACAGTGTATAGATTTAGAACGAATGAACTTCTAGATTATTTTAACAATACAATGTTCAAAACCGTTGTTACTTAGACAAAAGTATGAGTTTATTCCAAAATTATGCCCAAAGCAGTGGTAAGATGCTGTTACATGTATTTGATCTAGGCAAGGTGTCAGATACCACCTTAAAATGTTCGATCCTTTTTTGGCTTTTTAGAGGGAATGCATTTAAAATTACTAAAAAGATTTTTTGAAAATGGAGTATATATATCCACTGTTATTGTTTGCTGTTAAATATTTTCCCCTCATCTTTTTTTTAAGTCATTTGCAACTTAATCAAGAAAAAAAAAAACTGCTCCCATTCTGTTATGTCTATGATAATGTGATATTTGATTTTTGTTAAATTTACTATATTTTAGCTTGTGTTTCTTTTGCTTATATTTTAGTTTTTACCAGTGTATAATCCAAGTGAGGAAGAAAAGAATGATCCAAAGTTGTTTGCTAACAACGTGCGAGCAGTCATGGCCAAGTAAGTTGTACAACAATCAATAGCTTAAGTCTGCACAAGTGTTGATGAAACCATGAATTTGAAGGAAGTAAAATCCAATAAATTCAGTTTAATTTTTACTTCAAAAGATGTAACTTATATTTGCACGGCATTACTTCCAGGAGAATAAGAAATAAGTGAATCCATACATTTTGTTGAGGTTATTCCAAGCAATGTTTATTTTGCACTATGTTCTTTGGCAATATTCACCAAGCAATTATCTCAAGAATACCTTGTGTGAGCATCGAATGAAACATGTAGAAACTATGGCAACATAACTGTTGGGCACAATATTTTTGATGGAATTAGCATATTAGACATTTCAGAAATTAAACACTTTCCATACAATTGCTGAACTCAATAGACAGTGATAAGCTGCTGTATTTACTCTTTAGCATGAAAAGATCAGATTTTGACAAATCAAACTTATGTTATTCAAACTCGAGTTGTCTGCTGCTGGGGCATTCAGAGTCATTGATTGGTCCCAATTTTTCCCTTTATAATAGAGTGTAAAAAACGTTTCATTATTTATTTGCATTAATCAAAGTTTCAGCATTTTTCAAAGTCATTTGTCTCCAACCTACAGCTTCACATATCCAAAACCCTTTCACTGGTCGATCATTGTGTATTGTCACCAGTCAAACAGCGAAGGGAAGCTACTCCAGTAACATCGATGTTTGGCTTCGTTAATTGGTTGGTTGAAGTTGTTAATTGGTTAAGTTGTGTTGATAAGTTTGACAGTTAGTTACGGTGTATAATGAATTAAGTTGAGTGACAATCTAATTTAAGATTGACTTGTATTCACTTTGTCTCACAGCGTTATTCCAAACTGTCAGGGTGGGTAGGTATAAATGCTGACCAGTATCGTCGTCATCTCAGTTGAGAAATGGCAAGCAAAGCAAGTGAAATCTTAGCTGATGGGGGGATACCCAGATCAGATACAATTTAATACTATGTGAATTAATACTACATGTATGTGCTTGTAACCATTATGTTATGTATGTTGCAATTAATTGACACTGATAACATGTTCAAATCTATTCAACAATGCTTTATGCATATAGTTGTAAATGATTTGTAAATTACTTGGAAGAAGAAAAAAAAAAAAGCAAACATGATGATTATTCTATTATTCATTTCTTTTCCAGCAATTATCTTGTGTTACACTGTAAATATATATTATAGATGTTTAAGTGGAGGCAATTTGGATTATTTCGACCTATGCATTGTTCGATGTAAATCGTCAGTTCTTATGACTTCGAATAACTGAAGTTTGACTGTAGTATAGATACCTTTGGACAGCAACTCAAAAAAAAAAAGTCTCTAGCAATATGTGAAGACACATTTGTATGTAGAAATAAAAAGATGGCTAAAAAAAAGTGTGGTATATATATAGGGATTTAATGTTTGCAAACAATGAATGAAAGTTTTGTCGCAAAAGTGCAAGTTAGTGACTGCCTGTAATTAAAAAGTTAGTTAATTGAACAATATGTAACATTTAAAAAAAGAGAGTAAAATGCTGGTCTGGTTCCAAAACTGATACATATAATGTGTCTTCTATTGCTGTTTCAGAGCCCTTAATGTGCCTATCACAGACCATACATTTGAAGACTGCAGACTGTTACAGATGGCTCGAGATCTCAACATTCCCTTTGATTCTGCTATAGTAGAGTTCCAGAAGATACACCAGAAACTGGGGTAATTTTTTTTTCTTCTTAACAGAAAAGTATTGCTTTATTTAACAAGATATACTGTGTGCTAAACACATTTTGTTGAATACAGCTAATTAGCCTTAAACTTTTTTACTGCAAACTATAAAACCAGTATTGTAAAAAAGTTTATAACCTTAGATAAAGTTTACATTAATGTAAATTAAAATAATATTTTGGTAATTAAGAACTTTTGCTACGAGTATAACTGGAAATGAAGAACATTAACTTCAGTGTTAATGGCAACCTAAAGAGAAAAACAGCATCCTTGTGCTCTCACAAGGTTAAAAAAAAGATAGGATGCTGACTCCAATCAAGGGTACTGCACCTTCCCATGCAAATGGTGTGCACTTTTATAAATAACTGATTTGGCGCCGTATGACCTGTTAAGTGTCGCAGTGCCGTAAAACCCAGATAAATAAATAAATATAAATTACTGATGTAAGAACACTACAAAAAGGCAGATCAAACCCCTTCATAATTCCACATCATTTCCAAAAATATCAGCCACGGTCAGGGAAGATATTGTAATTGGAAAAATATATGCATCACTGATTTAGGCAGAGACATTTCTTTAGAATGGAATTATTACATGTTAATAAACAACATCTATGGCTATATTCAGAAGAAATTGCCTTCCAGTATTTGTTTTGTCATGTTGACTGACACTCATTATCAATCAGATGACTGTTGCTAATCATATTACTTACTGTATTTTATGGAATATACCCTGCAACTTTAATTTTAGGATTGGAGAATGCGGGTATTATCCAGAGCAGGGAGTCTATAAACAAAATCCTATTTTGGTTGAGTGGCAAGTCTATAAAAATATATATTGATGTTTTGCAATGAACTCACCTTCTGTTGGTTTTACAATTGTCATCATTACAACCATATTCATAAACATAATAAATTGTTGTCATACAACTTACATAAAGGAAAGTCTCATGTCACTAATTTATTAAGAGTTTTATTATCTTATATAATAAAACCAAGACCTACCTAAATATTTCCTGGTTGATGAAGAAGATGAAATCATGATGACATGGTAGCAATACTGATCACATTATTCTTTCAGAAAGTAGAATACTATGTGAATGTCCAAACCAACATTACTACAATTGACTCTCTGAAAAGTATTGATTGACTTAAGTACTGCAGATACCATGATTTTAAGAAAACAGCCTCCTTTGTGTTAACTTGAACAATACTATAGGAAATGCCATGTTATAGCATAAATACTGTCTGTATTTATGTATTTGTAATAGTTAATTTATTTGTAAACACAAGAAAATACAATTATGAGCACTTATATGTATGTAAGTTTTAATATATCATATCATATGTTGAATATCAATCATTTTGTATGGATACAAATATTGTATCACTATCTTACTGATATGGAGCCCTACCCCCTTGTTCCCTGTGTTTGTAGATTGAGTCTAAGTCAGCTGCAGGAGATGCTTCAAGAGTTCAAAAGCCTGGATACATCAGGCACTGGCCACATCACATTCCCAGAGTTTGCCGGATACCTTCATGTCCCAGAGTCACCAGCACTCCGGGAAGTCTTCGACATGTATGACAGGGTAGGTAGACTGTCAATACTGACCAGACAGATTATGAGTCATTGATTTTAAACATTTTACATTAGTAATGTCAAAACTAGGAATAATTCTTTTTTTGGGTGCAGTTTTTATTTTATTTAATCAAACTATTTCATTCTTGTACTTCATTTTCATTATGACCTTTTAACAGTGTCTCTTGCTTGGTGTATTGTACAAAGTTAATAAAAAAGCACAATTAAGTGCCATGTCAGCATATCAAAACTGTAGGTTGACTATATAACCAACAGGTCCAACACATTGATAAGGCTTAGGCAAATAGTGTAGATCCCAGTCAGCCAGCTCCTGCAATATATTTAGATACCATTGCATGTAGCTGCTAGTAAATAAAATTAGTTAATGTTTACAAAGTTTGATATCTAAATATTTTGAGTTGACTTAGATATTGCCGGACACAAATGCATCTCATTTGGTATTTCTCAGAAATTTTAATTTCACTATATTCATTACCAGACTTCATATTTTAAAAACAAGCTTACATAGAGTCTAACATCAAAATCTGTGGCAATGTTAACATGTTCCAGTTGTAAAGAAATGAAACTTACTTTGTTAATATTTAACATTTTCTACACTTAATCATTGACATTAAGTAAACATATCATAAACACTTCAAAAATATTGCAAATTCAATCAATTAAAATTGAACCTTGTAAGGGTGCCATTTAGCAGTATCTTCTTATGCAATGGCAGGTTACTGTACTCTGAAAGTTGTAAAACAGTGGACAATTTATGACTGCAAACGTGCATACCTGAGTGTTGAAGGACATTTCTCTCGAGAACTTGTAAAACTGATTTTTGAAAATGAAATTTAAGATGCTATCACAACTGGCCTTTTATCATGACACTAGATCATACAATTGTTGATTAATGTGCATTATTTTTTTATTTTAGGCCACAATTAAACATTCTTCTTTAGTTGTTTTTGCCAAGTACAAATTTCTGATAAGCTTGCGCGAATGCCCGTTTAATGTTTGTCACATAATTATTTTATTTTTGAAATGTGTATATTTCAGGATGGGTCAGGTACCATAGACTTCCGTGAATATGTGATCGGCGTATCACTGGTGTCAACTCCTGTCAACACAGAAAGCACAGTTTCTCTAGCTTTCCGGGTAAATATACCTTTCACTGTTAGTTATCAGTGGTCACAAACTAACACGTCTTCAGAACAACAGACTATGTTTGGAAATTGTTCATATTTTTTAGAAAGAAATGTCATTGCTCATATTTTGGCTTTGCTTATATGTAAGAAGAAATTTTACCATAATGAAACATTTATTTATTTTATTGCTTAAAGTTTATTTTAAGTCCACTGGGAAACTTGTCCTGAGCAAGATTACATTCTTCCCTCTCCATTTCTTGTGAAAGTGAATACTTGCTGTATCCCTGCAGCTGTTTGACACCAGTAACCAAGGCAGTATAACCCTTAAAGACCTGGCTAATATTCTTCACAATGCATTTGGGATGATCGAGGTGGATGTGGAGGAACTTTTCACACAGATTGATGCAGACAGGGATGGCAAAATATGTTACGGTAAGTCAACTTTCATTTTGTTGTTGGTTGGTGCAGACAGGGATAGCCAAAGTATGTTACTGCAAGACACGTCCTTGTTTTTGTCCCTTTAATTTTTAGTTCATCTGAGCACAATGTGCTCAAGGTGAGCTTTTCTGATATCCCTTCGTCTGTCGTCAGCGTCAACAATTTAGCTAGAGGCTAAAGTTTTTATGCAGTCTCCATTAGACTTGGTCAGAAGTTCTTTGTCTGCAACAAATTTTAGATGAGTTTATTAATGTTTCACCTGGGCTCAAAAACTAGGACAAAAGGTCAGATTTTAGGAAAACCTTGTGAACAGGCTAGAGACCACATTTATTGCCCTGTCTTCACCATACTTGGTCAGAATGTTTGTCTGCATGAAATCTTGAATGGATTCCTAACTGGGTCACATGTGTTCAAAAAGTAGGTCACTAGGTTAAATCTTCGAGAAAAACTTGTGAACACGCTATAGGCCACATTTATAGCCCAATCTTCACCAAACTTGATCAGAATGTTTGCCTGCATGAAATCTTGGATGATTTTGTAACTTGGTTACAAGGGGTCATGAAGTAGGTCACTAGATAAAATCTTAGAAAAAGCATGTGAACTCACTAGAAGCAACATTTATCTATAGGCCACATTTATAGCCCAATCTTCACCAAACTTTGTCAGAATGTTTGTCTGCATGAAATATTGGATGAATTTGTCATTGGGTCATGTGGGGTCAAAAAGTAGGTTACTAGGTCAAGTCTTAGAGACTACATTTATGACCCAGTCTTAACCAAACCTAGCCATATGCCTGTATAAAGTCTTTGATATGTTTTGAATTGGGTCACATGGATTAAGTAGGTCACTAGGTAAAATTTTTGAAAATGTCATCAGGCCAGTGGCCAGACTTAAGGTCCAATCTTCCCAAAAGATTTCTAAAGTAAATAACTCATCATTACTTGATGCCACATATGAGCCTACTAAAAGCCCTTGACATCAGGTGAGCGCTTTAGGTCGATCATGATTATCTTGTTTTTATGTGTTGTGTTGACTAAGATTTTTTTTGTTGCTTTAATTGTAGTATTCATGTTTAATGATTGGTTAAATTTGTCATCGTTTTCAGATGAATTCAAGGCATTTGCAAAGAGAAAGCCTGAGTATGCATCACTGTTCGTGGAATACCAACGCCAGAAGGAGGCTGGAGGAGTAGACGTGGCCCCCACAGCAGACGACCAAGCAGAGGGCAGCACAACCCATCCAAAAGCCGACTGACCGACACACACCACCACTGTCCACCCATGTGATATATCTTAATACTGACTATTGGTGCCAATATATTAGCTATACTTGGAAATTTTAGTTAATATATTAACCTCTATCATGCCACATTATTAATAGCAAATCTTTCTCTCTTGGTAATCTGCTGGCAAGTTCATGTATAGGTTACAAAATGTACTGATAATGATTTAACAACAAATAGGATAGATCCTTATCAGGCTGCTCTCAGCAGACCGACAGCTGCCAGCAGAAGCAGGATGATCTGAATATACACTTTTGTCATAGCCTAACTGATTTGTGCTAAGCAAAACAAGGGTTAATTCTGAGATCAGACTCGATGAGTTCAGTTCATGTAATCTGGAAAATTGTATCATGCATGCAAATAATGATGATAAAACTTGTTGTTTGAGAATGCTGGGTAGTTTAAGTCATTGGGTCCAAGTTTCGCATTCAAGCAGTGCTAAAAACAGCACCCACGTGGGAGACACCATATCGCATCACATTTTACCTGTGTCTTGCTCCGAATGGCACTATATGGTGACCTTGAAAAGGTCTCGGCTACAGGTGAAAGTCACTTTGATGTGTGCATTATATAAGCTGGTTTAAACAGGTGTTTTCAAACACTTTAGAGTTTCGGCCAATCAATAACATCAGACTTTCGTCACAATCTAAATCTGTAGGTTTAAATCCTTTTTGGATACTCATATATTGTAGTGAGACAACAGGAAAACCGGTGGAAATTTTTCTAATTCACATCTAAGTTGAAACATTTCTCAGCAGAAAAACAATTGTATTAAGTAGTTTATAACGTTTTATTAGTCAATCAGAAATGTTGTTACATCATGAATAGGAATTTCATATAACCCAGATGTACACACAATGAATTATGTAGAGACAAAGAAAAATGGCAATGTGCCTTATTGTGCGCTTTAACATTCCTGTACATGTGAATATATAGAAATAGCAGCGACAGGTCCAATTATTATATGACGATTGCAGATATCAATAGATAAAAGAGTGATGAAAAAATCTTAATTCTTGGAAGTTGCCGAAGTTTTCAAGCAAATATGAAGTGGCTTTTCTCAAGTTCTTGGTAAATCGCAATTTTACATCAAAGACATCTGACTGTTTCAAGTTATTAATTTGATTTAGAGATTATAAAGCAGTGTTATTTACGTTAGTGTTATTTACATTAGAAACATAAAAAAACATGATGGGGCCAGTTGTATTTTATTGTAATCAGTTGAAACGTTATTTGATTGCTGTAAACTGTTAAAAGAAGATTGTCTCTTACAATCACAATCTTTAGGCATTTATTGTGAAACCTGTTGAAAATAAGTAACTGATGAATTAAATATTGTATTCAAGTACATGACAATAAGTTGTTTAAATGTGGTAAAATTATCTTTTAATATTTTCTTTAGGTTTGCTAATAAATTCCAGAAATTGTGTAAACTTTGATATTATCAACCTTACTTGTTCACCAGATTTCAGTAATTTTCACTATTTTCTGAACTAATTTTTTTCATACAATGTTAAAAATTACATGGATGTGTAAAGCACTTTCCATGTTACAAATATGTAAAAAATCCTTTAGAGTATGCCCCAAAATGACATGTTTATTGTGTTGTGTATACACCCATCCCCAATATCTGATCAGTAATTCACACCAGATGTGTCTAGGCATGAGATAAGACCCCCACCAGGCGTAGGGTATGACTGGCAAAATGCCTGTAAGGAATGACCGTATGACTCGGTGAGTTCATTGAATAGAAAACTAATAAAATGAACAAAATGTTTCTGCTCAACTATGGCAGACTAGAACACATCAGAGTATGGATTTACATTGATGTTTGCAGCCAGTTTACTCATTTTAACACTTACAAATATTTAGCTTTCATTCCTTATTCCGTATTATTGCATCTTTTTGGAGCACTCTCATCTGTTTGCTGTTATATCTGACAAAGATACCTTTACAAAATGAAAATAAAGTAAGATTGCACATACAGTTGTACTTTTTATTATATTTTATTATTTTTACTGGCTTAAAAGTGGCACTTATTTAATCAGATTTTTTCCCAATGATTTAGATGTCTACCTCATTTTTCCTAGTCACTATGCTTTCACATGGAAAACTTGCTGCAGTTGTGACTTTGGATTTTATCCAGTTCTTACTTTTCATTACAATCTTATTTACTTATATTTTATAGTGTATGTGTCTTGTAACTGTATCAATTTTACATCATGATTGGCCATATCTGCTGTACTTTAAGCTACACAAAGCCTTCATATCATATCACATATATGTCTGAAAAAAGAGTGTAAGATGGCATTATTTCATCAATCTTAATTATGAACCATCCACAAATCTAGTAAGAGACTCTACTTTTAAACAGATTTGATGACAATCATCGAATATATTGACTAATTATCTCATCTCATTGTAAGATATGTATGTTTGTTGACAAGTTCAAATTGGTTGCCTTTTCTCACTCGCTGGCAGATTGAAACAGCATTTGTAAAGGTACCTAACAAAAACTTTTCCCCAAAATTGTGAGCTATATTTTTTGTACATTATGGCAGACGACTAATTATGTGGCAGATAACTGTAGTTATGTTTTACACATGGCAAACAATTGTCATCATGTTAACAAAGCAGACAACATATTATACATGGCAGATAGCAATCATTATGTGTTACACATGGCAAACAACTGTTGTTGTGTTACACACAGACAACTGCAGTTATGTGTTACACTTGGCAGACAACTGTCATTATGTATTACACATGGCAGACAACTGCCATTATATTTTATGCATGGCAGAAAACTCATAGTATGTGTTACACATGGCAAACAACTGCCATTAAGTGTTATGCATGGCAGATAACTGTCATTATGTGCTTCATATGGCAGACAACTGTCATTATGTGTTACACATGGCAGACAACTGTCATTATGTGTTACACATGGCAGACAACTGTCATTATGTCTTACACATGGCAGACAACTGTCATTATGTGTTACACATGGCAGACAACTGTCATTATGTGTTACACATGGCAGACAACTGTCATTATGTGTTACACATGGCAGACAACTGTCATTATGTGTTACACATGGCAGACAACTGTCATTATGTGTTACAAAATGGAAGACAACTGCAATTATGTGTTACAAAATGGAAGACAACTGCAATTATGTGTTACAAATGGAAGACAACTGTCATTTTGTGTTACACATGGCGGACAACTGTCATTATGTGTTACACATGGCGGACAACTGTCATTATGTGTTACAAAATGGAAGACAAATGCAATTATGTGTTACAAATGGAAGACAACTGTCATTTTGTGTTACACATGGCAGACAACTGTCATTATGTGTTACAAAATGGAAGACAACTGCAATTATGTGTTACAAATGGAAGACAACTGTCATTTTGTGTTACACATGGCGGACAACTGTCATTATGTGTTACACATGGCAGACAACTGTCATTATGTGTTACACATGGCGGACAACTGTCATTATGTGTTACACATGGCAGACAACTGTCATTATGTGTTACACATGGCTTACAGTATCAATTGTGTGTTACACATGGCAGACAACTCATGTGTTACACATGGCAAACAACTGCCATTATATGTTATGCATGGCAGACTACTGTCATTATGTGTTACACGTGGCAGAAAACTCATACTATGTGTTGCACATGGCAGACAACATACATTATCATGTGCTACACAAGGCAGACAACTGTTGTGTGATGCACATGGCAGACAACATCCATTATGTGTTACACATGGCTGACAGCATCCATTATGTGTTACACATGGCTGACAGCATCCATTATGTGTTACACATGGCAGACAACTGTCATGTGTTGCTCATGGCAGACAACATCCATTATGTGTTACACATGGCAGAAACTGTCATTATCTGTTACACCTGGAAGAAAACATCCATTGTGTTACACATGGCAGACAACTGTCATTATATGTTACACATGGCAGACAACATCCATTATGTGTTACTTATGGCTGACAACATCCATTAGGTGTTACTTATGGCAGACAACTGTCATGTGTTACACATGGCAGACAACTGTCATTATGTGTTACACATGGCAAAAAACTGCCATTATGTGTTACACATGGCAGACAACTATCATTATACTTTTCATGGTTTACTTGTGAGACTAGTATGGCATCATTCTGATCCTGCCGAATCTCATCATCATCAAACACTTCTCACTTCAAGTATATGATACTATATTTCTTTTTTAATTATCACTATATTATATATTTGTAATATATATTTTGTTGTGGCATTGAAGTGATGTAGATAGATAAGGGGTTGGCTGTCCGAGTTGCATGGTAGTGTTGATAAAGTTGTGGTAATAGTTTAATTCTTTGCTGGTGGTGGTAGTTAAGATGGTGATAGATCCCATGCTAATCTGTGATGCAGCACGTGTAAATGAAGATTTGACTGACTTAATTAAAAGTGGTAATGTCTGTTTGTGTGAGTGGGCAACAGTTTAATGTATGTTTGATTGCTATAAAATTAAAAATGGTGTTTAAATCTTTATTCATTTACTTGCAGTTTATTCTTCTGTTTGACTAGATTTTCAAATGGCTTTTTTAAAACTTTTGTAAACTTGAAAACATAAATTGTATTGTACTTCTCTTCCATACATCTACATGTTCTTATTCCACAAAATGATCTATTCTCTTAATGGTGCATATATATTCAGGAATTTCATAGAACATCTATTTCATGTGTGGTTGATGTTTTAGTCCAATTGTACACCAATGGTCTGCCATTGATTATTAGTTTATGTAGCTTTCATGCACCCATTAATAATGTAAAACTTGAAATTGTCAGGAGTTTAGAAAACCTTACTGTTAAAACACATTGATAGTTGAATGTGCACTTGAAATTTCGTTTCACATAGACAGTCATATCCAAACTTTGAGATGTGAACACGGGATAGCATGTGTATTCAAAATTGTAAGTTGTCTTTTGAATTGTTGGGTATAACCCAAATTATATGAGGTTTTTGACAGATGTTTTTTTTTCATGTTTAAAGTACACTTGGAAGTTGTTCTTATTTGGTTGGAATGTAAGAAATAATAGTTCAAGTGATGCAGGAAAATTATCTTCTTACAAATAGTACAGGGTATAGAAGTATTATCCAATTAGAAATCCCTTCTTTTGTTGTATGTTTTATTTATCAATGTTATATATGGTTTGTTTTTATATTATATATATTTGTTTTTATTGCTTTTAAATTTGTTCTTCATAAAAATGCAGCTTATTAAACATTAAATAAACATTTTTCTGCAGTATGCCATGCTATAGTAGTAAAAGTTGATACTAAGTTAAGTTTTATGGAACCTGCACTTAGTTTAATAGCAATTAATTGCATGTGATATATGCATGTATGGTTAAAGTCTTGGAGAGAACTGGTTGTCTGTGTTAGTATGGTAAGACAGAATGGGTGTGCAGACAGGATGTTATTTGCTTGGTCATGTTCATGTGCAATGCTCAGCCTTTTATGTCCATTTATAATACCTTGTATGTACTTAATAAACACTAAACAATAGTATTTAAAGACTTTTAACTAGTTTTTGTTTTTCTTTCTTTGTCATTTTGTGATAAATGGCTGTCCCATTGAATGTTTGACATACTACCAATATAAAGTACTTGTTATGTTTTGGAGTTTTGGAACTATTTCTGGCCTTACAAAGATGTTATCTTTTCAAAGGTAAATCAAAGATAACTGAAACACGCCAATTTATGTAGTGTTTATGACAGAATATATACACATGACATACTCAACATGCAAGGTTCAAGTTTAACTTGTTGAGCTTCAAAAACATTGCAATGATTTTGTTTCTTTCAGTCTAAAGTTAATGCAATATTTTTGTGGTACATCATGTTTACATAAAGCATATTTAATAAAATTTTACATATTTTGCCTACCAGGACCAGGTCACTTTAAGTCTGGTGTCAAAACTAACTCAATCTAAAACAAGAGCACCGCAAGGCGGGGCAAAATACACCTCTCTATAGGGCAATTTGAAACAAACTGCTGTGCACTCTGGAGCAATGCAGTATGGCAAAGTTTTGGAATGTACTCTGGGTTATTGCAAGAAAAAGTGAAATTAAAGTAGAATAACATAAAAAAATCTTTAATCTGCCAAACTGTTGTACACCATTGTTTAATGCACTTTGGCATAATTGTGGACTGCAATCTGGGGGAAATAAATCAAAGGGGAATAACATCAAATATACAAAAATTTACATGAGAATAATGACATTTGTGCAAAAAGAAAGAGGAGAGTGATGGTTCTTTTGCACTGCACTCTGTTTCAATAACATCTATCCACCTGTAAAGTTCAAGTCAACAGCTTTGATAATGTAGGAGTATGGTCGAGACAAAGTACGAAAATTGAAGTAAGGGTAATAACTCCAAAATCATGAATTGTACTGTGACGGTTCTTATGCACTGCACTCAGTCTAAATGAGATCTAACCATCTATGAAGTTTCAAGTCAATAGATTTGACAGTGTTAGAGTTATGCCCCGGACAAACATCTGGACGGACAAACATCTGGATGCTGCCCACCCGCCATGGTTGATCCCTTTGACGGGCATATAAAAAAAACACCTTTTCATATTCTTCCAATAACAATTTATTTCTAGAATATGAGCATATGCAAGTCAATAAGTAATAAACTGTCTAATATACCATATTTTCAAAATAACAAAAATCATGCCAAGTGGCTATTTTTAAATTGTTTAGAAAGTAATATATTGTTTAATTAGTTCAAATAATTCAATGTTTAATGCATAAAGGTAAAGAAAAAGTGCACTACTTTTACCAATCACAAATAGTAATGTATTTTCAAAAACATGGCTCCTATATATTAATGCATTTTCATCTGAAATCAGTCATAAATATGTTTAATTTACTAAATTTGTAGCACAAATTTTTGCCCAAATGCTAACAAAATAATAGTTTTGCTGAAACATACATTTTCACCAACATTCAAATAAGTAGAAAATAGAATACATCTATGAAATGAATACTGTGATTCCTTAGTTTCATTTTAAAAAACATGAATTGCACTCTCTTACATTGTTGGTTTATTACATTTAATACACTTTGATTATTTAAGGACATTTGATTCTGTATGACATCAGATAAAGCATCGTAAGGAATTTGAAAATAGAAGGTTCAAATAAGTTACACACTAATCTTATGAAAAATTAGTGAGATAAATTGTTTGAATATTGTTAAATTAAATTATGCAAACATGTAATCCATTTAGTTTTTGTTTGTTTGTTTATTGGGTTTATCGTCCCACCAACAGTATTTCAGTTATCTGGAGACGGTGTCCACTTGAAGCAGATATAGTGCTGCCTTCACTATGTATAGCATGCCGTGATCACCTGGCATGATACCACACCCAGTCACATTATCCTGACACCGGGCCAACTAGTCGTGGAACTACCCTTATATTTGCTTGAGCGTTAGCAAGGGAGCTATACCACTACCATTTAGTTTTTGTATTTACGATTTATGTGTATGTTATTAATATGCTGTGATCACGTAGTTATCTGCCTTGCATAAAAAGAAAATAATTAAACAATTACTGCTAAATTTCTTGATTAATCCTAGGATTCAGACCGAAGCAATATTTAATATATATATATATATATGATATATATATGATATATATATATTATGATTAGGGTCCCTTAAATCAAAATCAGTGTGGGTTTAATATTGTTTGTCTGTTTTGACAAGATATTTGTCATTGAGCCCATAGCAGAGGTGTTGTAGTGATGTATGAAGATGGCATGAATTGGTCAGCAAAAATGCAGCAACAAAGATCTGATTTAATTTTCAATTTTCACCATGAAAAGCTTTGAATCTGTCAAAATGAAAATCTTGTTATCTGTTGCACGTAGGCCCAGAATATGATCTGTTGAATCCAGTGAGATGACTTGTTGTTTGGCGACAGTGTTGATTTGCTGCCCTGTCTTCCTGTTGCGTACAGGTGTGAGGACTGGGGTAGATTGTCTGTACACATAGATGTGTCTGATATTGTCGGAGATCGCCACATAGGAGCTATGTGGGGGACTAACTGTGAACAGCCGCTGTTGTTTTGATGCTTGCACATAGCCAAAGGCATTGAATGTTGCCACATGCTTCCACACTGGCTCCTTACTGCTGGGGGTCTCACTGGGTTGCCACAAGAACCCGTCCACATCATGGCGCAAACAGACAGCTGGACAGGCATCAGGACCCAAATCTGTGTTGAACAACCACTGGTGACCGCCCAGGTTGGTCTGGAATGCATTAAGAACATCAAGAGACTGAAAACTGATCATTGTTAGAGATTCAGTCTGTTAAATGAAGTGCAATAGTTGCCTTCACAGTGACCTAGGCAAACCTTCATACATAGCATTACAGCATACACAAGTGTTGAGTGTCTTGCCTCAAAAGATATTTGTTTCTTAGTTTTTTAAATCAAAAGCTGCAGCATTAACAAAATGATTTTTGATCTAACAAAAAAAGAACAACAAATTTGGATTAGACCATGTTTTGATGTATAGATCTCTTAAAATATACAAATGTGTTAAACTGTAAGCAGGAGATGCCTCATAAGTCTGAATGTATGCATTTTATTCCATTCATGCATAGACTACAATCATCACATAAGTGGGAATATTTGCATGTCCTTACATGCCTGATATATTCAACCGGCACTATGATAATCACAGAAGTTGGAATATATGCACATAATTGCATGTCTGATATTCAACAGGCACTATAATAATCACAGAAGTTGGAATATATGCACATCATTGCATGTCTGATATTCAACAGGCACTATATTAATCACAGAAGTTGGAATATATGCACATAATTGCATGCCTGATATTCAACAGGCACTATGATAATAACAGAAGTTGGAATATATGTATGTCATTCTATGCCAATATTTAATATTTACTATGATAATCACATGTCTGAGTATATGCAACTGTGCATATCATGTCATGCACAATGTTAAACATTAATACGATGATCACATATTGATTGAGTTTATGTAAAACAATTTTGTGTTGCTAGCTTTCTGAACACATTTTATCCAACAAAAATCTATACAACTAAAGAAGTCAAAAATCAGTGTCAGTGTAAGTCACTGTCAAATTACAGCAATGTTAACCCGTAGGATTGAAGAGATATCTAACTGATGGGAGTATTTCACACATTGATTCTATGATATCACATAGACTGTTGATTAAGTGAAGGTCAAAGGTAAGTTGTTGTTTTTTGCTCAAGAGAAGAAAGTTGCCTTGTTTGTGATTTTATCTGAGTCTCCATCTAGCCTCATGAGGGTGAAGTTACCTTGTGTGTGATTTTATGTGAGTCTCCATCTAGCCTCATGAGGGGGAAGTTACCTTGTTTGTGATTTTATCTGAGTCTCCATCTAGCCTCAAGAGAAGGAAGTTACCTTGTGTGTGATTTTATCTTAGTCTCCATCTAGCCTCATGAGGGGGAAGTTACCTTGTGTGTGATTTTATCTGAGTCTCCATCTAGCCTCAAGAGAAGGAAGTTACCTTGTGTGTGATTTTTTTGAGTCTCCATCTAGCCTCATGAGGGGGAAGTTACCTTGTGTGTGATTTTATCTGAGTCTCCATCTAGCCTCATGAGGGGGAAGTTGCATTGTGTGTGATTTTATCTTAGTCTCCATCTAGCCTCATAAGGGGGAAGTTACCTTGTGTGTGATTTTATCTGAGTCTCCGTCTAGCCTCATAAGGGGGAAGTTCCCTTGTGTGTGATTTTATCTGAGTCTCCGTCTAGCCTCATAAGGGGGAAGTTCCCTTGTGTGTGATTTTATCTGAGTCTCCATCTAGCCTCATGAGGGGGAAGTTACATTGTGTGTGATTTCATGCAAGTCTCCATCTAGCCTCAAGAGAAGGAAGTTACCTTGTGTGTGATTTTATCTGAGTCTCCATCTAGCCTCATGAGAAGGAAGTTACCTTGTGTGTGATTTTATCTGAGTCTCCATCTAGCCTCATGAGGGGGAAGTTACCTTGTGTGTGATTTTATCTGAGTCTCCATCTAGCCTCAAGAGAAGGAAGTTACCTTGTGTGTGATTTTTTTGAGTCTCCATCTAGCCTCATGAGGGGGAAGTTACCTTGTGTGTGATTTTATCTGAGTCTCCATCTAGCCTCATGAGGGGGAAGTTGCATTGTGTGTGATTTTATCTTAGTCTCCATCTAGCCTCATAAGGGGGAAGTTACCTTGTGTGTGATTTTATGTGAGTCTCCGTCTAGCCTCATAAGGGGGAAGTTCCCTTGTGTGTGATTTTATCTGAGTCTCCGTCTAGCCTCATAAGGGGGAAGTTCCCTTGTGTGTGATTTTATCTGAGTCTCCATCTAGCCTCATGAGGGGGAAGTTACATTGTGTGTGATTTCATGCAAGTCTCCATCTAGCCTCATGAGGGGGAAGTTACCTTGTGTGTGATTTTATCTGAGTCTCCGTCTAGCCTCATAAGGGGGAAGTTCCCTTGTGTGTGATTTTATCTGAGTCTCCATCTAGCCTCATGAGGGGGGAGTTACATTGTGTGTGATTTCATGCAAGTCTCAATCTAGTCTCATGAGAGGGAAGTTACCTTGTGTGTGATTTTATGTGAGTCTCCATCTAGTCTCATGAGAGGGAAGTTACATTGTGTGTGATTTCATGCAAGTCTCCATCTAGTCTCATGAGAGGGAAGTTACATTGTGTGTGATTTCATGCAAGTCTCCATCTAGTCTCATGAGAGGGAAGTTACATTGTGTGTGATTTCATGCAAGTCTCCATCTAGCCTCATGAGAGGGAAGTTACATTGTGTGTGATTTCATGCAAGTCTCCATCTAGTCTCATGAGAGGGAAGTTACATTGTGTGTGATTTCATGCAAGTCTCCATCTAGCCTCAAGAGAAGGAAGTTACCTTGTGTGTGATTTTATCTAAGTCTCCATCTAGCCTCAAGAGAAGGAAGTTACCTTGTGTGTGATTTTATCTTAGTCTCCATCTAGCCTCAAGAGGGGATGTTACCTTGTGTGTGATTTTATGTGAGTCTCCATCTAGCCTAATGAGGGGGAAGTTACCTTGTGTGTGATTTTATGCCAGTCTCCATCTAGCCTCATGAGGGGGAAGTTACCTTGTGTGTGATTTTATGTGAGTCTCCATCTAGCCTCAAGAGAAGGAAGTTCCCTTGTGTGTGATTTTATCTTAGTCTCAATCTAGCCTCAAGAGGGGCTAGTTACCTTGTGTGTGATTTTATCTTAGTCTCCATCTAGCCTCAAGAGAAGGAAGTTACCTTGTGTGTGATTTTATCTTAGTCTCCATCTAGCCTCAAGAGAAGGAAGTTACCTTGTGTGTGATTTTATTTTAGTCTCCATCTAGCCTCATGAGCAGGAAGTTACCTTGTGTGTGATTTTATCTAAGTCTCCATCTAGCCTCAAGAGAAGGAAGTTACCTTGTGTGTGATTTTATCTTAGTCTCCATCTAGCCTCATGAGGGGGAAGTTACCTTGTGTGTGATTTTATCTTAGTCTCCATCTAGCCTTAAGAGAAGGAAGTTACCTTGTGTGTGATTTTATGTGAGTCTCCATCTAGCCTCAAGAGAAGGAAGTTACCTTGTGTGTGATTTTATCTTAGTCTCCGTCTAGCCTCAAGAGAAGGTAGTTACCTTGTGTGTGATTTTATCTTAGTCTCCATCTAGCCTCAAGAGGGGCTAGTTACCTTGTGTGTGATTTTATGTGAGTCTCCATCTAGCCTCAAGAGAAGGAAGTTACCTTGTGTGTGATTTTATCTTAGTCTCCATCTAGCCTCAAGAGGGGGAAGTTACCTTGTGTGTGATTTTATCTTAGTCTCCATCTAGCCTCAAGAGGGGGAAGTTACCTTGTGTGTGATTTTATGTGAGTCTCCATCTAGCCTCATGAGAAGGAAGTTGTCATCAGGGTACATATCACACTCCTCCAGCTGCTGACTGTTGTACGGCTTTTCCCCTTGATCTGGGCTTGGGTTCTGAAACATATTGATAAAGAAAGATTTAATACAAAAAAGAAAGTATGCCTCATTCTAAAACATGTTTTATAAATACTCTTCAACTCTTGAAATCTTGCATTCCAATGATGAGTGTGTACATTTTGTGCATACACACTCTATATCTCTATATTTCTTAAGCCACTCAAATTCTGTTTACCTCAAAGCCTAAATAAAAACAGATTTAACAGTTCTGTGACTGACCTATAGTGCAAGATACTGACCAGTTCCTCAGAGGTAAGGTGAGCCAGGCGCTCATGGATGGTTGCTATCTGGGTCGCGTCAGGGACCATCTCCCCTCGAGTATCTCCCTGTACGACAGTGGGCCACATCCCAGCCTCCAACTTCCCTAGCAACAGATCAATCCTGCAGTGGGCAACGTTTACATAGAATTATGTTCTATGCAAGTATCCAACATCTAATTATGTCAAAATTTGTTTTCCGCTAACTGTTTTGTCCACTTACTAACATAAAGTCTTAATGTCACATGTTTAAGTTATTGACCGTATTTTCTCTTGGTGGCACATTAAGTGACAATTGGTTTTGGAAGTTACAAAAATGATCCTGTCAGCAATGTGTTTAACAACAGTTACAATATATAGCTGTTTTCCTAACAATTCAAGCTTTATAGCTTATAACAACCAATTAGCACAAGATAACATTACATGGATAATACCAGTCAAATGTTCATAATGTACTTTTACAATAAAGACAGCATTATATATGATTCAAGTGTACACAAAGTTAAGATGGCTGTGATGGCAAGATTAAATATTGGAGGACAGAAAAGCAGCAAATAAGGACCACTTTAAGTACCGGTACTATTGCCTGTCAACTGTGTGGGTTTGAGTCCTAGATGGGGCAAGGTTTTTCATATGGAGGGAGATGTCTTCTAGATGACCTGCAGTGTGCCAGTGGTTGTACCCAGACATATGTCTAGGGACTACCACCACCAATAATAGCTGGGCATCTCAAATTTGACCATAACTGTGTTGGTAAAATGTATAAACAACAAGAACCATCTGAACACTACTACAGCTGTAGAGAGTGCCTGAAGGGTGTGTCACCTCTGTCCCTCAATGGTCCAGGTACTGCTCTCCACATCCACAGCACTATGCAGGGGTCCCTTCAACAACTCACTGCCATTCTTCACACCAAATTCAATAAAGCTGGTCTTCAGATTGAAGTATATATCAGCCTTGGTGACAGTGGCTGGCACGGTGAACTGAACACTAACATCATCCTGGGTTTGTAGCCAGGTGTAGACTGGGGGACGCTCTGACTCAATAAAATACATCATATGTCATATAAATGTCAGCATAGACTGTCATACAATTAAATGCTGAAAGAACATACATACATACCAGTCTAGCAATAACAAATATACTAAATAATTACAGGGCTCAAAAAAAATACAGCAACAAAATACCAGAACACAATAGCCTGGTCATATCCATAATAAAACAAACTGGTCCAATTTATATATGGCACATGAACATAAAATTAATTCAAGACATGTTTGTGAATTGACATTGTAACTTATTGTTCTATAGAAAGACGCAAGGGCCATGATGGCACTATATTGCTCACCTGAGTGCCTGAGCCTTGTTTAATGAATGACATATAAAACTGACAGCCCTGTTTGATGGATGACATATAAAACTGACAGCCTTGTTTAATAGATGCCATATAAAACTGACAGCCTTGTTTAATAGATGACAAATAAAACTGACAGCCTTGTTTAATAGATGCCATATAAAACTGACAGCCTTGTTTAATAGATGCCATATAAAACTGACAGCCTTGTTTAATAGATGCCATATAAAACTGACAGCCTTGTTTAATAGATGACATATAAAACTGACAGCCTTGTTTAATAGATGACATATAAAACTGACAGCCTTGTTTTATGGATGACATATAAAACAGACAACCTTGTTTAATGAATGACATATAAAACTGACAGCATTGTTTAATAGATGACAAATAAAACTGACAGCCTTGTTTAATAGATGACATATAAAACTGACAGCCTTGTTTAATAGATGACATATAAAACTGACAGCCTTGTTTAATAGATGACATATAAAACTGACAGCCTTGTTTAATAGATGACATATAAAACTGACAGCCTTGTTTAATAGATGACATATAAAACTGACAGCCTTGTTTAATAGATGACATATAAAACTGACAGCCTTGTTTAATAGATGCCATATAAAACTGACAGCCTTGTTTAATAGATGACAAATAAAACTGACAGCCTTGTTTAATAGATGCCATATAAAACTGACAGCATTGTTTAATGGATAGCATATAAAACTGACAGCCTTGTTTTATGAATGACATATAAAACAGACAACCTTGTTTAATGAATGACATATAAAACTGACAGCCTTGTTTAATAGATGACACAAAACTGACAGCCTTGTTTAATGGATGACATATAAAACTGACAGCCTTGTTTAATAGATGACATAAAACTTACAGCCTTGTTGAATGGATGACATATAAACAATAACTGTATTCTAGCACAGGCCACTGCTTTAATTAACTTATCTTAGCCAAGGAAAAGTTTTTAAAACAAACCAGTTTTGGATCAGTTATGTTGATGACACCACCCATGTGAATGGGTCCTGTAGCTCTGGTGACCTTTTAGTGGACCCATTCACAGAAGGTAAAACATCAATGTTATGGTCATTAGATGTAAGACAAGGGAGACAACTGACAAGTGCTCACCTTCAACCTCCATCTCCTTCTCCTCATCACTGACCACCGGTACAGCCGAGTCTCTTGTGAAGATAACCTGTGCATCCCCTGCCACAACAATGCCATTGCCTTCCCTTAACAGACTGGCATAGTGGAATGGTCTACTAGTGATTAACTGACGGGTACGCTCAACACTCCAATGCTTCTGATCAGCTGAAGAAACATATCATAGGTATAACAGAGTGTCTGTGGTCAAGTAGTGATACATTGGGTATGGGATCAGACAGTCCCAGGTTCAAACCCCAAACATGACACAAGATGTTTCTGTTTTGTCAAAACTATTTACTATGCATTGCTCCAGTTGGTTACTTCTGCAGTAAAAATTACACCAACAAAAAAATAACTAAAATTCCACATTGTAAATAAGAACTTGCCCTTTTGTGTTATCATTGGAGAAAAAACACACACACTATATGATGGGCTTATCTTAAACTTACTACATGCCAGTTGCTTTTGACAGAAACCAAATAGTGCCCTACATCATTGTCACTTGGGAAAATTTGTTGCTAATGTTTTTCATTTTTACACAAACCATACGTATAAGGCATGCTTTATAAAAGAAGATTTTCTTAAAACAAGCTACCAGCAGTGAGGAGAATTGTCAGATTTCTAACAGAAAACAGTGAAAGTTGATCATAGAGCAGAGTTCAGTGTGATCACCTACCTGAGGTGAGTGTGACCCACTCTAGGACCGTGAGAAACGGAGACCTGTACTTATCCTTCTCTTCTGGCGTAGAGTCTTGAACATGGGTCAGCAGGCACTCAATCTTGTGGCCCTGTGACACCATGTACTTCACGGCATCTACTAGCAGACATGGCACAGTCTCCTCGGGCACACAAGCGGATATCAGTACCTGCACACACACACACACACAAGTAGCTTACTTCTACACCTAGAGATGGAAAGGTTCTATTCCAATCTCCCATTTCTGCCAACAGTTATCAAATTTAATAATTCCTAAATAATTTAGGTTACAATTTAGTGTCGGACAAATATTACATGACCATGTTGTCCTTCTTTCAGAAAAAAAATATTAATATAATCCGGAACCAAAAATATTTTTGGGCAATTTCGGACAATTGAAACACTGATACTTATTTTGTTAAATAAGCTATAAAATAAAATATCCATGGTAAAATTCCCTGTTATTTAGTCACTAATTTTCTTCAGTGTTGTAAGTATTAAATATAAATTCTATTTTGATTGAACTAAAACTGATATTTAAATAAAAAAAAAATAGTAGTACATATGGTTTTAGTAACAGGACAATTGCCGGAGGTCTTTTTAAAGTATATATGATACTGAAAAAAAAAAGATGAAACTTTTACCTTTTGCATTATTATTTCCATAAGATTGATGAAAGTACACTATTAAAACATACATTTGGATATTCTAGAATTTCATTTGAAAAATATACACCATGTTTTGTAATGTCCACAATTATTCTCTTGATTTTCTTTTTTTTGAGCTTAGAGCTACAAAGTTCAAATATGAATATCTTGACTTTAAAAAATGTGGTAAAAAGTGTTTTAAATCTGGAAATATTTTGCTTTTATAATAATTTCATTAGATTAAAAAAGTCTCCTTCAATTTCGTGACGATACATAGGGTCTGTAATCCTTAAATGTTATTCCTTAAGCAATATTATTTAATGCACATTAGCCCAGGCACTACCTTACTACTGGTCCTTCCCTGGAAAGTATGCATTTGAGAAGGAACAATATCACTCAAATGGATAAATATAAGTTATGGATAAATATGTTTACAAGAAGTACCTAATTTCAGAAGTTTACCTTCCATTCATTGTGTGGCAGCTTGCGGTCACCAGTGTCTATGATGTGTAACTGTCCTGCTCCATCACAGATAACAACAAGATCAGGTGAGACAAACTTCAACTGAACATTGACTCGTCCAGGCACCTGCTGCTGGGTCACACTGTCCGGTATCTGGACAACATCCGTCTCACACTTGATACTTACATCCTGCAAATACACATAAAATAATAACATGTCCACTTATAAAGTATTATATACAGTAAAACTGGTTCTGCATATCTCATTGATTTGAAGTACTAGAGTCATCAGCTAAAGGGATTATTACACCAGGCCACACACACACCTCCCAGCTTTTTTCCAGTGATTAACCATATTTCAGGATGGAACAGACTAACAACTTGACTCCAATATATGCCCTATGATCCTTAGTGGGGGTAACAATCCTCAAACAGTTGAAAGTGTTATATGGGGAAGAACAAGATGAAAGTGTTGACATATGGTAAAGAAAAAAATAAACATGACAACATGAGGAAAAGAACATAACAAGAGTGCTGACATATTGTCAAGAACAAGAAAAAAAAGCGTTGAAATGTGAAGTGGTACAAGATAATTCAATCATCTCTTACATGAGCTGTGGCCTGCTTGACATTCCATTGGCTGTCCACATAGTAGACAGAGTAAGGATCCCAGGGGTCAAGGGTCAGGTGATTACAGACTCCTAGCAGTTTGGCATGGTGAAACGAGAACTGGTCATCTTCAAGCTGGGTAAGGTAAACACCTGAAATGTGAATAATAAACAAAATAACTGATCTTTCTAACAATATTTACTTATATACATATAAATATATACCATAATTTAAAAATATTATTTAAACTGTAAAAATGTTAACACTAAATTAAATGAAAATATGAACATTGTTTTTGATAAAAGAGATTTATATTTAATTATTTTCCCAAATTACAATATGTGCGATATTTGTCAAACATTATGATATGATCATATTAAGCAGTTTGAACTGTGAATCCACAAATATTCTACATATCATTACACCCCAAATATCACTCTACATAAACTTCATGAGCAGATTAGGTTATTGTATTCTAATTTCTAAAAATGGTTAGCATGTTTTATGATTGCATCTTCTGTCAAAATTTAGCTGAAGGCATGCAAGTAAGCTATCAGTACTGTTTTGAAGATTTTCTATTAACGGGTGTTGCTGACATGTATTTGAAAGTATTATAAGCATCATAATGTTGCAGCAACTTGCAACTTGGCCTAGGAAAGTGGCAAACAACTTGTGAATAAGGGCCCTCCCTATGTAAGGTAGATTGTTGTTTTTGAAACATTTAAATCATTCATGGCTTAACATAGAAATCATATTTAACCCCCTACAACATTCTTCTTTGTAGAAATATGAGATAACTTGTATCTGTATAGTCGGTTTTAAAGCTCATTTAGAGCTATGTTATTTGTTGCTATATTGCCAACTCAAAATAATTTTTATCTATCTATCTGGGTATTTCAATTAACTTATAATGCCAGATACTAAGTACAATAGGCTGAAATAAAAACAGGACCAAGAAAGGTGGGCAGGATGAAATAGTTTCCATGTGATGTCATAGGCACTGATAAGACAGTTAAAGGCAGCCATCTCGAAGGCAGAAGCTAATGCAGGCGAAAATCTGGAAATAAGGACTATATTAAACTCGCCACTGTGTTGATATTTTTCAGTCTATTTTACTCAATTTTATATCAAATTTAACAGCTTTTATGAAGTACTTTAAATATCAAAACTATATTTTGATATTTTCAAAGGTAAAAAAATACAACCAAAAAGTTATACCATTTATTTTGTCTAAGGATGAGCCAATAATTTTATTTATTTCTGTGTAATATTTCTTTGTGCATTTATCAATTTAAAAAATATTGCATTCTAAAATATGAATTTCAAGGGCTTTCCAATGGTGTATAACTTTTAATTTTTGGACCACAAATGAAGAAATTACAAGAAAATACAATTTGCCCTTCTATACAATTCATCTGAAAATCACATAAAGTTGGCATCAAAAATGGCTGCCAAGATAAGGGATGTTCACTGATGTGGAAACTATTAGAAGTATGTTAAATTTGACAATGCTGTAATGTGTTGATATCTATATAAATAGTGGTCAAAAATTAAGAAAACAACAAATAGTGTTTCATTTTGTTTAAAACATAACAGCAGAATTATTTAGAATCATGAATTTTACCTCAGATGGTGACCTACTTTAACAAACCATATATTTAAAAATACACTAGATATAACTGCAATGCTTATATATTTAGAATAAAGATTTAAGTTCTCTATTAGGGAAGCAATAAAATCCAATTTTGAAAATTTGGTCATTAAGACCCCTTTTTCCAAATAAAGCCTCATATGCTTTATTCACACACAAAAATCTCTGAAGTCTATATTTATTTATCTAATTGTTCAAAAACATAAATTAATGACCCCTTAATAATGTCTGGGTATAACCACCAGCACACTGCAGGTTAGCTAGAAAATCTCCCAATATTAAAGTTCACACCCTGAATGAGACTCGAACCCACATGGTGAAGGACTGAGGAGTTACAATTCTGCAATCCTAACTGTTTAACCACAAGTACCCCTTTATACCCTGGACCAGACATGTGATATTTCCTTGGTCCCAAATAGGGAGACTTAGGCTCCTAGAGAGGGAGATTGGGGTGCCAGAGAGGGAGATTTCTGTGATTGCGCGTTAAATTGACTATGTTGCTTATTTCTATTTGTAAAACAGTATTTTTGTCTTTTTATCAATAATCATAGTAATTTCAGTGATACATTTTTTCTTTACAATATTTTTAATAATTTTTTTAATTTATCTATCATATTTTAGTTCACTAACTAGACATAAAGTCTATGCTGTGGATTTAAGCTTGTGGCCTACAAAAACAACAACAGCCATCCAAAGTGTCCAAAGTGATCTAAATATATTCTACTGTCAAATTCAAATTAATATAAAATCTTTAAAAAAATATTTATGTCTTTATTAAGATGTTGAATTTTATATAATGAGTATGCAAGCATAGACACCACTGTCATTTTGTCAGTAATTCACACAATTCCATTGAGGAAATATAAAAAAATAAGCAATTGATTTCAGGACAGAAAGAGGAAAATTTTGCATGATACTAGAATAAGAATATATTAAACACAGTGCGGTTTAAAACAGAACAGATACACAAATTACACAAGACGGTGACGTGGTGGTTATGGTGTCAAAAATGCCCATCTTAAAATCGCGCCAGGTCCGTGTGTTCAATGATTGGAGAATATAACAAATGTAGCGTAGCAAATTTTACCATTTGTTATTGTCGTCGAGTATATTGGTAGCTTATCAAGAGACAGCTTGTATCCTTCGAAATTGGGATTGATAAGGTCGCGGTTGATTTTTAAGTCAATGGGGGCCGCCATATTTGTTTTGAATTGAGTAGAACAAAAAATACGAATATAATATAATTTGATTTGTATCAATAAACATCATTTTCCCCTTAAACAATTATTTTCTTAAAATTATTAAAGAATAAAGAATGTCGGAATAAAAAGTTCCAGCCTGTGATCATAACTATTGGGATAATTACAATAGTTTCGTAAAAAATATGACATCAACAAAAAAATCCCCAAGTCCTAAAAATAGATGTTGGTTTTTTTCACAAATGTATAGCCTACTCTACTGCTTGCTTCAGCATAGGTGAGAAATCTTAAAATTTTGCATCAAATACCATCAGATAACTTATTCTTTGCTATTTTTATAGTTACACAGGTATTTCTAAAACAATGATGTTGTTTATTACTGCAGCATTCATATTTGGACCCACTTTCCTTTTCAGTGTTCACAATTTTATAATAAATCATACAACCTACAGTACATGTATTAAGTAAGGCCAATAGTTATTTTGACAACTGAACAGAAGCGAAACCACAGCTCATAGTGGAGGAGTGCAAAAATCTAACAGGGTTGACAGTTGACTGCAGCTTTACCCTGAGTGAAAATAGTTTCTGGTTGAAAACCCTTTTGGACTAAAACCCTTTAGATAGTTTCCACATCACTGAAAATCCCTTATCTTGGGCCTTGGCAGCCATTTTTGATGGTAACTTAAAGGGATTTCATATGAATTTTATAGAAGGGTAAATTTTATTTTCTTGTAATTTCTTCATTTGTGGTCCAAAATTAAAAGCTATACACCATTGGAAAGCTCTTGAAATTTATATTTTTAAAATACAATATTTTTACAATTGATAAATGCACACAGAATCAATACACAAAAATAAATAAAACTATTGGCTCATACTTAAAACAAAATAAACAGTGTATCATTTTTGGTTGTATTTTTTTAACCTCTTAAACTATCAAAATATAGTTTTGATATTTAAAATACTTTATAAAAGCTATTATATTTGATATAAAATTCAGTAAAAAAGACTGAAAAATAAAAACTTAGTGGTGAGTTTAATACAGCACATATTTCCCGATTTCGGCCTGCATTAGCTTCTGCCCACAAAGATGGCTGCCTTAAAATGTCTTATCAGTGTCGATGACATCACATGGAAACTATCTATTCTAAGCTCAAATCATCATCATCATCATATCAGTTTATTTGTTCAGGCCATCAGTTATTCCTCTGATGAGGGTGGGGCCTGAGTGAATAAACAATTCATTCCTTAAGGAAATGATGGAGAATACAATCATGTACGGGAAATTTAAATTTATAGTAAAATGAACATTTAGACAGTGGCAATACCCTTAAAGGCTTTAACTATATTGGCTGGGTGAGCGGCAGCAGGCAAAACATTCCACTGTGTTATTATTCTTATATCAGTCGCATGCCAAAATATTCTGATCAGTTACAAAAGCCTTCATATCATCACTTGGCCTGTATTTACTTTGTTAATTTTTCAAAATTGTGGCACGTTATTATGTAAAATTTATACATAACTACCAAATAATGATACATACACAAGGTACATGTTCTTACCAAGTTGTGTTGTAGAAAACATCCAATCCAGTAATATACCCCAGAAGCAACATTTATCTTTGTCTAAGTTTACAATGAATGGATTTAAAATCTGGTACTTTTATGATACCATATTCACTTGTGTAATGGCCGCACCCTTAAAAAATGAACGCAAAATTTGAAGAAAAAATCCTAATTCAATGTAAAGGCCGCACAGTTTTTACAGCGGAGCTCCCCCGTATCGTCAATACCGCGAAATTGATAAAGACAATGACGGTCGTTCAGTAACTTACCAAGAAACGTTGAAAAAAATTTCATTAGCGTATAATAATTACTATTTATTTAGTAAAGGCGTGGATTGATTGGGACAGTTTTAAGATTGAGCTACTCATGTCTCTTCAAATATCAAGTGTCAATAAGATATTTCGTACCTTCTCAATATGTCACTGTCTTTTCTGGGGTCCAGCGGACAGGTGAGAATAACTTGTCAATTAGTGGCTCTGGGAGATGAGAATAACGTGTCAAATAGTGACAGTTGACAGTAACAGGTGATGTACAAACTTGTACCAATGATTGTGATTCTTAGTTACGTATGAATGGACCTTGAACTTTAAATCATTTATTTTTCATGGAAATACAATAAAAACAAAATTCTGTAAAAATTTAAAATATTTCTGTATACATGTAATTTCACAAACTTCTTTTAAAAAACCCTTAGTTCATATATGTACATTTTGCTTTGATCAAACGTCCTGTTAATTTCATATGGAGGTTTCCTTTTATTGACCGGCTGTATGGAGTTTAACATCAATATTTCCTGTCTATGAAATGCAACTTCAAAGAGATTGTCGGCTCGTATCAAAGCTGTGTTGTTTTGTCAGCTCGGCTATGAAATCCTTTGATATGCATGGTAATGTGCACGTGACAGCTGGGTGACATTGTTTGATGATGCAAACATTCAGAAATATGATACAAGAGATAAAACTAGGAAGTACCCGGTAATTTATAAATTATGGAATATGGAATATGCTCATGCTGGTTAGTGTTTTAATATTATGATGCATTTTTAAACAAAATGTTTGAACTAAATTAGATCGCTACCGGAAAAGCATAGAACGGCGCTATCTCGTTCATATCGTCCTTCAACCTCCTATTTAGAGAGCTCATCTGGTTATATCATGAAGTAAATGCATGGCGCCCCAAAAATCGGCAGAATCATTCTAGAAAAAATGTCCCAAGGCCTTACACCTGTAGAATGGCCGCAACCCCAACTCCTTAACAATAAAATCAGGTAAAAAAAGTGTGGCGTTTACACAAGTGAATACGGTAACTCATAATTTACTTGATAGATTTTTTAATATGATCTACCACTGTGGCAATCTAAGGTTAGAGTTTTGTCAAACAGTGTTTCTGCTTGTGGTGAAGAAAGTAAGACCTGATCCATATGGTCTATTTAAACATTCACACTAAATGATCCTATAGATTAATAGACAACAATCGACTTAGGGGTGCCAAATATGACTTTAAAGTTTCAAGAAATATTGATAGCTATGTCTAACAAAGGCTGTACAATTTTAAAAATGTCAACACTTAATAAAGACATACATAATATGTGACATAAGATGGTGTCTTTTCTGGGGATCAACATACTGCCCCCTTTTTCGTCCTATCTGGGGCAGTATGTGATGGAAATAAGTTGTTGTTTTTTTCAATTGTGATTTATATAATAGTTGTTAATTATACAGTAAATACTTTCTAGATGTATGTATTTACCACTGTTTAAGTCTATTTATTTGTATTTATGATCTCTATATACTCTCATTTACTTAAAGCACTGTCCCTTAAACTTGACCTGTTGTTCTCAACTTTCTCATGCAATGTGTGATACCTGTAACTTTTGGCGGGAATTCTACCTATATAGGCTCTCTGTTTTTGCCCACTCTTAGTCAGTCTAATGGACCTAAAGGTTAGCTACTTGCCTTCTTGTCAACCAGGTTGACCATCTCTCACACTCCTGTCCCGCTTTTTTCTATCTTTACTAAGTTTAGTTAATCAATAGATTAGATTACTAAAATTGTAGAAGATATAATAAAATTAAATATTCTGTAAATTTATCCTTGACTTTGCTATTGTTTTACACCCAAATAAAATATAAAGCTTAAATTGAACCTGGATTATTCAGGCCTAAATGAACAGTCCTGTTACAATAAATAACATCAGATTATTTTGTTAGTATTTTAACATTCTTTTGACTCTATAGTTAAAGTTAAAATATAATGACATGATTACTAAAACTATATTTAAACCACAACATAATTTTGTTTAAATCTCATAACCTCATGTGGTTCAAACTCAGGAGAACATTTATTTTGATATGTCCTCTGAAAAGCACCAGACCTGCATGAAGTGTGAACAAGTTACGGTATCTTAGGTACATATCAAAACTTGCAGGTTGTTATACTGATTTTTGAAAATGAAAGCTGAAATTCAGAAACAGCTACCACTAAAGGCTCTTCATTATAACACTAGATTATATATGTTTTAATGTGCTTGCTTAAATGCACTACTTGAACCATGACAGTCTTCATGTTAAGGATGTGTTTTAAGTAAATAAAAAATCTAAATTGTGTGAATGCCCATTTAATAATTGTATAGTCATTTAAAACTCACTCTAACTAGCAGATTATAAAATTTTGTTTTATTGTTGATGGTGTCATTCAATGTTATCAGAATTAAGAACCTTCAGATTTTATATGATATTTTTGCTTTACAATTCATCTTTACATGCAATTATTGAAGTTTATCATTCTTTATTTTCTTTAACCAGGTAAAGGTATTGGATCTGAGGTGGAGTCCTGTGTTAAACAGAATGTCTTCTGCAGAGGAATATATTATGAGGGCTGATGATTTGATCATTGAAAGTGAGCCTCTTGGTGTAGGTGGTTATGGCACTGTTCATAAAGCAAAACACATAAGGATTGGGAATGTTGCAGTCAAAAGATTTAGTGACAGTAAACAACTGCCTAAGAGGTGAGTTTTTATTTAGAAACACGTACAAATATCCACCATCCACCTACCATTTACCTGTGTACTTATTCAGTATTGTTTTGATATAATCTTATAACCATTATTATCATGATCATTACTCACCATCAAACATTGTAAACATACATATAAAAGACAAGCAATATGCTTTGAAATGTTTAATTTTTGCTTCTAATGACAATACTGCCAAATGGTTAGGTTATTCATACAAAGCAAGTGTACCGGTACGCTAAGGTCAGCAAGTACATCCAGAATAAAGGAATAATTTTTTCATTGAACTTAGATAAAGTAAACAAGTTTGTTTGTCATTTATAATATAATCTGCAGAAGTTACCGGTAATCCTGTGTGAATGCATCTCTTTAGCCTAACCTTTTCTAGCATAGTCATGCATGTAGTCGAAAAAACAAGTGATCAGAACACATTAAAGGCATTAAAATATGACCTTATCTGGCTTCATAGTGCAATGTTGATGAGTAAGGGGAGGGTATCAAAGGTGTGTTATACCCAGTTGGATACAGCCTTAGACTGCAGTGGTATCAGGAAAGGGGTGGGGATTAGAGCGTTACTGACCAATGGCAGTGCAGGAAGCCCATGTGCACCAAGTGGGACATATTGTTATACAGCCTCTTCCCCTATACATCTCTGTCAATCAAGTGTCCAGCTGTGATCTCACAGCTTGTTATCTTTGGGAGGACGCTAAAGAAGGTCAGTTTCAATGACCTCTCCTAATATGACATCCTCGTGTACATCACCATTTCTCATATTTTTACCCCTTGTCTGCAGCTGTGAATACTAAAGTTTCCATATCTGTACATTACAAGTTCTGTGCTGTATGTGTTACCAGGTTAAAGAATGCACTCATGAAGGAGTTCAAGCATCTGAAGCAGGCCGAGGGACATGAGAACATCCTGAAGGTGCATGGCATCCTGTTGGAGAATGACTGTTGCCTAGTTCTTGAGTACATGCTCTTTGGAAGTGTCGCCCATTTTCTTGAAGATTATCATGGTAAGTGGTGGTTAAACTTTTGTCAAAATATAAAAAATATTGGTATTAAAAAACTTATGCATTTAATTTGTTGTCAATAAAATAACTTTAAAAATACAATGTGAAATTGTTGTCTTCTGTGGGGAACTTAATTGTATAGAGCCACTATGTATACTACTTAATGCACTTATATATAAGTCCTTCTATTTGCGGTGGTCTGTTGCACAGTCACTTGAAATACTGTAACTCCATGACTGATAGTCATATGATAGACATTTTATCTGAACCAACTCCATAAATGTTTAATATCTTCCAGTTTGTCATGGTGTATATCACAAACAGTTCTTTGCACACACTCATAATGATAATGGACATCCTAAAATCAAAGACAAGTTTTTCATGTGTGCCTACAAGTAGAGCTACTGCTTGCTACATACAGAAGACTAAAGGAGACATAATTACATATTTTACATCTGATACGGACTTAACCTGTATAGCACAAGGTGCATGAAAATATTAAAGGTTTGTCTTTCACGAAAACGCAAAGATTATGACCTTTGAGTTATATGAGAACATGGTGGTGTGTCAATAAATCAGGGCAGGTAGAAATGTCCATTGATTAATTATTCCAATGACCCTCGCATGTGGATTATCATCAGATTATTTCATCAAATACATTGTTAATTGTAATCAATATTGCCAAAAAGCTACAGATTTTGCAGTAATAAATGCTAAGCTTTGAGTAAAGCCACAGCTGTATAAATCAAACAAATTTTGGGAATTTATCTTTAACAAATGAGACGGTTTATAGTTTATACTCTTCTTGTGCACTTTGGTAGTTGACATAGTTTGTAAAGATATGTAAGAAGTCCAATTATTACAGACTGTACTTTATTTTGTATTAGTGGATGTTGCCCTGCGAATGCGTATGACAAGTCAAGTGTTGTCAGTGATGGCATACCTGCATGGTCTAATACCACCATTCCTCCACCTGGACATCAAGGCAGACAATATTCTTGTTGACAAATATATGAATGCTAAGGTAGGTGACATGATAGATTATAATGAAATGCATTAATTCAGTGCCTATGTGCTATTTTCTTTCAATTTAATCTACTAGTGAGAAGCTTAACAGTGGCTTCCTCATGTTTAACACCAGATGTCAACCTTCAGAGGTGTACTGATGTACCTGTGTATGTGTGAAGTTCAACAGATTTCTGCTTGTAATAAGTCATTTTAAATGACTGTTCAGTTACTCTGTTAAGACTGGCTGGAAATTAGGTCTGGTTAGGGGCATCCATGGCTGGCTTTAACAGTTGCTGACTTTGAGCATTTCAGCCCTTTATTGTGTAGGCTTGAGGCCATACCAGTATGAGAACTTTCTTCAGGTCTTCCACCATAGTATAGTACCAAGATTCTACCCGGACATTTGTGTGCAGTCTTCATCAATAATAGCTGAATGTTCCCAATATACCCACAATTGTGTCCATAAATTAAATTGAAAAATAGAATACCGTATTTTCTCACTTATAAGACTGGGATTTTTCCTTCAAAGTGTGGGACTCGTATTATAGGCAGGGTCTAGTGACCTGGCAAAAAGTTTTCACGTTATTTTAGATCGAAAACATACCAAATAAACTTGTTAGCGGTTATGCAATGACCCAACGATCACCGATAATTTACCTTAATTGAACTTTGAATTCTGTCGGTCAACGATTAACTGTCTCACATACATTTCCCTTTGTTCTGCATGAAACGCGGCCGATTAACTGTTTCACATACCTTTCCCTTTGTTCTGCAAGAAACACGGCCGATTAACTGTCTCACATATATTTCCCTTTGTTCTGCATGAAACACGGCTTATTATCCGTCAGTAAACACTGAAACAAACTTTCAACTTCAGTCTGCCAAATACACCAAGCTGTAATTTACTTGACGTTTCTGTGTAGACTTGCCTCATTACACAGGTCAAGTGACTGGCTGAGATAAGCTGTTGTCAAGGTGATATCGATTGGAGCAATTTGACAGTGAGGGAGTGAACGATGTGTTTTTATAAGCAGCTGCCAATTACATTTCTCCATGAAATTATTGTTTGGCGGCATGTACACAGGAACGGTGCACTGTTCCCCGATATATCGTGTACTGTCATACCAGACTTGGTGACGTTCATCAAAGAAATTAATGTCATGCCGCCACGCGCTAAAGGATAACAGTGCAGCTGGGACTAGATACATCCCGCAATGTGTGAAAACTACAGTCACTGTTTACCAATTAACCCTTTTGTTGAGACAGCATGACTGGTCCTGTTCATTTTTCACATGGTCTTATAAGCAGGTTGAAGCAGAAACCAGCAATTTCATAGGTGAAGTAGGGGGTCATCTTATAAGCGAATAGTCATATAAGTGAGAAAGTACAGTAATCATGTTGTGTTGTTATAGTGAAGGCTGCACTTTATTTGTTTTAAATGCACTTGTACTCCAATTCTCAGTACACAGTAACAAGGTTGTCCTTTTAGATTCATGGGCATTACAGCCACAAATGCATGTGTTGCAACTAAGGAAACCAATGCTTTAAAAAAAGGCTGATCAGCAGATACAGTTGAACTATACCAGGGGAGAATAACAAGAACTTGAGCAGGCAAACAATATCATGCTTAATTTTATTCAAGGGAGTTTCAGTTCTCAGCAATTACTGTTGTCATAGTTTGCCATCTACTACTTGAATAAACTGCTCTTTCTAGCAAACCTTAAAAAATGTAAATCCTTTGAAACGCTTCTTTTCTTTAAAACACTTTAAAAACCTAAACAAATTTTCTTTTGCCCTTCAGACCTTTTTCACAGTTTTGTTACTACATGCTCTTTCATTCTGGTTAACTTCATTTTACTTTTGTCATCAGCTACTGATGGACCACTTATCACCAATTGTTTTGTCCATTTCATCACAGTACAAGCTGGCGGGCATTAGCAGAGATCAATCAATGATCATTATTAGATAGCTTCCAGCTATTGACAACTTGTTTAAACCATTGTCAGCTAGAGCTCCTCTATGCAGCCTGTGCAATCTTACTGATGGCTGATTTCCTTAATTTCTCAATTATACCTAGTAAAGTGGTGTTGATGGATAAGATTAATGAACTTAGCTCTTTCAGTTTATTTGCTTAGCTGCACTTCCCTTTTGAGGGTAGTTAGAACTATGAGGATAATCTTCCAGTCGGTTAAAATGACAACTTTGCTCAGATGCAGTGTTGTGTGGACAGCCTTCACTTTTCTCATCTGTACTTCCTCCTTTTCTATTTATTTGAACTGAACAAATATTCTTTATTAGGATGCACATTAGCTGGTGGTTTTGGCCTAGCCATTGCCTTTCTAGGCATGTTGTGCTAACAATGTCCCACTGTCAGAGCTTGCTTTCTGTCTAATCTGCCTCCTGTATTACTGACCATTGCCTTCCAGTTCTTACTTCAATCACTGCCTTGTGTTTGATTTCGTCTGCTGAATCTCAGAGGGTCACACTAAGTCATTCCTTGCTTACCATAACTGCTTTAATAGAGGCCAGAGGCAACTGCAACATTCCTGTCTGTACCACCCAACACTCTGGTGGCAAGTCAAAGCAGAATCTGAGGTTTTTGTTAATCACTGCTTCCAGGCTTGTCATAGTAGTTGTCAGAATCTCATACAGAATTAATTGCCAAAGCAGGTTTGACCAAGACCATCCTGGAAGATTTATTCTTCAAATTTACCTGGCAGGCCAGTTTTCTAAACTCTACTTAGACTAAATTTGAGCTTGTTTGTTTGTTTGTTTGTGGGATTCTGTTTTGATGTTGTCAGATCATCCAATAATCTCTTTTGTCTTGGACTTCATCTTTGATCCTCATGTCTCCCTTTCTCACACTTGAAAGCTGGAAGATATGGCAGTAATAAACAGGAATCACAGGAACAGTCACAATTCCTTTGTGAAGTGTCTGGTTGAGAAAGAGATGTTAAAGTCCCTGTAGTGGCTTCTGACTATTCTTTGACAGCTGCCAGGAACATGGTGGTATTTCAGAGACTTTCAAATAAGATACAACCTTTTTAAAATTAAGGATTTAAGAGCATTATATTCAGTTGCCATTCTCTTTAGTCTTTTGTATTTGTTTTAAGTCTGTATTCAGAATTTTGTATAAAAACATAGAAGACTAATAAATAATAATGTTATTGGAATTGATCTCAGTGGTATTCATTCAAAAAGTTGTGACAGTATATTTAACATTTTGTCTTTAAGAAGTCTACATGGAGTCGAAATTTAAGCTTATGATACTTACTTATATAATAAAAATATTGTTTAATAAACAAACATATATCATATTTTTTTGCAAAGGTGAGTGACTTTGGACTGGCTGAATGGAAGACGCTTACAATGACAGTAACACAAAGGGTCCCAGATCAGGGTCGTCCCTGCACTATCACTCACATAGCCCCAGAGGTGTTAGAAGATGTCAACATCGCTTCAAACACCAAACAGGATGTTTATGCTTTCGCTGTGACACTCTGGGAAATATTCTCTGGTGGAAAACCTTTTTATGGTATGTAGGCAATCGCACATAGAATTGCACATAGTTTAGATACACCTTTAACAAGTTCATATGTAATAGTATTACATATTAATTCTGAAAAAAAATATATCTTACTATATAAGACTAGTTATCATAACTTGATATTTTTAACCAGGTTTTCTTTAGGAAAATCCTGGCTATTAAATAAGGGTATTTCATTGGGTGGCGGGCGGGCGGGCGTCAACATTTCATTAAGTTTTAAGCTCTCCTGACCTGAACACTGCGTTCTCAAAGTGAGCTTTTCTGATACCGCTGGTTCTGTCGACCTATGTCCATCGTCCGTCGTGCAGCGTCAACATTATAGCTTGTGAACTCGCTAGAGGCCACAGTTTTTATCCAGTCTTCATCAATCTTGGTCAAATCGTTTGTCTGCATGAAATCAAATTATTGGGTCACCTGGGTCAAAAAGTAGGTCACTAGGTCAAATTTAAGGAAAAACTTGTAAACACACTAGAGACCACATTTATAGCCCAATCTTTACCAAACTTGGTCAGAATGTTTGTCTGCATGAAATCTTGGATGAGCTTGTAACTGGGTCGTGTGAGGTCAAAAAGTAGGTCACTAGGTCAAATCTTAGAAAAAAAAGTTTGTGAACACACTAGAGGCCATATTTATAAGCCAATCTTCATCAAACTTGGTCAGAATGCTTGTTTACATGAAATCTTGGATGAGTCCATTATTGGGTCACGTGAGGTCAAAAAGTAGGTCACTAGGTCAAATTTAGGAAAAAGCTTGTGAACACACTAGAGACCACATTTGTAGCCCAATCTTCACCAAACTTGGTCAGAATGTTTGCCTGCGTGAAATCTTGGATGAGTCCATAACTCGGTCACGTGGGGTCAAAAAGTTGGTCACTAGGTCTAATCTTAGCAAAAGCTTGTGAACACACTAGAGGCCGAATTTGTAGGCCAAATTTCATTAAACTTGGTCAGAATGTTTGTCTGTATGAAATCTTGGATGAGTTCATAATTGAGTCACCAGGGGTCAAAAAGTAGATCACTAGGTAAAATCTTAGAAAAGGCTTGTGAACACTCTAGGGGCCACATTTATAGGCCAAACTTCATCAAACTTGGTCAGAATGTTTGCATGAAATCTTGGACGAGTTCAGTATGGATCATGTGGGGTCAAAAAGTAGTTCATTTGGTCAAATCTTAGAAAAAGCTTGTGAACACACTATAGGCCCCATTTAGGACCCATTCTTCACCAGACTTGATCAGAATGTTTGCCTGCATTAAATCTTGGATGATTTCATAACTGGGTCACGTGGGTCAATAAGTAGGTAAGTAGGTCAAATCTTAGAAAAAGCTTGTAAACTCACTAAAGACCACATTTATAGCCCAATCTTCACCAAATTTGATCAGAATGTTTGTCTGCATGAAATCTTGGATGAGTTTATTGGTCACATGGGGTCAAAAAGTAGGTCACGTGGTAAAATCTTAGAAAAAGCTTGTGAACACTCTAGAGACCACATTTACAGGCCAAACTTCATCAAACTTGGTCAGAATGTTTGCATGAAATCTTGGACGAGTTCAGTATGGGTCATGTGGGGTCAAAAAGTAGTTCACTAGGTCAAACCTTAGAAAAAGCTTGTGAACACACTATAGGCCACATTCATAGCCTAATCTTCACCAAACTTGATCAGATTGTTTGTCTGCATCAAATCTTGGATGATTATATTATTGGGTCATGTGGGGTCAAAAGTAGGTCACATTTTAGAAAAACCTTGTGAAAACACTTAAGACGCCACTTTGATGGCCCAATCTTCCCCAAACTTGGCCAGCATGTTTGCCAGTATGAAATCTTACGTATGTTTTGAAGTGAGTCATGTAGATTCAGTAGGTTACTTGGTAAAATTCTAGAAAATGTTATCAACCCAGTGGCCAATCTTCACCAAAATTTCTAAAGTAAATAACTCTTAATTACTTGCTGCCAGATTCGAGCCTACTAAAAGCCTGTGTCATCAGGTAAGCAATTAAGGGCCATCATGGCCCTCTTATTTTTTACTTAAAGTAGTAAGTATGATTTGTTATTTACTTAATGTTTAAGTGCAAGGTTTGACTTGTGTTTTGCTTAATGTTGAAGGTGTGATTAATTGTTTACTTAATATTAAAGTGGAAGGTGTACCTTGCACATTGTGGCAAGTATGACTTCTTGTTCACTTGGTATTAAAGGGTGACTTGAATATATTTCTTGATATTAAAATGGTGCATGTGAAATGTATTATATTCTTGGTGTGACCTTTATTCTGATTTAAGGAAAGCAAAACTCCTTGATAAGGGTAGCTGTGCTGAATGGACAACGACCTGAAATGACAAAACTGTGCCCTGACTGCCCAGATTTCATCAAGACCATGATTTCTCGATGCTGGGACCGTAACCCTGATGCTCGACCCTCATTTGCTGGTATGTGTACAACTGTTATCACATGATACATTACATTCATCATTTGACTCTCACCTTTAAGGCTAACAATTAACTTGCATAGGTAATTCAAATATTTAAACCTCTAAATATGAAATAAATTCTCATACTTAATTTTCAAGAAAAGAAAAAAAATACTGAAAAAATTACAAAAGACTGAACCATCCAAAGATGTTACTAATATAGCTGTGGTGGAAAATCTATTTCCATATGGGTTGTTTCACGTAGTCCATGAACTTAAATATTATATTGCTACTTGCTTAGGGAACCTTCCATGTATGTACGAGTATATAAAAATTAAAAAAAATAATGATATAGAAATGTTTTCCTATTTCAACATTTCGTCTCAAACACTTAACATCACTTTACCTGAAATAAGTTATGAATAAAATAAGTAATATATAAATAATGCAAGTTAATAGAAATGAAATTTTGGCCATTTATCAATTTATTTGACTTTTAAGAGCAAATACAGGACTTAATTGGCAAACAAGTGTATTTTTCTTCATTTGTGTATAAGGAATAACCAGTTTTTCATTGTTCATATTATTCTTTGTTATGAATTCAATATTACTGTGTTTAAGTATGTTTTATTATGCATGAAAAATCCTAAATGTGATTTTTGCTCCTGGATGAGTTATAAAAAAGAGTTCATCATAGGATTGCATATGAGATCAAGGGATCCTAACTTGCTGGTGACCAGCTTAAGGGAAACTGGTCAAAACTTTTTTCTGGTAAACAAGATCACCTTGGGATTAGAATCTTAAGATTTTACATCCAATCCTATGACAGATTCTGTTAATCTGAAGCCTTTTATAATTAAGGAAAATATATTCTGCATAACTTGTAAATGAAAGTATTATAAAAAGTGTGTAAATGCAGTATGTTATAGTTTCTGTGCTAAGGGTTTTGTATGGTAAAACATTTGGCCATCTATGTCAGATTGTTGTACTTGTTCACACTCGAAATTTACAAATTGACAAAATCTTCATTATTTTTTTAAAATGAATGAAAACAGTCACTTCTAATGGTAAAAGTTCATAATCAAAACTTAAAAATTGAAACAAGAAAAAATAAATAATTGCGGCATACTGAGATTGAACCAGCAACCTTAAGTACAGCCAAACCCTGCTAGAACACCAAAATTAACAGATCAGTCAAACTGAACTGCCGATCCCGGCATTTTGACAATAAGTGTGTCATTGTTAGTGTGTACTTGTAAACAGCTGATGTTAGGTTTATTTAATTGACTGCTTTATTTCATAAATAATTTATGTTAAATTGGCCAATTGTTGTTTTATTGATTGTTTATAATTTCTTTTTTCAGAGTTTTTTTTATAATGATTTACATTTTTTGATCCTACAAGAAGACCCTCACTACCTTAAACAACAATTGTTTATGACTTGGTTGCACTTGACATCATTGAATTTCCAATCATTATTTTTTTTCCATCTCCATGTCACAACAGTTATAACTGCTCTCGTAAACTAATCTCATTTTTTTATCTGAAAACATAATAACATAATGTTACAATTATGTAAAAGTATTGATTTTTTCTTTCCTTTTTATAATTGGAGATACCAAGCATGTTTGTTACAACTTAAATTTAATTAATTGATATCATACACATGTTGCATTGATTTTCTTATCAAAACAAACAATAAGTGATATGGAGCCATAAAAGAAAAGAGATGCAAATTTCTGGTTTTTATACATATTGAAATCATCATCACAAATACTTAGATAACCCTTGTCTGAACAAGTTATCAACAAACGTTGATATATATGTAGAGACTTACAAAAACTTAAATAATAACAAATTGGTTTAAATAATGTAATTTGTTCACAAAAATGTCTTAAATAAATTTTTCTTTCCCTTGAACTCCAGCCTCCTTGAATTGGAAGCCCATTGCCGTGGGTGTTTGAGTGACTGAGGTTTGATTGTTTAAGAGTAGAGCACAGAAAATGCAATTTAATTCTAATAGAGGAATTCAAAATGAGGGTCTACCTAAAACAGTGATCTGTGCCACTCAGACACTCACCAATGAATTGCTCGCTAAAAAACAATAAGGGTCCACCATTGTGTGGGAAAACTTGGATTAATATGACTTAGTGTACAAGCGGTTTATACGGCTGTAGAAAATAAGATGATTGTTAAAAATTACATTGTTGGACAAATAAACTAACTAGATTAAATAATTCCTGAAAAGTTAATCCTGACTTTGATGCCATGACTTTGATGCCAAAACTAATGCATAACAACACTTAGTTTTAGGTAAATCCATGTCATAAAGTGAAACAGTTCCTCCTGTGTAATATGCATCACACCTACGGTTATATATTATTGTATTTAGGGCCGATAAAACAATGTTAATTATAGTTCCATTGTATAAATAACTGATTTAATGTACATATTTTATTTTAAAAAAGAGACTTAAATATCCATACAATATCTATTTTTATTAGTCACACCTGACCTTTTATTAGACATAGGCCATTATGTGCAGCTTCTCTGGTCATCTCAGACAAGCTGTTTCACCTATAAATACATATGCACTATTTTCACCCTTTCATAAAAACATTTTCATTAAAATTATTTGCGTTGCGGGATGAATTGTAATAATTATTGATTAAAATGAAATTCATATTAACTAAGTACATCCACTATTCAAAACAACTTAGATGGCACCTGAATCTTAGATGGCATCTGGAACTTAGATGTAAAGCTGAATGATTATATGGTTCATATCACTATACTCTGTATTAGGGTCACACAGGTTACTGGAGCAACATTTGGCTTTAGATGTTCATATCACTATACTCTGTATTAGGGTCACACAGGTTACTGGAGCAACATTTAGCTTTAGATGTTCATATCACTATACTCTGTATTAGGTCACACAGGTTACTGGAGCAACATTTGGCTTTAGATGTTCATATCACTATACTCTGTATTAGGGTCACACAGGTTACTGGAGCAACATTTGGCTTTAGATGTTCATATCACTATAGTATATTCTGTATAAGGTCACGTAGGTTACTGGAGCAACATTTGGCTTCAGATGTTCATATCACTATACTCTGTATTAGGTCACATAGGTTACTGGAGCAACATTTAGCTTTAGATGTTCATATCACTATACTCTGTATAAGGTCACATAGGTTACTGGTGCAACATTTGGCTTTAGATGTTCATATCACTATACTCTGTATTAGGTCACATAGGTTACTGGAGCAACATTTAGCTTTAGATGTTCATATCACTATACTCTGTATAAGGTCACATAGGTTACTGGAGCAACATTTAGCTTTAGATGTTCATATCACTATACTCTGTATAAGGTCACATTGGTTACTGGAGCAACATTTGGCTTTAGATGTTCATATCACTATACTCTGTATTAGGTCACATAGGTTAATAGAGCAACATTTAGCTTTAGATGTTCATATCACTATACTCTGTATTAGGTCACGTAGGTTACTGGAGCAACATTTAGCTTTAGATGTTCATATCACTATACTCTGTATAAGGTCACATAGGTTACTGAAGCAACATTTGGCTTTAGATGTTCATATCACTATACTCTGTATTAGGTCACATAGGTTACTGGAGCAACATTTAGCTTTAGAAGTTCATATCACTATACTCTGTATTAGGTCACGTAGGTTACTGGAGCAACATTTGGCTTTAGATGTTCATATCACTATTCTCTGTATTAGGTCACATAGGTTACTGGAGCAACATTTAGCTTTAGATGTTCATATCACTATACTCTGTATTAGGTCACATAGGTTACTGGAGCAACATTTAGCTTTAGATGTTCATATCACTATACTCTGTATAAGGTCACATAGGTTACTGGTGCAACATTTGGCTTTAGATGTTCATATCACTATACTCTGTATTAGGTCACATAGGTTACTGGAGCAACATTTAGCTTTAGATGTTCATATCACTATACTCTGTATAAGGTCACATAGGTTACTGGAGCAACATTTAGCTTTAGATGTTCATATCACTATACTCTGTATAAGGTCACATTGGTTACTGGAGCAACATTTGGCTTTAGATGTTCATATCACTATACTCTGTATTAGGTCACATAGGTTAATAGAGCAACATTTAGCTTTAGATGTTCATATCACTATACTCTGTATTAGGTCACGTAGGTTACTGGAGCAACATTTAGCTTTAGATGTTCATATCACTATACTCTGTATAAGGTCACATAGGTTACTGAAGCAACATTTGGCTTTAGATGTTCATATCACTATACTCTGTATTAGGTCACATAGGTTACTGGAGCAACATTTAGCTTTAGAAGTTCATATCACTATACTCTGTATTAGGTCACGTAGGTTACTGGAGCAACATTTGGCTTTAGATGTTCATATCACTTTTCTCTGTATTAGGTCACATAGGTTACTGGAGCAACATTTAGCTTTAGATGTTCATATCACTATACTCTGTATTGGGTCATACAGGTTACTGGAGCAACATTTGGCTTTAGATGTTCATATCACTATACTCTGTATTAGGTCACATAGGTTACTGGAGCAACATTTGGCTTTAGAAGTTCATATCACTATACTCTGTATTAGGTCACACAGGTTACTGGAGCAACATTTAGCTTTAAATGTTCATATCACTATACTCTGTATTAGGGTCACACAGGTTACTGGAGCAACATTTAGCTTTAGATGTTCATATCACTATACTCTGTATTAGGGTCACACAGGTTACTGGAGCAACATTTAGCTTTAAATGTTCATATCACTATACTCTGTATTAGGGTCACAAAGGTTACTGGAGCAACATTTGGCTTTAGATGTTCATATCACTATACTCTGTATTAGGTCACATAGGTTACTGGAGCAACATTTGGCTTTAAATGTTCATATCACTATACTCTGTATTAGGGTCACACAGGTTACTGGAGCAACATTTGGCTTTAGATGTTCATATCACTATACTCTGTATTAGGTCACACAGGTTACTGGAGCAACATTTGGCTTTAGATGTTCATATCACTATACTCTGTATTAGGTCACACAGGTTACTGGAGCAACATTTGGCTTTAGATGTAATTCCTGTCCCAATGGTATCACTTCTAGCTCTGTGGTCAGCTTTCTCTCTGCATTGTTACCACTATTAGTCTTGAGAAGTAAAAACATGGTTTACTTCACTTTTAATGAAATTCCACTGATATTTCTATGATTTGAAAGTGATAAATAAATCAAGATTATGTGCCTGCCTGTATTATTACCTGTGTTTTACAATCTCCAACTTCTTTCTAGGCTGCTTGTTACTTTTAGGCACAAGCATTTTAGTAGATAGGGAAAGATAAAAATATAGGGGCTAAAGTTACTGCTCCTGTTTCATTCACATATAATAAAAACCAGATAAGTTACTTTAGCCTATCAAATGATGAAGAAAAACATGAACACAGGTAACTTGTACTCGTGATAACTTCCAGGATCTGTTTAACAGCATTTTACCCATCATTTTGATGTGTATGATTACATACAGAAGGTTTGATTGTGTCATTACAGAGCTGTGTAAAGAAATGGACAAAGAGTTTCCAAAGTATAGAGAGAAGATACTAGTAGCGCTGCAGTCAGTAAGGCAACAGATTTGTAGTATTCATGTAAGTGAGAATTCTACAGTACACATACCTTCATGCTTTTTTAATAAATTCCTATGATATAGGAACAATAAAAAATGTATAGAACTCATTATTAAAATTAAATAACTATAAGAAAAAAAATACTAAAACAATGGCAGTTTAACTAATTCTTTTAGAGATGTTTTATCATTGCATGATTACAGTAGAGTTAGTGTTAATTTTGATAGTACCTTTTCTTATTTACCTATACAGTAAACAGATATTGTAATGTTTTACAATGCAAGCAATGGCAGCAAGATTGAGTCAAACTTGATTGGAAGTTATAATAAACATAATGACCATGCCATGCACTATGTTGAATCCCCAGTATCTGATCATTTAAATGTATCATCTAATCTCCAAGGGCATATATCCTGCTTGCAGGCCGTTAATGATGATCAGTACCTAGACACCTCTTATCTGGATGAAGAACCAATGGGGGAGGGACCCACTACTTCTAATATTGCTGCTGATGCTGCTAGTAGTGTTGCTGTTAATAGTACAGCAACTGGTGCGGCTCACTCTGACTTAAATGATGATGATAATGATGAAACAGGCTCTCTTGCTGCCACTAAAGTTCCATCAACAGCAGTCAGCACACCATCACCTGACGTTGATCTATGCCCCCCTGCCCTGGATGTATATGGTGAGCAGCCATCTATCGCACAACATGTGTTTCCCAGACTTAGCAACCCGCTAAAACCGAATAGAAGGATCACACCAAACTTTCAAAGGATTGAGAACTTGCCTGCACCTGATAAACAGATCAGACAGGTTTTACAAAGTGCTCCAGCTCTTGAGCTTGTAAACTCTTTCTTTGATGAAAGCCTGGTTTGTAGTGATGTAGAGAAAGAACTGCTAAAAGATCAAGACAGGTTACGAGAGTATATTGAGAAAGACACTGACCTTCGGAGGGACATAATGCAAGGCAATGGTCGATTCTTCTCCTGTCTGAATAGTCCTACTTATCATGAGACAGTGCACAGGGGTCGACTGGCTGAGCAGCACAAGAGTACCATGATCACTTCTGTCATAGATCAAGAAGAAAGGGATAAGTTTAGAACACAACGGCATAGCACTATGAGGAATAGCAAATATGAAGAGAAGCTGCAAAGGAATGGGCTAGGGCAGAAATTGACAATGGCCTTGCGAGACCCACCAATCCTGAAGGACATCCTTAGTAAAGAGAAGCAGGAAGGTAGTGGAGAAAAGTTCCAGTTGCTGGATAAAGAGGTGGTGAATGCAGCAAAGGATCCTGTACTGGTTTCTATCATACTCAACAGGGACAGGGAAGCTCGAGAGGCAGCAATGAGGTAACGAATATCCCTGCATTCCTCTTTAACATCCTCATGTTAATTACTTTTTATTTTTGTACAACTACATGCAAAAGTAACATTTTGATAGAGATTTTGTGGAAAATAGTGAAGATTCTGATCATCCAGCAGCCAGACAAATTTTCCAAACAGGATAAACACTGTGTGCTGTTTGTCACAAGTAATGTATATTGCTTTATTGAAATTAACTAGACACATAACAATAAAATAGGCTGAAAAAAGTAAAGACCCAGATCAGCAAACTTCCAAAGTTTTTTTTATTAGAATCTACACAGTTAATAAAGACTTTGCAGAAAATCATTAAGATCATATTTAGACAAATCCTTGTATTATGTTACAAATTCATGCTCTATCTTTTTTCTAATGATGATTTCTAATTATAATTTCTATCATCACTATATTCCTTTGTACATATGTATATTTTTTCTGTTATCAACATTTTATAACTTTCTTGTATGGTGTTTTTAAATGCTATATTTTGCTGTTTTGCAGGTATTCTGAAGTCATAATGATGCTTGTGAGTGAGAATCAAACAAGTTACAGAGACAATCTGCGAGAATCCAGAGGGTAATTAAATTTTGTAATAAAATGTTACTTAGCAAGAATTTACATTACATTTTCAAATAAAATAGTGCAGATTTAGGTCACAAAGATTTATTGAATAGGAAAAACAACAACTGCTGTATGTTACACACGATGAAGTGTTCTAACTCAACATAAAGTACTTTTCTTGATCCCAAGGTTGTGGTACATCCCTATAGTTTGTTTGTTTGGTTCTAAGGTTGTATGGTCATAATACTCCTTCAAAGGCTTGTGTGTTTGGTCTCATTATTATATGATCATTGTACACCACCCAGGCATGTTTGTTTGGTTCGAAGGCTGTTTGGTCGTGGTACACCCCACAAGGCTTGTTTGTTTGGTTCCAAGGTTGTTTATTCATGGTACATCCCACAAGCCTTGTTTGTTTGGTTCCAAGGTTGTTTATTCATGGCACACCCCACAAGACTTGTTTGTTTGGTTCCAAGGTTGTTTGATCATGGCACACCCCACAAAACTTGTTTGTTTGGTTCCAAGGTTGTTTGGTCATGGCACACCCCACAAGACTTGTTTGTTTGGTTCCAAGGTTGTTTGGTCATGGTACACCCCACAAGGCTAGTTTGTTCGGTTCCAAGGTTGTTTATTCATGGCACACCCCACAAGACTTGTTTGCTTGGTTCCAAGGTTGTTTGGTCATGGCACACCCCACAAGACTTGTTTGTTTGGTTCCAAGGTTGTTTATTCATGGCACACCCCACAAGACTTGTTTGTTTGGTTCCAAGGTTGTTTATTCATGGCACACCCCACAAGGCTTGTTTGTTTGGTCTCAGGGTTGTGGTACACCCCTCAACACTTGTTCTTTGGTCCCAAGGTTGTATGGTTATGGTACACCCCACAAGGTTTGTTGTTTGGTCTCAATGTTATCTGGTCATGGGGCCCCCACAAGTCTTGTTTGTTGTCAAGATTGAATGGTCATGGTACATCCCTCAATGTTATTTGTTTGTTTGTTCAAAAGGCTGTATGGTTGTGGTATACCCATCAAGTTTTGTTTCTTTTTGGTCTATATTTATTTATACTATTTATTCTAATGAATCAAGAAAGTATTTTATTGACAATATTTACAAAAAATAATTTTAAAAATTGTTAAGTTTGAATATTTTGTCTTTGTACGGTGTTTCTCCTCCCATTTTCTGATTAAAGTGCATCATCGATAAAAGAAGATGTTAACTTGTCACTTATATATATATATATCTCACAGACTGAACTCACATAAATCTTAACATTGTTGCCATTCACCAATTTAAGTTATTATGAAACTCTGGTAGCACGTTTTTCAGCAAAAAGTAATAAGGTGTACTTTGAAGTTATGCTGGCACTATTTGCTACACAAGATTAAGAAGAAAAGCAACACAAATCATGTGTTTACCAAATAGAACCAATTGATTGATCCATCTTTGCTCATGACTTTATTAGAAAAATGTAAGCAAGACAGTCTACAACATATTACATTGATAAGGCTTTCACTAAACAGCTGTGCATGTTGTCTGAGTGACGCTGGTTGTAAGGCATATTAGAAGCAGTTTTTACATGAGCCCAACTTGGGGTAGTGCTATAAACAGGTTAAAGCCAAAACAAAACTTATATTAGAGTGTATAGGCTCTTATCAAAGTATAGGAATTATTTTAAATGTTTTATAAAAGAGATGTGTTTTTTTTAATAAAAGTGAAATGTTGGTTATGAGATAAAGAAAGTAATTAAAATCATGTACTACCAGTGCTGTAAAATTAAAACAGATCTTATAATTTCACCACACAGGCCAGACAGGGGCAATGGACGGAAGAGTCATGGCTCAAATAAGGCAGCCAGTGATATTGACACACAACTTTTGTTTGAAAAGATGGGTAAGATTGTCACAGCTACCTCAGGTTCTCGTCTAGTCTAACGTTCATGCATAACTTACAATGACAACACAAATGTTTAATCATTGCATGCAAAACTATAATTGCATTTATCTGAACAATAATGAATTGTGTAATTTGAATGATCTTCATAAACACTAAGTAAATTTGTTTACTTGTATTTTCATAAATTTATTGTTTTTTAGAACTTCTTATTGATAAATTACTGTATATAGTCATTATTTACCTTTTTTATATTGCAGCTTCTCTGGATATTGAGCAGGTTTGTATAATTTTGTTTAAACATCTGTTCAGTTAATTAAGTTTGCATTTTTCTAACTTTTGCAAAGGTAAATAAATTAATACAGCATTAAATTGTTAATGCTGCAACTGTATTTATCTGCAAAAATGTTATCCTTTAAAGTATTTTGCTGACTTCAGAAGTAATATGATATTTGAAAATGTAACAAATGTTTCCAGTATTTGTTTAACCATAAGTATCTGCAGCCTGGGAATCCAAAAACTGCTTGAATATATAACACATGGATACATCCATGAAAAACATTATAATGATAAGCTGGTGTGTGAAATAGCATGTTGAGTGTCTGAGATAGTGTGTCATGGGTCATGTTGAGTGTCTGAGATAGTGTGTCATGGGTCATGTTGAGTGTGTGAGATAGTGTGTCATGGGTCATGTTGAGTGTCTGAGATAGTGTGTCATGGGTCATGTTGAGTGTCTGAGATAGTGTGTCATGGGTCATGTTGAGTGTGTGAGATAGTGTGTCATGGGTCATGTTGAGTGTGTGAGATAGTGTGTCATGGGTCATGTTGAGTGTCTGAGATAGTGTGTCATGGGTCATGTTGAGTGTCTGAGATAGTGTGTCATGGGTCATGTTGAGTGTGTGAGATAGTGTGTCATGGGTCATGTTGAGTGTGTGAGATAGTGTGTCATGGGTCATGTTGAGTGTGTGAGATAGTGTGTCATGGGTCATGTTGAGTGTGTGAGATAGTGTGTCATGGGTCATGTTGAGTGTGTGAGATAGTGTGTCATGGGTCATGTTGAGTGTCTGAGATAGTGTGTCATGGGTCATGTTGAGTGTGTGGAATAGTATGTCATGGGTCATGTTGAGTGTGTGAGATAGTGTGTCATGGGTCATGTTGAGTGTGTGAGATAGTGTGTCATGGGTCATGTTGAGTGTGTGGAATAGTATGTCATGGGTCATGTTGAGTGTCTGAGATAGTGTGTCATGGGTCATGTTGAGTGTGTGAGATAGTGTGTCATGGGTCATGTTGAGTGTCTGAGATAGTGTGTCATGGGTCATGTTGAGTGTGTGAGATAGTGTGTCATGGGTCATGTTGAGTGTCTGAGATAGTGTGTCATGGGTCATGTTGAGTGTGTGGAATAGTATGTCATGGGTCATGTTGAGTGTGTGAGATAGTGTGTCATGGGTCATGTTGAGTGTCTGAGATAGTGTGTCATGGGTCATGTTGAGTGTGTGAGATAGTGTGTCATGGGTCATGTTGAGTGTCTGAGATAGTGTGTCATGGGTCATGTTGAGTGTGTGAGATAGTGTGTCATGGGTCATGTTGAGTGTCTGAGATAGTGTGTCATGGGTCATGTTGAGTGTGTGGGAATAGTATGTCATGGGTCATGTTGAGTGTGTGAGATAGTGTGTCATGGGTCATGTTGAGTGTCTGAGATAGTGTGTCATGGGTCATGTTGAGTGTCTGAGATAGTGTGTCATGGGTCATGTTGAGTGTCTGAGATAGTGTGTCATGGGTCATGTTGAGTGTCTGAGATAGTGTGTCATGGGTCATGTTGAGTGTCTGAGATAGTGTGTCATGGGTCATGTTGAGTGTGTGAGATAGTGTGTCATGGGTCATGTTGAGTGTCTGAGATAGTGTGTCATGGGTCATGTTGAGTGTGTGGAATAGTATGTCATGGGTCATGTTGAGTGTCTGAGATAGTGTGTCATGGGTCATGTTGAGTGTCTGAGATAGTATGTCATGGGTCATGTTGAGTGTGTGGAATAGTATGTCATGGGTCATGTTGAGTGTGTGGAATAGTATGTCATGGGTCATGTTGAGTGTCTGAGATAGTGTGTCATGGGTCATGTTGAGTGTGTGAGATAGTGTGTCATGGGTCATGTTGAGTGTGTGAGATAGTGTGTCATGGGTCATGTTGAGTGTCTGAGATAGTATGTCATGGGTCATGTTGAGTGTGTGGAATAGTATGTCATGGGTCATGTTGAGTGTCTGAGATAGTGTGTCATGGGTCATGTTGAGTGTCTGAGATAGTATGTCATGGGTCATGTTGAGTGTGTGGAATAGTATGTCATGGGTCATGTTGAGTGTCTGAGATAGTGTGTCATGGGTCATGTTGAGTGTGTGGAATAGTATGTCATGGGTCATGTTGAGTGTGTGGAATAGTATGTCATGGGTCATGTTGAGTGTCTGAGATAGTGTGTCATGGGTCATGTTGAGTGTGTGGAATAGTGTGTCATGGGTCATGTTGAGTGTGTGAGATAGTGTGTCATGGGTCATGTTGAGTGTCTGAGATAGTGTGTCATGGGTCATGTTGAGTGTGTGGAATAGTATGTCACGGCTAGGTCATGTTGAGTGTGTGAGATAGTGTGTCACGGGTCATGTTGAGTGTGTGAGATAGTGTGTCATGGGTCATGTTGAGTGTGTGAGATAGGGTGATCACGGGTCATGTTGAGTGTGTGAGATAGTGTGTCATGGTCTTGAGTGTGTGAGATAGTGTGTCATGGGTCATGTTGAGTGTGTGAGATAGTGTGTCATGGGTCATGTTGAGTGTGTGATAGTGGGTCATGGGTCATGTTGATGTGTGGAATAGTATGTCACGGCTAGGTCATGTTGAGTGTGTGAGATAGTGTGTCATGGGTCATGTTGAGTGTGTGAGATAGTGTGTCATGGGTCATGTTGAGTGTGTGAGATAGTGTGTCATGGGTCATGTTGAGTGTGTGAGATAGTGTGTCATGGGTCATGTTGAGTGTCTGAGATAGTGTGTCATGGGTCATGTTGAGTGTCTGAGATAGTGTGTCATGGGTCATGTTGAGTGTGTGAGATAGTGTGTCATGGGTCATGTTGAGTGTGTGGAATAGTATGTCATGGGTCATGTTGAGTGTCTGAGATAGTATGTCATGGGTCATGTTGAGTGTCTGAGATAGTGTGTCATGGGTCATGTTGAGTGTGTGGAATAGTATGTCATGGGTCATGTTGAGTGTGTGAGATAGTGTGTCATGGGTCATGTTGAGTGTGTGAGATAGTGTGTCATGGGTCATGTTGAGTGTGTGGAATAGTATGTCATGGGTCATGTTGAGTGTGTGAGATAGTATGCCACAGCTAGGTCATGTTGAGTGTGTGGAATAGTATGTCATGGGTCATGTTGAGTGTGTGGAATAGTATGTCATGGGTCATGTTGAGTGTGTGAGATAGTGTGTCATGGGTCAGGTTGAGTGTGTGGAATAGTATGTCACAGCTAGGTCATGTTGAGTGTCTGAGATAGTATGTCACAGGTCATGTTGAGTGTGTGAGATAGTTTGTTACAGGTCATGTTGAGTGTGTGAGATAGTATGTCACAGGACATGTTGTGTGAGATAGTATGTTCAGGTCTTATTGAGTGTGTGAGATAGTATGTCACAGGTCATGTTGAGTGTGTGAGATAGTATGTCACAGGTCATGTTAAGTGATGTTAAGTGTGTGAGAAAGTATGTCACAGGTCATGTTGAGTGTGTCAGAAAGTATGTCACAGGTCATGTTAAGTGATGTTAAGTGTGTGAGAAAGTATGTCACAGGTCATGTTAAGTGATGTTAAGTGTGTGAGAAAGTATGTCACAGGTCATGTTAAGTGATGTTAAGTGTGTGAGAAAGTATGTCACAGGTCATGTTAAGTGTGTGAGAAAGTATGTCACAGGTCATGTTGGGTGTGTGAGATAGTTTGTTACAGGTCATGGTGTGTGTGAGATAGTATGTTATGGTTCATGTTGAGTGTGTGGATTAGCATGTCACAGCTAGGTCATGTTGAGTGGGTGGATTAGCATGTCACAGGTCATGTTGAGTGTGAGATAGTATGTCATGGGTCATGTTAAGTGTGTGAGATAGTATGTCAAGGTCATAATGGGTGTGTGAAAAAGTATGTCACAGGTTGTGTTGAGCATAAGATTGTATGTCACAGGTCATGTCATGTGTGTGAGATAATATGTCATAGGTTGTGTAAAATGTGTAACATAGTATGTCACAGGTCATGTCGTGTGTGTGAGATAATATGTCATAGGTTGTGTAAAGTGTGTTACATAGTATGTCACAGGTTGTGTTGAGCATAAGATTGTATGTCACAGGTCATGTCGTGTGTGAGATAATATGTCATAGGTTGTGTAAAGTGTGTAACATAGTATGTCACAGGTCGAGTTGACTGTATGAGATAGTATGTCAAAGTTTGTGTTTGGTATAAGATAGTATGTTTCAGATCATGTTGGGGGTGTGGGTATATCATGGTTCATGTCTTGTGTGTGAGATAGTATGTCACAGGTCATGTAGTGTGTGTGAGATAGTATGTCATAGGTCGTGTAGAGTGTGTGAGATAGTATATCACAGGTCATGTCTTGTGTGTGAGATAGTATGTCATAGGTCATGTAGAGTGTGTGAGATAGTATGTCACAGGTCGAGTTGACTTTATGAGATAGTATGTCACAGTTATGTGTTGAGACACTTACAAAATGGACACTTACAAATGGACAATAACAATATACATGAAAACTAAACAGGAAGCACTGGTAGCACATACCCCTACTAAGAGGATATGTCTTCTGACATTAAATTAACAAATCATTGTCTGGCTCCAGGATTAACTTAAATATAGAAAAAAATAATTACAAATATATTGATTATATTTGAGGATAGTCTAACCATATCTGAATATTAGAAACAGTTCTGGATCCAATGCTGGTTCAAATCTGGAATGCAATATGAATATTTAGAGTCTTTGATGCTGAAATGAAGCCTGACTACAGTATATAATTTATAATTATTTGGTCTCACTTCTCCGGAAATATAAAACTAATGAACAATTATCAACTAACTGTCAACCAATTAGACAGAAAATGTCACTATTCTTAAAATAACTGCAACTGTATAAAAATGATGCAAAATAATGCAAAAGGTTAACCAACTGAAATACTGAAAAGTTTAACACATTTGTACAAAAAATTCTAAACTTTGGGAGTTTTCTGATCCTGGTAAATTGTCTGACCAAGGGGTTTCGAGTTGATCCTTGTCATATATTTTTGTCACTGAATACAATAGAAGGATCAGGTTGAGCAAAAATGCTTCGACTTGGGACTGTAGAAGGGACAGAGTTTTCAGCAGACATTTATTTATTTGAAATATTAGGCATGTTCTCTAATACTTGTCTTTGTGTCAGTGCTATTACCTTGAGAAGGCACATTCCAATTAAAGTCTGTACAAAAGGTGTAGATCCAGATCAGCCATGTGATAAGGGTAGGTGTGGACTTATTTGATAAGGGTAGGGTATGGTATTATGTGATAAAGGTAGGTGTGGTATCATGTGATGAGGGTAATGTGGTATTATGTGATTAGGGTAGGTGTGGTATTGTGTGATTAGGGTAGGTGTGGTATTATGTGATCAGGGTAGGTGTGGTATCATGTGATGAGGTTAATGTGGTATTATGTGATTAGGGTAGGTGTGGTATTATGTGATTAGGGTAGGTGTGGTATTATGTGATCAGGGTAGGTGTGGAATCATGTGATGAGGTTTGTGGTATTATATAATAAGGTTAGTGTGGTATTATATAATAAGGGTAGGTGTGGTATTTTGTAATGTGGGAAAGTGTGGTATTATGTGATAAGGGTAGGTGTAGTATTATTTGATAATGGTAGGGTATGGTATTATGTGATTAGGGTATGTGTGGTATCATGTAATAAGAGTATGTGTGGTATCATGTGATAAGGGTATGTGTGGTATCATGTGATAAGGGTAGGCATGGTACCATGTAATGAGGGTAGTGTGATTTTATGGGGTAAGGGTAGGGTGTTGGATTATGTGATAAGAATAGGTGTGGTATTAGGTGATAAGGGTAGGGTATGGTATTTTGTGATAGGGGTGGGTGCCATATCATGTGATAAGAGTAGGTGTGGTATTATGTGATAAGGGTAGGTGTGGTATTAGGTGATAAGGGTAGGGTATGGTATTTTGAGATGGGGTGGGTGCCATATCATGTGATAAGAGTAGGTGTGGTATCCTGTGATAGGGGTAGGTGTGGTACTATGTGATAAAGGTAGGTATGGTATCATATGATAAGGGCATGTCATTTATGTGATAAGAGTAGGTGTGGTATTATGTGATACGGGTGGGTGTCATATCATGTGATAAGGGTGGTATGGTATTATTGTAAAGGTAGGTGTGGTATTATTTGATAAGGATAGGTATCATGTGATGAGGATAGTTGTGGTTTTCCTGTGATGAGGGTGGATGTCATACCATTTGGTTTGAGTAGGCAAAGTATTATGTAATGAGGGTCGGAATAGTACCAGGTCAAGTGTTCATTGCATTTATTTACAGTGAATGCACCACAACACAATATTTGTTTTCTTTCCAGCAGTCAGTTATGGACATGACATCACAGAGGGATGGTAATGAGGTATACAAGGATCCATATTCAGATATACCACCATTGCAAAGGATTGAGGAGACTCAAGTGGAAGAGTTTCAAAAGTTACAACAAAAGCGTGTCAAGAAGCCAAAGGAATACATGGATAGCCCAACGTTAGTGCGAACAGAGGTGGATGACATGTTCTCACAAAAAATCAACAGACCCAACTCATGGGGAAGGTAAAGCCACAGTGCAGTGTCTTCAGCTCTCTTTCTCTATCTACCTTTCTCTTTCTGTCCTACTTTTTCACTACTTCCTTTTTGTCTCCAACTCCTTTCTGTTGAATTCTCTCTGTGTGTGTGTCTCTCTCTGTATCTCTGTCCATCTGTCTCTCTCTCTCTCGGTCTGTGTGTGTGTCTCTGTTTCTCTCTGTCTGTCTGTTGTTGTCTCCCTCCTCCCTGTCCTCTCTGTCTTCTCTCTGTCTGTCTCCCCTCTCCATCTCTCTCCTCTCCATCTCTATATGTCTCTGTGTGTGTCTCTCTGGCTATTTGTATCTGTCTCTTTCCCTCCCCTCTGTCCACTCTCTGTCTCTCTTCTCCCTCTCTCTCCTCTCCCTCTCTCTGTCTCTGTCTGCCCTTCTCTGACTGTCTCTCTCCTCTCTGTCTCTCTATTTTCTCTCTGTCTCTCCTCTCCCTCTCTCTCCTCTATCTGTCTCTGTCTGTCTGTTGTTGTCTCACTCCTGTCTGTCTTCTCTCTGTCTGTCTCTCCTCTCCCTCTCTCTTTCCTCTCCGTCTATATATGTCTGTGTGTGTGTCTTTGGCTGTCTGTATCTGTCTCTCTCTCGCCTCACTCTCTTTTCTCTCTCTGTCTCTCTATTTGTCTCTGTTCTCTATGTCCTCTCTCTGTCTGTCTCTCCTCTCTGGCTCTCTCTTTCTATGTCTGTCTGTCTCTGCCTTTCTATCCTCTCCCTCTCTCTGTCTGTGTGTGTGTCTCTCACTCTGTGTCTTCTCTGTCTGTGTCTGTCTATCTCCCCCAGTCTCTCGGTCTATGTGTATGTGTCTGTCTGCCTCTGTCCATTTCTCTCCTCTTTGTCCTCTCTATGTCTCTTCTTTCTCTTCTCTCTCTGTCTCTCTCTCTGTCTCTCTCCTCTTTGTCCTTTTTGTTCTCTCTGTCTTCTTTCTGTCTGCCTTTCCTCGCCCTCTCTTTCTATTCTCTCTCTCTCTCTATCTTTCTTTCTGTTTCTCTGTCTGTCTGTCTTACCACTCTCTCTTCTACCTCTCTCTCTCTCCTCTATCTCTGTCTCTCTTTGTGTATCTCTCTGACTATCCCTCTCCTCTCTGTCTTCTCTGTCCACTCTCTGCCTCTCCCTCTGTCTCTCCCTCCCTTGCACTGTCTGTGTGTGTCTCTCTCTGTCTCTGTCTGTCTGTCTATGTCTATCTCTCTCCTCACTGTCCTCTCTGTCCTCTCTCTGTCTGTCTCTCCTCTCTCTCCTCTCCCTGTATCTCTCTCTTAATCTGTGTATGTGTTTCTGTCTGTCTCTGCCTGTCTCTCTCCTCTTTGTTCTCTGTTCTCTTTCTGTGTGTCATTCCCCCCCCCCCGTCTGCCTCTCTTTCTGTGTCTCTGTCTCTCTTTGTGTATCTCTCTGACTATCTCTCTCCTGTCTGTCTTCTCGGTCCACTCTCTGCCTCTCCCTGTGTCTCTCCTCTCCCTCGCTCTGTCTGTGTGTGTGTCTCTCTCTGTCTCTGTCTGTCTGTCTATGTCTATCTCGCTCCTCACTGTCATCTCTGTCCTCTCTCTGTCTGTCTCTCCTCTCTCTCCTCTTTCTGTATCTCTCTCTCAGTCTGGTATGTGTGTCTGTCTGTCTGTCTCTGTCTGTCTCTCTCCTCTTTGTCCTATCTCTGTTTCTCCTCTCTTCTCCCTCTCTGTCTCTGTCTCTCTCTGTCCTCTCTGTTCTCTCTGTTCTCTTTCTGTCTGTCTTTCTTCCCCCTCTCTGCCTCTCTTTCTGTGTCTCTGTCTGTCAGTCTCTTCACTCTCTCTCCTCCTTCTCTCTTGCTCCTCTCTGTCTCTGTGTCTCTCTGTGAATCTCTCTGACTGTCTCTCGCCTCTCTGTCCTCTACTTCTTCCTTTCCTCTGTCTGTCCTCTCTCCCTCTCTCTGTCTCTCTCTCTCTTGCTCTCTATCTCTGTGTTTGTCTCTGTCTGTCTCTTCTCTCTCTCTTTCACTCTCTCTGTCTCTCTGTGTCTGTCTTTCTCCTCTCCTCTCTTTTCTTTCTGTTGTCTTTCTGTTTCTGTTCTCTCTGTCCTCTCTCTGTCTGCCTCTGTCCTCTCTGTTCTCTCTGTGTCTGTCTCTTCTCTCTCTCTTTTTTTCTTTCTCTTTCTCTCTCTATTGTGCCTCTGTCTGTCTGCCTCTGACTGTCTCTCTCCTCTCTGTCCTCTCTCTGTCTGTCTCTCTTCTCCATCTCCCTCTCTCTGTCTTTCCTCTCCCCATCTCTCTCTTTCTCTCAGTGTGTTTGCCTCTGTCTGCCTCTGCTGTGTCTGTCTCTGTCTGTTTCTCCTCTCTGTACTCTCTCTCTGCTCCCTCTCTCTGTGGCTTTCTCTGTGTCTGTCTCTTTCTCTCTCCTCTCTGTCCCCTCTCTGTCTCTCCTCTCTTTTTTCCCCCTCTCTCTCTATCTGTGTATGTGTGTCTGTCTGTCTCTCTGTCCTTTCTGTCCTCTCTGTCCTCTCTCCATATGTCTCTCCTCTCTCTTACTCTCCCTCTCTCTCTGTATGTGTGTCTGTCTGTCTGTCTCCTTTTGTCCTCTTTCTGTCTGTCTCTCTTCTCTATCTGTCTCTGTGTGTGTGTCTCTCTCTGTTTCTCTCCTCTCTGTCTGTTTCTCTCCTCTCTGTCTGTCCTCTTTCTGTCTGTCTTTCCTCATCCCTCTGTCTCTGTGTCTGTCTGTCTGTCTCTGCTCTCTCTCCCCCTCTCTCTCTCTCTCCCCCCTCTCTCCCTGTCTGTCTGTCCCTGTGTATCTCTCTGACTGTCTCTCTTCTCTCTGTCCTCTATGTATTCGCCACTGTCTGTCCTCTCCCTCTCTCTGTTCTCTCCCTCTCTCTTGCTCTCTCTCTCTCTCTCTGTCTCTCTGTGTGTTTGTCTCTGTCTATCTATGTCTGTCTCTCTTCTCTTTGTCCTTTCTCTCTGTCTGTCTCTCCTATCTCTCTTCTCTCTCTTTGTCTGTGTGTCTGTCTCTCTGTCTCTTTCTATCCATCTCTGTCTCTCTCTCTTCTCTGTCCTCTCTCTGTCTGTTTCCCCTCTCTCTTTCTCTTGCTCTCTGTTTTTCTCTCTGTCTCTCCTCTCTGTCCCCTCTGTTCTCTCTCTGCCTGTCTCTCCTCTCTCCCCCTCTCTCTCTGTCTGTGTGTGTCTCTGTCTGCCTCTAACTGTCTCCCTCCTCTCTGTCCTCTCTCTGTCTGTCTCTCCTCTCCCTCTCTCTTTCTGTCTTTCCTCTCCCCTCTCTTTCTGTCACTCTGTGTGTTTGCCTTTGTTGGTCTCCTCTCTCTTGTCACCCTGTCTGTCTCTCCTCTCCCTCTCTCTCCTCTCTCACTCTATCTCTCTCTGTGTCTCTCCTCTCCCCTCTCTCTGTCTCTCTGTGTGCTAGCCTCTGTTGCTCTCTCTACTCTCCCTCCTCTCCCTGTCTGTCTCTCCCTCTCTCTCTTTCTTTATGTCTCTGTGTGTCTCTCTCCTCTCTCTTCTTTTGTCTATGTCTGTCTGTGTCTGTCCTCTCTGTCATCTCTCTGTCTATCTGTCTGTCTGTCTCTCTCCTCTATTTCCTCTCTGTCCACTCTCTGCCTTCTCTGTCCACTTCGTGTCTCTCCTCTCTCTCTCTCACTGTGTATGCTCTGTCTCTCTGCATGTTTGTCTATGTCTGTCTTTGTCTGCCTCTCCTCTTTGTCCTCTCTCTCTGTCTGTCTCTCCTCTCTCTTCTCTGTCCTCTCTCTCTCTCTGTCTCCTCTCCCTCTTTCTCCTCTCCATCTCTCCTATGTCTGTGTGTGTCTCTGGCTGTCTGTATCTGTCTCTCCCCTCTCTTCTCTCTCTCTTTCTCTCTCTGTCTGTGTCTGTCTCTGTCCTCTATGTCCCCTCTCTGTCTGTCTCTCCTCTCTTGCTTTCTCTTTCTCTGTCTGTCTGTCTCTGCCTTTCTCTCCTCTCTGTCCTCTCTGTCCACTCTCTGCCTCTCCTCTCCCTCTCTCTCCTCTCCCTGTCTCTGTGTGTGTCTCTCACTCTGTCTCTGTCTAGCTCTTTCTGCTCTGTCTTCTCTGTCCTATATCTGTCTCTCCTCTCCTCTCCCAATCTCTCTCTGTCTCTGTCTCTCTCTCTCTCTGTCTCTCTATGTGTCTTTGTCTGTCTCTCTCCTCTTTTTCCTCTCTGTCTGTTCTTTTCCTTCTCTCTGTCTCTCTCTCTGTCTCTCTCTGTGTCTTTGTCTGTCTCTCTCCTCTTTGTCCTTTTTGTTCTCTCTGTTCTCTTTCTGTCTGTCTTCTCCTCCCCTTTCTCTATTATCTCTCTCTCTCTCTGTCTTTCTTTCCATGTCTCTGTCTGTCTGTCTCTCCACTCTCTCTCTCCTCCCCTCTCTCTCTCTCCTCTGTCTCTCTGTGTATCTCCCTGGCTGTCTCTCTCCTCTCTGTCCTCTATTTCTTCTCTCCTCTGTCTGTCCTCTCTCTCTCTCCTCTCCTTTGCTCTCTGTCTCTGTGTTTGTCTCTTTCTCTCTCTGTCTGTCTTTCCTTTATCTCTGTGTGTGTGTCTCTGTCTGTCTCTGTTTGTCTTTCTCCTCTCTGTTCTCTCTGTCCTCTCTCTGTCTCTGTTCTCTCTGTCCTATCTCTGTCTGTCTCTCCTCTCCCTATCTCATTCTCTCTCTCTGTCTCTGTCTGTCTTTCTCCTCTGTCCTCTCTTTTCTCTCTCTGTCTGTCTCTCCTCTCTCTCTCATCTCTTGCTCTCTATCTCTCTGTTTGTACCTCTGTCTGTCTGTCTCTGACTGTCTCTCTCCTCTTTGTCCTCCCTGTGTCTGTCTCTCACCACCTCTCTCTGTGTCTCTCCTCACCCTCTCATTTTCTCTCTGTATTTGCTTCTGTCTGTCTCTGCTGTGTCTGTCTCTGTCTGTCTCTCTCCTCTCTGTCTCCTCTTCCTCTCTCTGTGGCTTTCTCTGTGTCTCTGTCTGTCTGTCTCTGTTTATCTCTCTCATCGCTTTCCTCTCTGTCCTCTCTCTGTCTGTCTCTCCTCTCTCTCTCTCCTCTCCCCCTCTCTTGCTGTCTGTGAATGTGTGTCTGTTTTTCTCTGTCTCTCTCTCCTCTCTGTTCTCTCTTTGTCTCTCCTCTTTCTTTCTCCTCTCCCTCTCTCTTTCTCTGTATGTGTGTCTGTCTGTCTCTCTGCTCTTTCTCTCCCTGTCTGTCTCTTGTCTCTCTTCTCTCTGTGTGTCTCTCTCTGTGTATGTCTCTCTCTACTCTCTGTTCTCTTTGTCATATTTCTGTCTCTCTTTCTCTCTTTCTGTCTCTCTCTATGTCTGTCTGTCTGTCTCTCTGCTTTCCCTCTCTCTATCCTCCCTCTCTCTCTCTAACTCTCTCTGTGTATCTCTCTGGCTGTCTTTCTTCTCTTTGTCCTCTCTGTATTCTCTCCTCTGTCTGTCTGTCCTCTCCCACTCTCTGTCCTCTCCATCTCTCTTGCTCTCTCTGTCTCTATGTGTGTTTGTCTCTGTCTATGTATGTCTCTCTCCTCTTTGTCCTCTCTCTCTCTGTCTCTCCTCTCTCTCTTCTCTCTTTATGTCTCTGTCTGTCTCTGTCCATCTCTGCCCTCTCTCTGTCTGTCTCCTTTCTGTCCTCTCCATTCTCTCTGCCCATCTCTCCCCTCTCTCCTCCCTCTCTCTCTCTCTCTGTCTGTGTGTGTCTCTGTCTGCCTCTGTCTCTCGACTCTCTGTCCTCTCTCTGTCTGTCTCTACTCTCCCTCCCTCTCTCTTTCTGTTTCTTCTCTCCCCTCTCTCTCTCTCTGTTTGCCTCTGTCAGTTTCTCTCCTCTCCCTATCTGTCTCTCCTCTCCCTCTCTCTCCTCTCCCTCTCTCCCTGTCTGTGTGTCTGTCTGTCTCTCTCCTCTGTCCTCTCTTTGTCTGTCTGCTCTCTCTCTTCTTTTTTCATCTCTCTGTCTCTATCTGTCTCTGTGTGTGTCTCTGTCTGTCTATGTTAGTCCTCTCTGTCAACTCTCTGTCTATCCCTCTGTCTGTCTCTCTCTCTGTCTCTCTCTCCTTGCTTTCTTCCCAGATCTCTGTCCACTCCATGTCTCTCCCCTCTCTCTCTCTCTCTTTGTATATCTCTGTCTGTCTCTGTCTGTTTCTCTCCCCTCTGTCCTCTCTCTGTCTCTCTGCATGTTTATCTCTGTCTGACTCTGCCTGTCTCTCTCCTCTTTGTCCTCTCTCTCTGTCTCTCCTCTCTCTTCTCTCTGTCCTCTCTCTGTCTGTCCTCTCTCTTTCTCTCTGTGCTTCTGTCTGTCCGTCTCTCCTATCTATCCTTCCTCTCTCTCTTTGCCTCTCTGTGTGTGTCTCTTTCTGCCTCTGGCTGTCTCTCTCCTCTCTCTCCTCTCTGTATGTCTCTTCTCCCCCCCTCTCTTTCTTTTTCTGTGTTTCTGTCTGTCCATCTGTCTCTCCTCACAGTTCTTTTTCTGTCTGTCCCTCCGCTCTCTCCTCCCTCTCTTTCTCTCCTCTTTTCTCTCTGTCTGCCTCTGACTGTCTATCTCCTCTCTGTCCCTTTCCTGTCTGTCTCTCCTCTCCCTCCCTCTCTCTTTCTGTCTCTCCTCTCCTCTCTCTCTGTGTCTCTCTGTGTAAGCCTCTGTTGGTCTCTGTCTCTCCTTTCTGGCCTCTCTGTCCTCTCCCTGTCTGTCTCTCCTCCCACTCTCTCCTCCTCCTCTCTCTCTGTTTGTGTGTGTGTATCTGTCCTCCCTGTCTACTCCCTGTCCTCTCTGTCCACTCCCTGTCTCTCCTCTCCCCCCCCTCTCTCTCTCTCTTTGTTTGTCTCTGTCTGTCTGTATCTGTCTGTCTCTCTCCACTATGTCCTTTCTCTGTCTTTCTCTCCTCTCTCTCTCACCCCCCTCTTCCTGTCTATGTCTGTCTGTCTCTGTCTCTCTTTCCCCTTTTTATCCTCTCTCTGTCTGTCTCTTCTCTCCCCTCTCTCTGTCTGTGTCTCTGTCTGTGTCTTTCTATCTCTCTCCTCTCTGTCCTCTCTCTGTCTGTCTCTCTTTGTCTCTCTGTCTCTGTCTCTCTCTACCTGTATCCCCCTCTTTCTCTCTCCTCTCTCCTTTCCTTCTCTCTCTATTTCTGTCTGTCTATCATCTTCCTCTGTCTGTTTGTCTGTCTCTCTCTCTGTCTGTCTCTCACTCTCTCTCTTTGTATGTCTCTGTCTGTCTGTCTCTCTCCTCTCTGTCCTCTCTTTCTGTCTCTCCTATCCCTCTGTCTGTCTGTCTCTCTCTGTCTCTCTCTGTCTCTTACTCTCTGTCTCTCACTCCCTGTCTCTCTCAGTCTCTCTGTCTGTATGTCTCTGGTTCTCTGTCTGTCTCTCTGTCTGTCTTTCTGTCTCTCACTCTCTTGCTGTCTCTCTGTCTCTCTCTGTTTGTCTCTTTGTCTGTGTGCCTGTCTGTCTCTCTCTGTCTGTCTCTCTGTCTGTCTGTCTCTCTCCTCCCTGGCCTCTCTCTGTCTGTCTCTCCTCTCCCTCTGTCTGTCTGTCTGTCTGTCTCTCACTCTCTCTCTCTGTCCCTCTGTGTCTCTCTGTCTGTCTGTATGTCTCTCTTCCCCCATCTACCCCACCCCACCCCTATGAAATGGGTATATCATACTTGTACTTCACTTTTCAGTCTCCTCCTTGGATTTGTTGTTCAATGTATCTCCTTTGTTGGATGTAAGACTTGTTAAATCAACACTTTTTACTTTGACTGGTTTCAGAGAAGTGTCGGTAGATATGATGAGTGGAACTCAACATCACTCAACTCCTCTCCCTACTTTGCATCCTCCCAATGAACCAACATCTCAACCAGGTAATCCACACAAAAGATGCATCTTTGTACCTTGCACTTTGCTTCTGTATTATCAATCTGTCTTATGGCCTTGTTCATGTGGGAGAGAAACTCTGAAACTTCCTGTCATTTGTTCATGAGTGAGCTGGCACATGATCATGGTTACTGTTAAGCTGGATGTTAAAGCTTTAATATTCATTAGCCTGCTGCTGAGGTTAATTTCAAAAACAGAAAATGTTGCATTTTCTTGTAATTAGCCAGAGCATTAGAACTATAACTGTTTTACTGTATTGCCTAAATTTTGTTTAAACTGGCCACAAGTTCACAACTCTAAAAAGTTTGTTCAAAGAATTTTCATCTATCAGGAAACATTGCTGCAAGGGGCGTGGACATTTTCCTTAAAGGGCTGTCTAGTAAAGCATTGAAAATCTTCTTTTCAGAAACTACAATACCTTGAGCTTTGAATATTTGGTATACAAGTTCCTTTAGTAGCACTCTATCACGATTGTTAAAAAAAATTGTTGGTTCAAATACATGCCTGTTAGGACTTGGCCATTTTCCTATGTGGCTTTCTAATCCATTATAGCTATAAAGTAAAACTGTTAAAATCTTTTTGTCAGAAAATACAAGATCTAGAGCCTTGATATTTGGTTTACTAGTTTCTTGTGTAGCCCTCTATCAAGATTTGTAAAGACATTTAATTGGTCAAAAAACCTGGCTGCCAAGATCATGGTCACTTTCCATATATTGCTTTATAGTTAAATCTTCTTGTTTGCAACTATTTTTTTATTCACCATTTGCTTCATTCAGCAAAACTATTTATATAGCATAATTTGTTAGTGGAGATTCAAATAATATGAGCAAAGCAACAAGTGACAGTTTGAGTTAACTCTGTTATAGCCCCCTTTTCTTTAGCTAGATATAGGGTATTTTCCAATGTCCAGGTAATACAATGGGGAACATCCAATGGTTTCACTGATATCTTGTGCTTTTAGTTACCACCCTTTGATTTTATACAAAACATGCACTACATGCATTTTATCAGCTGTATTTTGTAGCATGTGACACAATTATCCATTCATCATTGGAAATGTAGTCACAGAGTTGGATCACACACAATGTAGAATGACATCAGCTTCAAACAGCTGAAGCCCAAGCCTGTCTTTCAGTGCTATATTATATTATTTACCATTCTGAAATTACTGATGCTGTTGCTAGACAGCAAGAAGGGTAGGTACATTTAGAGTTTATCCAAATGGAATATATAATGAGACATCCATCAGTGAATGGCATGGTAAACTGGTTTCCTTTTTTATAATCAATCCTTTTGTCAAATAGTTATTTCTTAAATGCTAATTTATTCCAGTTAATTCTTTTAAATTTTGAACATATGCTTCTATATCTTCATGCAGGTTCCCTGCAGGTAGTTCCCCCAAGACAGCCTTTTATGAGTTTACCTTCCATGAAACAACCAATGGACAAACAGCATTCTCCCAGGCACATGGACTCCACTGCTGAGTCTAAAAACATAAATGTAAGTTCAATATCAAAAATCTCCATGTAGCACTCATTTTTAAGCAAATTAACAAAAGGGATTCTGTCCAGTTAGAAAAAATATATCAACAATTTTGTCCACCCTGGAAAATCTATGACAGGGTTTTTATCCGATTATGCTAAACTACACAGAAGGGATTTTGTCCTGTCCATCCTCCTTTCTGTCTGCTTAAAGGAAGTTCAGGAATCTGGAATAATTTTCGGAGCTACCACAGACTAATAACATCAAATCTGAGTTTTTGATCAATGGTTGTAGACACTAAGATAATATACTTACATGTAGCCCTGGACCAAGGAATTAAGATGATATACTTACATGTAGCCCTGGACCAAGGGATATAGATGATATACTTACATGTAGCCCTGGACCAAGGAATTAAGATGATATACTTACATGTAGCCCTGGACCAAGGGATATAGATGATATACTTACATGTAGCCCTGGACCAAGGGATATAGATGATATACTTACATATAGCCATGGACCAAGGGATATAGATGATATACTTACATATAGCCATGGACCAAGGGATATAGATGATATACTTACATGTAGCCCTGGACCAAGAAATTAAGATGATATACTTACATGTAGCCCTGGACCAAGGGATATAGATGATATACTTACATGTAGCC